>OZ005650.1:90973899-91519363 GCA_963930645.1 Salticus scenicus
TAGCATTCAAACTTTTTTTTTTATTTTTTTAATTAACCTACCAAAAAATTAATAAAATAATATCCAGATATTTTAGAATATATTTTTAAACTACAATAATGTAAAATCGAGGTATAAAATTAAAAAATTAGTTAGCACAGAGCTAACTAAAGTGAAGAAATTTTAAATTTTGATATTTTTGCATTTCACTGTATATAAATGTAAATTTTCATACATTTAAGACTATAATTTACAAAAAAATAAACTGTCCATCATTTTCTTAATTAAAAATATTTAGTTTAAAATTGCATTGTGTAATTAATATTAAAAATTTAGTTCAACTAGCCATGCATTACCTTAGAAATTTTTAATCATGCAATATTAAAACATACTGTTGATTATAACCCAAAATAAAAAGGCATGATTTATTATTCAATAGCACAGTAATTTCATTCATTGGGATAAATTACTTACTGCACCTTTTAATTATCAATCAGTATGCATTGACTTGAACTTCCTTTTTGAAAATAAGACTTCATAAAATTTCTGACAACTTAAAATGCAATAAGTAAGTAATTCGCCTTAGAATACACAAATTTTTATATTTAAATTTTTGCATTTTGTAAAGGTAAGGAATATCAATTTTTTGTAATTAAATACAAGTCATTGGCATTCAGAAAAAACACATAATACTGTTCTAAAATTTTTTAACCTTGGGAGCAGGCCCGTGCTGGCCAGGGGGGACAGGGGGACAAGTCCCCCTGCGCCCTCTGTCTGAGACTTTCTTGGCGCCCTCAGTCAATTAAAAAAAATTGTCATAAAATTGAGTCATTCTGCACAAAAAATCAATGCGTTTTAAAAAATATAAAAATGTCAGTTGTTATCTTTTTTTATAATAAGAGAAAAACTGTCGATTTCTATGGAATTACGATTAATACATATAAACATTTGCAAGAACAATTTCCTCAATTTTTGCCTGTATAGGCTGAAGAATACAAATTAGGAGCCTTTTTTCATTCTTATCAGGATGGGGAGAGTGGAATGTAGTAAAAGAAAGTGTCCAGGGTATTTAATATTCCCTTATATCGTTCTGAGAATTTTCATTCTCATGCAGGGTAGAATCAGAGGCAGTAAAAACAAAGAATATCTAAAATCCCCCCGTCCCTTTCTTGTAAAAGTAAAACAGGTGCAAATCATTCGAATAACATTTATAAATGATCAGCCAGTCATTACGTAGGCACCCCCCTAGGATAGGAGAATGTAAAGGAAACGAATTTTGAGAAAATGCCTCTAGAAGATAAATTGCATGAAAACTGGAAACA
This sequence comes from Salticus scenicus, assembly GCA_963930645.1. Classification (NCBI taxonomy): domain Eukaryota; kingdom Metazoa; phylum Arthropoda; class Arachnida; order Araneae; family Salticidae; genus Salticus; species Salticus scenicus. Next base: position 90,975,201 of record OZ005650.1, read on the forward strand.
CAGAGTGCGAGTGCAAAGCTATAATTGAGAAAAAGTCGGTGAAAGAAAGGTATTTTATTCTAATAATTTCATCGAGGTGGTACAAAAGCAGTATTAAGGCAAGGGCGTCTTAAAATCGCTCATTCTAATGTTACATTCTAATATGGGAGTACATAGGTCGAAGAAAAGAATTTGTGTATTTTATTCCAATAAATTCTTTGAGAGGGGCACAAAAGCAGTGTAAAGGCCGCCCATGCTCATAATTTAACTACCTTTCTTTTCTTTTAATTATTTTGATTATTTACATATTCAGCTTCTTATTACATTATCATAAAATTAAAAGATAGCTCCAAATTCCCTTTAAAAAATTTCTGTAAAGTATTACAGTCGGTAACAAAAGTGTCCGAACACTAGCAAAAATTCCTATATAAAAAAAGTATAAAAATAGAGTTCATACTGTTTTGTTAAATAAATTCTTGTCGAATCATGTTCTTAGTCAGTGTAAAAACAGGATTCAACAAGAATGTTTTTAACAAAACCGTATGAAGTGTATTTTTTATTTATTTATTTTTGTATAGGAATTTTCGCTAGTGCTCGGACACTTTTGTTACCAACTGTACATTACATATAGATATTTAACTTTAATATTATATTACAGTAAGGGACTACGCAGCACGACCAGTACAATGATCGGTGAGAAGAAAGACTGGATTTCATTTTAATAATTACATTGAGAATGATACAAAAACAATGTTAAGAGGACACTAAAAACACACGTAATTTAAATGTAAAATATTTTATAATTTTGATTATTCATATATTAAAGATTCTTATAGCATTATTGTAAGGGACTCAAGGACCAATATACAGCATCATGTGAAAGAGGAGGACACAGGGCATCTATCTTTGCAAATAAATACCTGGGTACAATATCGATTTTAAAGAGGTCGTCTGGCACACCGAAATATTTCTTATACTTTCCTTAAAAAAAAAAAAAAAATAATAATAATAATAATTATAATAATAATTTTTTACTTATACATATATGTGAGTATGACGCTGTAAAAAAATGCATGAAGAATGATAATTTAGGTGCATTCTTTTATAATCATTTCAATATGTTAAGCGCCATATTAGTGTCATAACACCATTAAATGTCTTTAATTTAACTATAAAAAATTCTATAGTTTTGATGAATTATTTAAACAGTTATTATGAAAGCAGTTGGCCCACAAGGGCTCGCTTCGGGCTGGTAAGGTAAAGGAATGACTTCTTTTTCTTTACTAATTATTTCATAGGTGTCATAGCAGTATAAAAGTTGGCTATAAAAGCTCCATAATTTTTATATATTTATATAATTTTCATTCAAACTTCTATAATTTTTCTTATTAATATGTTCAATCTTGTCGAAATTAGGCTTTTGTGGGGTGGATTTTATTGTGAGGGGAGCTTTTATCTGTGACTCAAATTTTTAACTCCCTCCTTTTTATATTTAGAGCCCAGGAATTGCCGTGAGGAATAAGCTCGTAAACGGAAGGTGCATGGCTCAAAACCAGCTCGCGGTCATTGGTCTCGATGTACAGAATTTTCTGTGATTTTCTCCAGAAGATACACTATATTTTTAAACGCTTTCCAACAGAGTTGAAAATTGCTTATGGCTTCAGTACATTTCTTGTCAGTCTGCCTGTCCCCGCTCTTTTTTCTGTAAATATTTATGGAATGCTTGAAACTGGTATATATTCTCAGGTTCACAATGACATGTCCATTATTGAAAATGGTATTAATAACACTGTTTGTGGACAAGGACTCACAAAAGTATTGCAATACATTGCTTTCTATAAGAGGCATTTTTAAAGCCCGTTTTTATACCTTTACACTGCACAAAGTATAACGTAGTTAACATGCATTGCTACATATACATGTAAAAAAGCAAGTTTTGTAATAGAATTCGTTATGATTAGTGTTAATTTTCGTTTTACAGGACCACTCAAAATACCCAGACGCATTGTAAAATATAAGTGGATATGGCTCGAAGGGTATTTAAATTGTTTTATATGGCAGGGATGAAACACTGGCACAGAATTCATACCCCTAATAATAAAACAAAATTTTCTACTTTTTAAATTGACGATATTATAAGTAGAGAAATTTCTTAAACAAAAACCGGTATGAGTTCTGCACCAGTGTTCCACACTTCATATGGTTTTTAAGAACACTTTCCAACAAACTTAAATGTTTGTCTGTCTGTCTGCGATCTAACTTATGGTAAAATTAAAGACATGGATTAAAGACATGACTAACATTTCTGGTAAAATTAAAGACATGAATTATTTTATTATAATTTTTAAAAAGAAAATTAGAAATTATTTTAATAATTACATTTTTATTGTTAATGATTATATAAAAGTATGATACTATTTAAAATACATGATATGACTGATCAATCCATAACTTAAAAAAATCAAGAAATATTAAGAAACACAATTAATAAAATTTATACAAAGTTCTTAAGAAATTTAAATGTTTTTCTGTCAAATTTATCCCCCCTCTCCATCCAAGTTAATTGTATTGAATTGTTGTTGCTTCGTTTTTTACTGATTTCTCTGAGAAGTAGTTTTTCAAAACACATTTTAAGTATGCAGTTGGCCAAATTTCTCGCTGTTTACGTTAATTTACAATTCATAAAAAATTATATTTAAATATTTCTTTTTTATGATTAAAAATTAGTCATTCACTAGTTTCAAAGTATTATTATTATTAATATTGTGTAAGCTGAAATAAAAACTGATGAATTAATATATATATATATCCAAAAAATACACGTTTTTCTTTAATGCCATATCATTAATAAATTAAAGTGCCTTCATTCTATAGATTTAAGATAGAGAAAAGGGAAATCTGACTGATGAATAATCACGACACATTTTATAAATTTAAAGTAAATAAATTCATTATTCTAATTTTAACTTACAAATTAAATTAAATTATTTTGCTTGATTACTTTTCATTTAAAAATTTATTATTAGAAATCAATGTACGCAAAATGACAGAAAAATAACTTCGGAAAAAATTTACCTAAAAAATAATATAAATTAAAATTAAGTATTAAAAAAGATGACTGTTCTTTCGATTACTCAGCCATTTTAAACAATGCGAAAATGTTTATTTTATTATGTAGAACAATACTTCTTACTAAACCAAACTTACTTTCATTCTTATAAAAAGAAAACTAGCCATAGTTCTTTAACTATCTCCTTGAAGGACTATCTAAAGGTCTTTAAATATTTCATCCGCATTTATTATTATTGTTATCATAAAATTAAGTTCGGAAAAATTATTTTTATGTTTTGATTGCTACATGAACTCCACATGAAAAAAATTAAGTAAACTAGGCGAGTCGTATTAATCCTGGACGATAGGACCCATGCCCCAGCCCGCCCGGTTCCATGTCCCGCTGTTCAATGTCTTTTTCTAGTCAATTTTGTCCCCTTATTACTTCCGGTGTGAGCCTGTTTTTTTTTTTTTTTCTTTTTTTTTTTTTCACACTTGACATTGTGAGTTTTTTTGCTTTTCTTACCATGCTATTTCTATGGTGTTTTTAGTCTTTTTTTCCTCTCTTTTTCTACATTCTAAAGTGGCGGTGGTTAAAATGTAGAAAAAGAGAGGAAAAAAGGCTAAAAACCCCATAGAAATAGCATGGTAAGAAAAGCAAAAAAAACTCACAATGTCAAGTGTGAAAAAAAAAAAAAGGCTCACACCGGAAGTAATAAGGGGACAAAATTGACTAGAAAAAGACATTGAACAGCGGGAACCGGGCGGGCTGGAGCATGGGTCCTATCGTTCAGGATTAATACGACTCGCCTAGTATACTATTAAGTAAGTTCTCTTTTCCTTATTAAGAGCCTACAGCTAAAAAAATACCAAAGTTAAATTTTTGTATTTTTAAACTAAAAAATAAAATATTGAATATTTTAAAAAATCAATCTTTATATAGAAATCGCATTTAACGGATGCGAATTTTCTGAATGTGAAAACGGAATTTGAAAAAATGTATTAGATGTTGAGTAATTCTATAAACTTTCCCAAAAGAATAATATTGACTTGTGATGTCGGCAAAGACAGGTAGTGCAGGGCCTTAATCCTATAAAAGTCGTAATGTATATTAAATTAAAAATAATAATAAATAGAAAAAAAAAAAGCAATGTAAAATAAATATAGCAGTCGTTTTTCAAAGTCAATCTAACAATATAAATATCTGACGTCACATTGAAAACACCAGCATGCATAAGTATGCCTCAGCATAGAAGGCGCCCTTGTGACACCCCTGTCCACCGCCCTCTAAGGTACCCAGCACGGGCCTGCTTGGGAGATATATAAACTAAGCACCTTTTTAAGACTACAGTTTTTCACTTTTCTATAATAAATATGACTTTTTAATTGTTTAAAATATGCCAAGAGGTGTAAAATTTGAGGTTTTTGACACAGGTGTTTGACATGACAGTTTAAACCGACAAAAACTGTCATGCGTCAAAAACTTGCCAACCCTAATAAACTTGCAACAATTGTTTCAGATCGAAAAAAAAACATGGTGCTTTGATTGCAGCACTCATGCCTACTATTTTGTAAACTTTTTTAAAGCAATATGAACATCTTATATACGAATTATATTATTTTTCTGGAGATATAATTATCAAATGGCATGTAAAACTACATTAAGCTTATACTGTATCTGAAAATAAAAACATAACTTACAAAAATAAAAGTAATATAAGTGAAATTTGTTTATTACTATTGAAAGCTTTTTGGTTTACAATTTATAATTTTTCTTTCTTTCATATTAGATCACTTTACAAATGCCTCATGCTTATTTACAAATTTATTTCCTGTATGCGATTCTTATGCATAGTTCAGCATTTGATTTTCCTTATATGCATGAAACGATGGATTTTCCTTGATCAATGTTGCAATTTTTTTCCCATGAACAATTCGTTGTAATATTTTCGAAGATATATATTTTTTTTTCTTTCAATTTGTCTTTAGTAAGATGCTTTAGCAAAAAAGCAAAACCATGTTATTTCATTTTCGCATTTTGAATAAGTCTTTTAGCATTTCGTGAAAAATGCTACTGTAGCGGAAACACTGATTTATTCAAAGATTTGTACTTATTACTTTAAAACGCCAGTTCTGTGGTTCTTTTTTATTATAATGACCCTCTGTATATATTTTTATGATTCTTTAGTTTATTTATTAATAAACATCTAATACATAAAAATAATGGTATTCTTACAACTACTTGGTATTAATCGAGTGCCAAGTACATACCAAGTGCTCGGTACAGCTCTATTTCTTTTTAAGCAATAATACTAATATAAAAATGACTAACTCACTTAAGTTTTTATTTTTTATATTGCAAAATCAAGTTTGTTTGTATAATATTATTTGTAGCTAATGTTATTTTATTATATGTGCAATGTCAAATCTAGTTTTATTTTAATATTTGAATGTCATATAGGGTCCCACGGGTCATGGAGAACCTCGAAAAGTCAGGGATTTTGAAATTAGTGTAAAAAATCAAGGCAATGTCAAGGAAAATTGTAAATATTGCCTAAAAACCGGTACAACTATAGTATTTCCCCACAGCTGAATTTGCCGATTTGTACGATAACGATGTCGTTCTGAACTGTTTGCGATATAATATGGCAGCCTGCTAGAGGTCAAGACTCACGATCGCCACTCGCCATGTGGCGACTTAATTTGAAAAAGTGGCGATCAAAAAAATTGGTATGATCACGATTTTTCCCGCGAATTCGCGAAAATATTTCTTCCGTTTTTAGAAAAAATCGCAGATATCGTTCGTTTAAAAAATAAAAGAAATCCCATTAACGATTGGCGATTGTTTAATGGGATTTCGATGATGATCTCGCCTTCCGATTTCCAATCTTTCTCCATCCGCACCATAAATGTCAATATTCATTTAAAACTTGCTTTATGAGATTCTAGAACCTAGAAAGAAATAGAATTGTTAAATATTTCTTGTTTGTGTAATTATTTTTTGCCTCTCTTCCTCTTTCCTTATTTCCATCTAGCAATCGCCGATCATATGTTCTGCAGTTGTTTCTCAGTCTTTCTTCATCCATAATATAAAGGGCAATATTCATTTTAAACTTGCTTTATTAGATTCTAGAAGTAGAAATGAGAATTTAATATTTCTTATTAATGTAATAATTTTTTTAATCCCCCCCCCCCCTCTTTTCCCCATTTCTAGATAGTAATAAATGATCAATCTAGAAACAATAAAGCGACAGAAGTGCTCAATAACTTGATGAATATATTTATTTTTTCTCAATTAAATTATATATTTATATTTCATATCTATACCAAATGTGTAAACAGGGGGGAGGGGGGGATGAAAAACAGATTTTTAGGTATGAAAATTTTTTCTAAATCAGTTTAAGAAAATTAATGCTTGGTTGATTTCATATGTGTTTAAAACTGATAATTAAATTATATATATATATATTACTCAGTCAGACATTACTCACTCAGACAACCTTTAGGCAGAAACAATCTGGTTAAAGGTTGTCTGAGTGAGTAATGTCGATCGGGTGTCGACCTGGATAGCTCAATTGGCAGAGCCTTGACCTTGTAAGTCAAAGATCTGGGGTTCGACTCCCGGTCCAGGCATTATTTTCACTCAGTCGGAAAAATAAAATTTCAATAAATATGATTTTCTTCCACAGTTGATTGTGTGATTTTATTAAAAAAAAACTTGTATTTCTTTCTCCCATTGTTTAATGGTGTTTTCCATTACCTGCAGCTTATTTCTGTTGAGCTATCTAAATGATAGACCAGATTGTTTCTGCCTAAAGGTTGTCTGAGTGAGTAATGTCGATCGGGTGTCGGCCTGGATAGCTCAATTGGCAGAGCCTTGACCTTGTAAGTCAAAGATCCGGGGTTCGACTCCCGGTCCAGGCATTATTTTCACTCAGTCGGAAAAATAAAATTTCAATAAATATGATTTTCTTCCACAGTTGATTGTGTGATTTTATTAAAAAAACTTGTAATAATACAATAGTCATTTAATAATAATGACTATTGTATTATTATTAAAATAATACAATAAAGAGCACTATTTCTTAATTTAACTTTCCAACCATATCATTTGTTCTTTTATGCACACACACTTATATGTGTATGTATATATATATGTATATATATATATATATATATTATATGTATGAATCCGATGTATACCGACAATGACTCATGAGTGGCCACTGGCCACTTCTAAATATTTTAAGTCTTGACCTCTACAGCCTGCATGCTATTTATTTTGGATTTATGATTTTATCATAATGATATCTATGATTTTGCCATAATCGCCAAATTCAGCTGTGGGGAAATACTATAGTTGTTCCTAAAAACCTAGAAAAATGATTTATATAGATCTGGAAAATGCTTTTTGAGTATACAGTTTAAAATGTACTATGTTATTTTTAATGTCACAAGCTGTGTTATCTTTTGTTGTGAGCTATTTTGTATGTCGTGAACCAAATTTTGTGTCCTGGAATTTTATAAAAATAGACCTGGAAAAGTCAGGGAGTTTTATTTTTGAAACTGAGGAACCTTATGTCAAGCAATTTTGCATTACGAGAAAAGAAAAAGTAAATTAATCTATTTAACCAATTTTGCTGTATTTATCCAATTAACACAACTTAGAATCGAGTTTTTTTAGAAAAAGCCCTAAAATCAAACTATTAAATTTGAAATGTTTGGTGCATTTTATAGGTATTAAAGAAATTTAACTCACCAATATAGTTACTTGAAAATTGTAGAAAATATAATAGTTTTTCCTTAAAAAAGAATTTTACGAAAGCAGGGGTGCAGAATATGTCCAAACGCACGAACGATGTTCGGAGGAAATTCTGGGTGTCTGGGGGAAATTTTGAATATTTATTATCTTAGAATAAAATAAAAATGAAAACAAAAGTTTAAAAAAAAAATTACTGAAAATTATATTAAACTTCAAATTAACAGCTGTATTCTTCTGTTACAAGTGTATTCCCTTTAAATACCCATTACCCCCTCCCCCCCCCCCCCCCCCACAAAAAAAAAAAAAAAAAAAAAAAAAAAAAGTATTACGTATTTGAAGTTTGATGATAAATATTAAGTCTAGCTAAAATGCTACAAGAATAAAACAAGAATAAAAGGGGGAACTGAAATTTTCCAGCGTGTAACTTTATTTATCAGATTTTTCAGAAAACAGGCTAGTTGGTGATTATTCTGTTATTTTTTGTTTTATACATAAACAACTTATTAAAATTACCAACAAATTGCTATTTTGTCGCATTGAAACCATATTAGAATATGTAATGGGGCTTGGTTAAGTGCATTTTTTTTTTTAGTAATTAGTAACCTAGTTACGTGAACTTTATATCTATGCATATTTATTAATATAAGACTTATTAATTAATTTATATTTTAGTGTACTTCTTTATTGCCACCTGCTGTGCCAAGCCGAGCAAAACTGGAAGAAAATGCATCTGTATCTAGTCTCTCTGTAAGCTACTTGCATATTTTTGTATTTTCTTTTTAATATTTACTTTAATTTGTAAATATTTAATGACTTGTAGTTAGCTCTTTCCAAATTTTTCTGTTTCATAAAGTTATTGGATTTGAACTGTTTTCAAAGATTTTCTGTAATTCATTTTGTCAATAGGTAAACAAAGCAGTGGCATGCATAATAGGAGAGGAGTGATATGGCTTAGAACTCCTTCCTTAATGTGTCATCTTTCACCGTGATAAATGTTTTTATCATATTAAAGCAAATGTTTATTTTCTAAATTAACTGAAACTGAAATATAGGAATATTTTGATGGTTTTTTTTTTTAATGCTTAAAACATGTTTTAAATCCTAGTGGTAGAAAGTTTTGTAGCTGTCTGAGACATACTTTTAAAATTTCATAATCTGTCTGCGAAAGTTACGTGTAATCAGGAGTGAAAATGGCTTCTTATACTCAAAAAGCCTGATAGCTGATAGTGGCAATCTTGGAGGGGAAGGGGGGGGGGGCTTAACAACAGTGGTGATCTTGTGCAACAATACACAAATACAATTTTACTACAGAGCAATATAGGTTCCTACCAGAGAGTGTCCAAAATGTCTTATATCGGTAGCGCATTGTCGCGGGTGAAAAATGTCCGTAAATTGCAAGCAATTTTTATGACTGCAGACAAAAACTGTCTGCAAGCCGTTTTTCTGTGTCCACGACTATGTCGTGGGGTTTCTGCTAGTGGGGTTTCAACAACAAAATTAAAAAGTGTTCATCACTTTGATTGTCTATCTGTCATGATAATTTTCAAGAGCTATGCAATTTATGCCAGTTATTGGGATTCACTGCAGCATGTTTCCTATTAAAAGTGAAGTATGTAGCATTTAAACCTTGTTACAGAAATGTATTCATTGGAACATGCTCATTTTCTCTGAACATAAAAATTGGTGTTTTTTAATTGTAAGTGATGATTGAAAATCATATTTAAAAAACCACTGGTGCCAAAAAGAATTCCCAATATAAATAATAGGATTTCAGTGCATGTTCTATTAAATAAAAACATTTTTTTTTTTCTCTCTCTCTAGGCTAATTCATTTAAGGTAACGACACCAGTGCTCGTCACTCTTAAGGCCTTATTTTTAAAATGTTTGTTTTTTTCGCGTGCCATTCATGTGGAATTTATGTATCAATATTATACTTTGGTCTATTTTATACACTGATTCTTCTAGTTGTTGTTAGACACTTTCAATTTTTCAATACGTTAAGCCAATTTTTTTAAAAAAATAATAATTAAACCTATAAAAATGCACCAGTGCTCGTCACTTGAAAACTGCGTTTCACCAGTAGTCGTCAGGTTTTTGCACCAGTGGTCGTCATGTAAATAAAACGCAACAATTTGCTCAATAGTTTGATTTTAATTGCGTTTTTGAAAAATTAAATGAAACAGAATATCTTTGAAACATATTTAGAACCCAAAACCATTCTTAGGGTTTAAAACACAAAACATTAAATAGTAAAATTCAAAATACTGCGAATAAAACAAATTCATATGTGAAATAATTTGAAAATTCTTTGCTTTTAAGAAAAGTTTTCAAAATTTTATTCGTTCTCAAAAATATCTTTACTTAAAGCAGAGGGTAAGTAGCAGGGGAGGGGGTAATAATCACGTTTTTAAGAGTAACTTTGTTTAAAATTATCGCAGTAAGATTGATTTTACCATGCTTTTTATTAACCTGTATTCTTGTTTGTTTGGCCAGTACAAATCTTCCAATCGATTTTTAACTGACTTCTCGACTAGCTAGACATTTGAAACTTTCAGAAAAGCTCAGAAGACGGTAACAATGGATTTTTAAAATATTTTTAGCCAATTGTTTCGGGTCACTGCTGCCTTCGGCAGCGTTTATATGGTCCAACAGAAAATTTATTTAACTTTTTTCCCGACTAGCTAGACATTTGAAACTTCCAGAATAGCTCAAAACACGGTGACAATGCATTTTTAAAATATTTTTAGCAAACTATTTCGGGTCCCCGCTGCCTTCGGTAGCGTTCACATGATTCAACAGAAAATTTATTTAACTAACTTCTCGGCTAGCTAGACATTTGAAACTTTTAGAATAGCTCAAAACACGATAACAATGCATTTTTCAATACTTTTATCCAATTGTTTCGGGTCCTCGCTGCCTTCAGTAGCGTTTATATGATTCATCAATCATATACTCATCCCGATCATCAATCTTCCCGACTACCTAGACTTTTGAAATTTTCAGAAGAGCTCAGAACACAGTGACGATGCATTTTTAAATTACTTTTAGCCAATTGTTTCGGGTTCTCGCTGCCTTCAATAGCATTTATATGATTCAACAGAAAATTTTAAAACACGGTATATAAAAAATTCTTTTTGTATTGCAATTATTTTTTTTAAACGTATGGGTTGATTATGCGTAACTAACACATACTATAAAGGAATTTTGAGAAATCCTTCGCCTCTCCTTCCTCATTAAGTGTGGGGTGGATGCAAAAACACGTTTTCAAGAGTAATTATTCTCCGAATTATATCAGGAAAACAATTTTTTGATGCGTTGATTGGTTATGCGTACCCAAAAATACTGTAAAGGTATTTTGCGTAATTCTTTCCGACCAAATTTTGAGAAAGGGTAGCAAAAACGCATTTCTACGCATAACTCTGCTCTAAATAATCTTACAAAGGCGATTTCTGATGTGTGAGTTGGTCATATGCATCCAACACCTAGTATAAAGAGATTTTGCGAAGATCTTCCGTCTATGTGAGAGTGGCAAAAAAATAATTAATATATATATACATATATGTATATGTATATATTTAGAAAACTATTGAAATGAATTTATATATAAAAAGATAAGTATAAAGACTAGAAAAACCAAAAGGAGAATTACAAACCAATGCGCAAAATTGCAGCAAAAGGAAATGCAAAAACTTAAATGTATAAATGTACGAATATATAAAAAAATGAATGAAATTAAACCGCCAAAAACACTGAGATCTTCATCAGGGAGGCCCCTCAGTGTAGGGGTGAAAGAGAAGTTTCTGAAAGGACAGTAGCATTTAGCTAATAACTATCCTTAGCCCCCAACTTCTCACCAAACAGAAAACCACCAACAACTGAAGAGAAATCAAACATATATATATAATGTATAAAAATACTAAAACAGTTATAAAATTACATCAATTCATTTAAAAATATACAATACAATAAAGAATTACTGAAGGTAAACAAGAAAGTATAAAATGAAATAAAATAAAACTTTTCTTCGGCCGACGGGGCTACTCGTCGGTGCTAAGTACCGACGAGTATATATATGTTTTCAAGCTCAACTCTGCTGCAAATTATTTTAGGGAGGGGATTTTTTTTTATGCGTTGGTTGGTTGTGTGTGTGTACCTTACGCGCATTATAATGCGATTTTGCAAATTTACCCTTCCCCTCTTCCCTCGGGCGGGCGGACAAAAAACACGTTTTTAACCTTAGCTCTACTCCAAATTAACTCAGAAAGGCGAGTTTTGATGTGTGGGTATTGGTTAAAAGTACGCAATATGTAATTTGATAATATTTCGTTAAAATTCTAAATTTACCCGTGGGAGTGGGGAGGGGGGGGGATAAAAAGCAGTTAAGTCTATGCCGAAGGCAGTAGAAGCCAATCATCATATTGCGGGACGGAAAGCTATTACAGAAGCCAGCGGGAACATTAACTGCGGTTTCGACTGATTTCAAAGTTTTTTTTTTTTATAATGATAGGAATTTTTTCCTATTTTATTTAAATATAGGGACCAGCGAAGGTGGCAAAGCTTGCTAGTATTATTCTACACATCAAGCTAATGTTATCAAATATTATGGATATTAATGTTATCAAATGTTAATGTTAATTAATGTTATCAAATATTATCTTAAATTTTAATTATTTAAGAACAACAGTCAACAGGGTAATTTTGATCAAAATTTTAACTATTTGCTTATCTTACATAATTAATATAATGTATTAACAGAAAACTTGCTTAAGAAATGTTTTTAATGTTTAATATTTTCTATATAAGTCTTTATTCACCTGCATCTAACATAACAAAAAAACCTTAACATAATTTTGAACCGACTCACAGTCATGCTAACTTTGAAATTAAGCCTTTGTATTTTATCATTTTCGAAATATATATGAATTAAAATTAAATTATCACGGTAAATAAAAAACTTAAACATCACTCAAATACATCTTCGCAAAAGCATGACATCATAAAAATTTAAAATACATTAGACAGATGTATGGAGTAATCATGTCTGTTTTTCTAAAATATATAACAGAAAACTAGAAAAAGCTCTTTATAACTAAATATGTTTATGTGCCATTGTTTAATTTTTCCAGCAAAATGATATGGAAAATTTTAGGTGGTTTAAAGTCAGTCATAGTGAATTAAAGGTACCATGACTGACTTTATTTAAACAAGCTATACAAAGTTACAAGTGCAATAAAGTTCACGTTCTTGAGGTTAAAATACATTTGTTTACATTTACGAATACTCCTGACGACTACTGGTGCCGATAGTCAAATTAAAGTAAAAATTATACCATCATAATTCTAAACGAAAATATAGTATTTTTCATCAAAAAAGTTACCCAGTTATTAAAAATGTTAAAACACCAGTGTTCGTCAGGGGTGACGAGCACTGGTAAAACTTGCAAAATATGCACCAGTAGTCGTCATACCTTAAAAACCTTTATATTATGTCAAATTTTAAAAAGTTGCACATAAATCGTATTCTGCATTTCATAAACATAACATACAATGCTTTATGAGCAATGTCAAATGCAGCAAACAACAAAATATATCAAGAAATGCATATCTATTCCCTTAATCATTTGCTTTACGTTGACTCAATTCGATTGTAATTTAGCGTATACTTCCCTTATTTTGTTTCTCCCTACTCGTCCCCAATAGTTGAAATCGAACTTTTTATGTCATATGAAGCAGAAGGCTTTGGAGAATCTTATGCGGGTAGATTCGAATTCATACAGGTTATAAAACGGTTATTTTAACACTTCTTTTAAGAGGGTGACGACTACTGGTGCAGATTTTAGGGGTGACGAGCACTGGTGTCTTTACCTTACTAAATTATTTTTCTGAAGATTATAGATAAATAAATATATGTATCACATTCTATATTGAAAGATAAATAAAGATAGTCTCTAACCCCTCTCTTATACAGTGGGTGATCAAATTATTTGAAATGTTTTTATTTTTACATTTTTTTTTTTCTAAAAAAAAATACTGGACAAAATGGCCCGGGACTTCAGACATGTAAAAGAGCATTTAAAAACACATTTTCTACTATTGATTTAGTTCAGAGTCAGAGTGCAATATAGGGACCAATCACATAATGAAAAAGAGTGCAAATACTTTGGATTATAAAAAAAGTTTGCTATTGTTTTCGCATTAAAATAGCTCATTTTCTGTTAAAAACCTTCACCAAGGCAGATAATGGCTTTGGCGACTTTTGCTCCTTTTTGATTTTTTTGACAACCTTGGCAAGAAAATCTTTATTATTGATATACCAAATATCTAAGCTCTAACTTGAATATTCTATGAGTTACTGGAAAATTCTGTATTGATAGAAGGGTATATAAAACATTCTGATTTTGGCCTTCTGTCAGTATCACGCCAACTGCCTTACTGGTAAATGCTCTTAACTGAGCCTCATTGAATGCAGCTTATTTCTGTGTGTTAATGCTATGCTACTGTTTATGCTATAAATATGAAGCTGTCAACTGTTATTTAAGCTGTGTTTTCTGATAATACTGAAGTTGATAGTTAGTTTATAGACCTGTAATCGTCTAGAATTTTCTGTTAATAAACTTTTGGTTTTGAGCCTCTGCAAGATTTGTTTTTCATTTACAGGCAATTCACGAGCTCCCAAGTACGCAACGATATTTACAGAAAAATTGACAAAACATTAGACTCATAAGGGATTTTAAATTTCGTAAGGGGTTTTCACATGTTGCATATTTATTTTGAAAATCCATTTTTTTTTTTTTTTTTTATACCACATTGCAAAAGTTATTTTTTATGAAAAACCCCTTATAGGCTTGTAACTTTAACATATTTTTATATATTTATTAAGGTTTGTAAGTTAATAAGGTGTTTTTCACAAAAAAGAATGTTTGGAACGTAGTTTAAACAATTCGATCTTCAAATTAAATACTCGGCATGTGAAATCCCTTATGAAATTTCAACTCTGAAAATAGCTAAAATCTAGCTCATTCTTGTGTCGACAATTTGCTTAATTTTTACTCTATTCAAATGAACTTTTCAAGTCATATATATATGCCTGCATGTAAATAAGATTAATTTTTTTTAATTTAAAAAAATTTAAATTTTTGATTTATTTGTATTTAATGTATTTGGCCTTTTTAGTCTATTTGCTGAAATTCAAATTTTACAGGGAAAGGGAAAAAAAGAAAAATTTACTTTTGACTATAAAATTTAACTTTTAATGCTTAGATTGAATACTAATATGTATTTTTTAAATGTGTATTGTATTCTTTTTTATTTGCAGTAAATGCTAAAAATAGTTAAACTATTCTGGGTATCATATGAAAAATATTTACATTGAAATTTAACTATACAGCATTCAGCAAAAATCACTATTCGGTGCAACTCTAAAATATATAGTTGAAATATAACTATACATAAATAAAAGATTTTTAAAAGTCAAGTTTTGCCTCCCAGTAAGAAAATTTTGAAAGAGTGTTCCTGCTTAAGGCTTTTCATAATGATTTAAAGTAGAGATGCACAACTTGCAGCCCACTAGCCATCAATTTGCGGCCCGCGGAAGGACAGAATATATTTTAGCACGCATTAGTCATCTGTAGGAGAGAAAAAATGAAAAAGAAAGAAAGAAAAAATATTTTATTTATTGTATTTGCAAAACTGGCATTTAGAAAACCTTTTTGTTGTTGTTGTTTGCAGGGGAGGGGGGGGGGGATTGTTGGTTTATGCACACATTTCTGTTTGAGAGCTTCCATTCAATTTCTCAATAATGTAACCCACAGTATGTTCCTTCATTTTTTATTGGAAAAATTATGGAATAATCTATTGGTAAATGATCTTTATCTACCCGAGAAGATTAAAAACTGAAAAATGTAACAATTAGTAAAAGCTCCCCCCCCCCTCCCCCTTTAAAAAAAAAAAAAAAAAAAAATATTTTTCTTATGTGTGTTAAAATTAATAATGAAGAAAGATAGATTTATAATAATAATTACTTTCTATTAAAAAACTTCAAATGTGCAGTTAGTCGAATTTATCTCTGTCCGGAAACATAAAAAAGAAATGCAAGTCCGGTGGTTTCTAATTATTTTGTAAAACTGATAAAAACACCGACCGTGATAATGGTGGCCATCATTTATGATTTATGAAGTTGCAAACAGAAATGGGGCAGCGACTAAAAGAATGTGTAGATAAAACCAAGATTTTCAGTGGTTGTGCAAATACTTTGGTTACATTTGCAAAAATGTAAGATATATTATAGATTTTCAGCAGTATATTCAGTTGTGAATGGTAACTATTATGATAATTTAGCTGATTGCTAACGGAGACGTAACTACAGATGTTATCAGCAGGAGGCACATAGGAGGCTGAGGTCGACTTCCTAATTTGTCTAAAGGGTCCGCTTGGTTGCTGTCATAAAAGTTTAGCAACCAAATCCTCATTAAATTGATTAAGACTTTTGCGGACCATGTTCTTTCTGTTATGCCAGAACAGGAAGGTGACACAATACATTGTTTGAAATTCCTGTGGAAAATGACAATTAAAACCCTGAGAAGCTTTTTCACATAGATCTCGCCAGTGCCATCTAATACCTCAAAGCGATATTTTTATGCCCACTTACCTACACTAAAACTGCTTGTTTTGGTATCCTCTATCTGCCTTTACATTTATGCTAGGTGCTTTTGAGAATCCCAATATAACCTTTTTTTTTCCCCTTTCTCTGCAAAGCAATACATTTTATTTATCCTTTTTTTTTTGTATTTTATATATATCCCAGTGGCAGAAAGTTTTGAAGCTGTCTGCAACAAGCTTTTAAAATTTCATAATCTGTGTGCAAAATTTGCATGTAATAAGGGGTGAAAATGGCTTACACTCAAAAAGCCTGAAAGCTGATGGGGACCTGGGGGGGGGGGGGGGGCTTAACATCAGTGGTGATCTCGTGCAACAATACACGAATACAATTTTACTACAATATAGTATAAACAATTGTATTCATTCAATTAAATATTTTAGAGCAATGTTTGACACAACACAATATAAATAATTATAAATAATAAAAGTATTAGTTTAGTTTTGATACAGAAATTTTTATAAGTGAATTATTATCTGAAAGTTGTGGACAAATTTTTTTCTGAGTGCAGACAAAAACTGTTTGCAAGCCTTTTTTCTGTGTCTGCGACTATGTCGCCGTGTCGCGTTGTTTCTGCCACTGGGATATATATGATATATGTATTTAATTCTTTTGCTTACTATTCAATAACTTTATGATTATTACACCTTGAGATTCACTTGACTCGCTGATTGAAAAAAATTTATAGAAATTTTATTATATATATTTTAAGAAAAACACACACACACACACACATACATACATATATAGATATATATATGTTGTACAGCGAATACATCTGCACAGTTCCATTCTTTTATATTACCTCGTCTGTGGCCCTTCATGTCCCACTCAACAGTGAGAATGGCCCACCAGCCAAAATGGTTGTGCACCCCTAATTTAATTAAAGAAAGGTAAACTTCGTACATAAAGCTTAAAATTCTAAATATTTACATAAGTGCTGGATAATCAAGGTCAAACAAAAATTATACTTACAGGATAAAATGATAATCTTTATAGAACTCTTTTTACCTAGTCCATTCAAAATCAAGTAGCTAAATTTATTTACTTATTAAAAAATTAAAAGTAGGAAAAAAATGTTATACATAAATGCACTTCTTTAATTATTATTTAAATTATTTATTTATTTAGGTTAGAAGCATGATTTATGGTTCTTTTGCCAATGTGAGATCTTCTCTGAAAGAAAATTCTGGAAATTGCACAGATAGCCCTGCATCAGGTTAGTTTATGTTATTTTGAATGTTATTAATAATAGAGAAATTAATGCATTTACACTTTAACAAAATCTTTAAGAAAGAAGGAAAGAAAAGCAGGCTATAAGGTTTTATTGAAAATTAGAAGGCAGAACTTGAAAAAGCAAAGTAAAAAAATATAAGTGATGTAATTGAGATATTTGGGACTAGTACAACCACCCTTGTTACACTTGGCCAATATGCACAGTTGCTAAGGTAGATGTAACCGTGGGTGGCATTGAAATTGAACTGAAGCTACATACAAAAGTTAGTTTCCTTACTAAACACTCTGAAGTTTACTTTATAAATGCAGCAGGGTTGGCAAGTTTCTTCCAAGGTGGAAAAAAACGGCTGGAAGAAATAGGTTTCTTCCAAGTGGAAGAAATTGTTTTCCTTTAAAAAATTATTATATAGTAATAAGTTGCAGCTTTGTAAGATACAATGGATGCATTTTTCTTATAAACAACCTAAAGCAAACTGTATTATGCCTACAAAAATTTAATTATTAATTATATATATACTAAATTCATAATTACATGAGATTTTTAGCCAAGATCAGATCGCTCTCTAAAATACTCAAAATCCATTGAAAAAATCAATTTCAATTTAATCAGTATAAAGTTTTATAATTTAAACAATTTTATTTCTTTAACCTGGTAGTAAATAGTAAGGATCACTTGCTTACTTTCTGATAAAAGAGCTTTTAATTAACATTCAGTTAATTAAAGGAACAGGTATGCAGTAATTAACTGTATCAAAAAATGTCATCAAAAACCTCATTTTCTTTATTGCCGTATACAGTATGACAAATAAAAAGCTTTTTAGCAGTTCAATACTGCAATCTGTATCTTAACTTAGAATAGTATGAATGCAAGATATGGATTTTTTTTTTTTTTTTTTTTTTTGTCCTGTAGAATTTGCAGGGGGGGAGTTTAAAAGTATTTTGATGTATTGATACAGTTCATTGGTTATCAGCTTAGAGGCCATATATATATATATATATATATATATATATATATATATATATATATATATATTTTTTTTTTAAGTGAATAAATATTTTGTTTAAATTCCATAACTATTATCACTTGTACTACTTTAACTTATAATATATAATAATATGATATAATATCTATGCAAAAAACATTCTAAAACTATTAGGATTTAAAAATTAGCATTGAAATAATGCTAGTACATTTAAAAAATAGCTAATGTTTAATTAATTACATTTTCTTTTTTTTTTTTTTTTTTTTTTAAATATGTTGCACAGAAATCTTCACATATAAAATTATGCATTTTTATACTTAAAGAACTCGTAGGGATTTCTTTTTCTCTTTTTTTCAGAAATGGTAGAAATTGTTAAAAAACACCCTACCCATAATTAGTAAGAACGCATAACCTGTATATATTTAAAATTATTTTTCTAAAAATAATATTTTTAATATTAATTGAATTATAGTTTTGATTTGACATTATATTATGCTTTGAGTTAATATATAGTTAATGCATTTCAATTTTAAGCATTTTTTTTTTTTTTTTGTTGTTGTTGGTTTTTTCCATTTCTTCCGTTTTTTTCCACTTTCTTCCACTGTCCTGGAAGAAACCCAACCCTGAAATGCAGCAACTGCAAAGCTCTGAATTTTGAGAGGTTACTCTGTGAGAAATTTGAAATGTATGCAATTCTTCAAACTTCTAAAACTGTGACTGTTTTATTTTTAATTTGATTGCATAAGAATAACTACAATGATGATAAGTTCAAACAAACAGATATGATGAATATTACGTCAAAATTCGGCTTATTAAATGGATGATAAGCTGATGTTACACTTATATCCTACTTTTTATATTTTTAGAAAACCTTGTTTTTATAAATTTTCTAATTTAATTAGTAAATTATAAAAATTCTGGCTGAACTTCTAAAAAAGGGTGATTCCTCAAAATTTATTATTTTTAAAGAATTTCATCCGAGTTAGAAAATTACCTCTGAAAGATTTTTGATTGTTGGAAAGTGAAATACACAAGTGAATTTTTACATTTAATTTTAAACTTTTTATCTATTATATGTCAAATTGAATTATCATTTATCGATACTTTTTTACATTTTAGATAGTATAGAAGCAGATTTGTCTGTAAAAGCAATTCAAGAAAGAATTATCTATGTTAAATCTGTGAGAAAACAGGTTTGTATCTTTTTTTATTAATTGCATGTTTAAGTTATTTTTACCTTTTTTTACATATATATGGTAAAAAAAAGTATATATGTATATAGATATTTTTTTAACTAAGATTTTGCTATATATATATATATATATATATATACATACACAGTACAGCACCGTGAGGGTGAGAGCCCTAAAAAAAAAATTAAATTACTACCAAAAAACCCAATTTTAATACAAGGAAAATACAATAGGTTCTACAGTACGAAGGTCGAAAATTGCCGACATGTTTACTGTGCATCATAATTTTATAGGCCTACTTGGAATTTTTTTGACAGTTTTAGGAGGAAATGGATTTTTTTACTTTAGAAATAGGGGTTATATTGTTCTACCATGTATTTTTTTCATGTTTGCACCGTTGTACTCTGTTTTTCGGGTTATCTGCGATTGCCACCTAATTTCATGGATAATTGGTTCTTTGCTGTATATGTATATATGTATTTGACATCCCCTCCCTCCTTGTTGTATTTATCTGTCTATATCTATCTGTATGTATATATATATATATATCTCCTTGTAACTGATAAATACTTATACCAAATTTAATGCCAAATGATTGCATACCATAGCAGAATTATTTTGTGTAGCCCTGTAAACTAATTACCAATTCTATACCTATCATTTTCCACAGAAACCATGCTGTTAAAAAAATTTAGTGTAAAAACCAAGTTCTTCCAAACTTTTCGGCTAAGGTCCTTTTTTTTTGTGTGTGTGTGAAATTGGGAAAAATGTAATTTTGCAAAATAAAATTACAGTTAAGGTTTTATTTTAGACAATGATGGTTCACTTTTATAGACACTTTTATTTTCTCTTTTTATCACTTTTATCTCACACATATGCATATGAAAGCTTTTATAAATTAGAAATTGAATATCAGCTTTTCAGGGAAATACAGCAAAACACGTCCGATTATTCAGTTCGTTCTATTAAAAATTAGTTTTCAAAATAAAACAGATTTAACAAAAGGTCTGTTTTTAAGGGAAAGGAATTTGTGAAGGGTCCTTTTTTAGGATAAACAATTTTGTGAAGAGTCCCTTTTTAAGATATAAAATTTTGTGAAGGGTCCTTTAATGAACCCAGGTTTTCCTCTGGATCAATCCCTGAATATAGTATAAAAATAAAATGATAAACTGCTATAAAGAAAAACTAATATATATATATATATATATATATATATATATATTCTCTAATAAAAAAATAATTATAAGCTAACATGTGTTTTTCTTTTTTTTTTTTTTTTTTTGTTGTTGTTGTTGTTAATTATTATGATTTTCTGTTAAATAGGCTTCTTCTTCAAGTATTTGCCTTGCTCCAAAGCTATATGAAGCCTTGTTTATTGTTAATATTTTAGATGGTCAACCTCAAGTAGCACATTCATTTCCATTGAAGGTATGCTCTGTTATGTTTCTTTAATAACAATTTACATAATTACAGCTAATATTTTGTTTTAATATTAAAAAATATATCTGGAAAAAAAAAATTACGTGTGAGTTATAAGAAACATTGAATTTTTTTCTTTGTAGTTAGTTGAAAGTCGAAACTCTTAGCTTATTAAGGATATATGATAGGATTTTTTAAATTACATTTTCCATTCAATCATTTTATTCCAGAATCCAATTCATTTACTTTGTTGTTTCTTTATTTTATATTTTATCATAAAGGCTAGCTTTATATATATTCCTTTTTAATGTATTTATTTTATTAAATTATTCATTTAAAAGCTTGAAATGTTAAGCCATTAAGCTAGTAAAATCTTGTAATTTTTCATTTTAAGCAGTTTATAAATACATTTGTTAGTATTATTTTTTTTTAAGAGAGAATGTCCATATCAACTTATTTGTGAACTCAACAGTATTACATATTGGTAAAGTATACACCTTTATTGCTAATTAGCTAAACAAGCACTCAAAAGATTCATTATGGTCATCAATTTTGGAGAACTCATAAAGCAAATGTATGATAAACAGATAATTGTAGTAGATATATATATATACTAGCAGACCCGGCCACGCGTTGCTGTGACTAAGTTATACGTTGAATTATACGGCTGTAAACTATTTAGTACAGTTAAATTATTATTTACGAACAAAGACGAAAACGTTGTAGCCGATGTAAAAACCCACAGGGTTGAGATTTGAAACTTAGGTCAAAATTTGGAAGCGATTGATAAAAATTTTCGTAGTGTTGATATTAAGCACAAATTAATTTTATTGTAGGGTCCTATAAATTTTAATGGAGAAGTGATATATATTATTTCTAATGCTACTTTGGATAAAATTGCTAAAATGACTAATATATAAATTAAATTCTATTAAAATTCTATTAAAATAAAAGTATAAAAGAAACAGACGATTTTAAAATCAATTTTTATGGAGGAGTGAAATATAATATATGCTATAATGGATAATTTTACTATTAAATGACCTCATCATTTTAAATATTTTAAAGAGGGCAACAGCTGTAGTTATAAAAGGGAAAACAATAAGGCTAAACCAGAAAAATAAGTAAATTTGATAAATATTTTAAAACTTTAAAATTGGAAATCTTATGAAATATTGGACATTTAAAGTAAATACATGTATCATTTTAAATACAAAAAGATTTTGGAAAAGTTTAGTGTATTTTAACGAAGTGATGAGAAGTTTTTGAGTATGTTAAAATTTTAATAGTAAATTCAAGTCAATAAAGATGGGAAACATTGAGGATTAAGATAAGAATAATTATAAGATTTAAAAAAAAAAAAAAAAAAAAAAAAAAAACTTTTTATATACCATGCTTTTAAATTTTAATATACTAATAATATACAAATTAAAAGGAAAATGATAAATATTCTATCATAGTTTGAAGTCAAATTTGTTTTCAAATGTCTAAATAAAATATCTGATGTAAGATACTAATATTTTGCAGCGGAATAGATTTCATTTCTGTCATCCTTGGCGAAAAAAAAAAGAATATCGCCAAATTATCTGGCGAAAATATTTAATTCCTTTCAAAAATCATGGTTATTTTAACAACTTATATTAAAAGAGTAATGAATAATATGAAACAATATTTCGTACAATACATATTACATGTCATACATACGTACAATGAATAATACATATTACATTTCGTACAATGCATACATCTGGCATGTATATTTTCGTGTTACGCTTTTGATCGCCAAATAATAATAATAATAATAAAAAAAGCCAAGGGCGACAGAGTTTAAAAATTTAAAATTAAAATTTTGTCAATTTGACAGCAAAATAATTCAATCTAACACCCGCGATAACTAATACATATCTATACCCAAATATAAGGATTAAAATCGGGAAATAAATTTCCTCGATTTTTAATAATTTCTTACAAAAAATCCAGTGGGCAATTAACATAGGAAATCTTTTTCTTGGCTGCACAGACGGTCAGTGAGTCACACTTCGCTTGCGTATAGAACTCATAGATATAGTATAGCATATATAGAATAGAGTGATCATTGGGGAGAAAAAAGTTATTCCTTTTCATTTGGGAAAAGACGACGTTTTTACCAAAATATGGCCGTCTTTCCCCGAGTGAATACACACGGGAATACATACTAATATTTTAGCAAATAAAATTTATGAATAATTTATTTGCTAAAGGGGAATGGAAGACTCCAGATACAGTTTCAAATTCATATTTCTTTCTTTCTTTTCTTTTTCTTTTTTTTTTTTTTCAATACCACTTAATGGCTGTTTCCAAAGCTTTTATTTTTTATCTTTTTTCGGCATCAAAAATCTTTCTACGATAACATGGGGATGAGAGATCTATATATATTACTATATCTATGATAGAACTACATTAGCACTTTATCAATGTGTATAAAATCTTTAAATTGATTATGGCGTCAATTTTCGTGAGATGCATAATTTAACTTTTTATAATTTTTTAACGTTCACGTTTGATTAAATGTATTTATTTTTATGTCGAAAGAAAATGAACTCGTATTTTTTTTTTTTTTTTTGGCAACAATTAAATTAATGGAACTCACAGATATTTTGGAGCAACTTTAATAAAGGTCTATAATTAACAAATAATTGCAATAAAACAATATTGTGACAATAAATTGAGATAAAAACTATCCTATCTCTCAAGTTGGATCAAACTGCACACAGTGTGCAAAATTTCATCAAAATCAGTTCCTTAGTTTAGGAGTTTACCCCGGACAAACATCGTGACACGTAATTTATATATATATACAGATTAAATTATAAAGTTTTGATCAATGAAGCACAAATAAGTAAAAAACAGGATTAATTTCACTGTATTATCTTCATTATAATATGAATTCAATTTACACTTCAGTCTAAGTAACACGTGGCCAGCTATGCTAACACCAAAAATTTAAAAAGTGGAAATAATTGAATTATACGAAATTTATTAATAGGTTAAAAAGTTGAAGATTCTTTGTGTAGATGGCAGCACCAAATATATTTCAGCTTTCATTTCAACCCAGTCGAAAGGTATCGACATCTGTTAGAATCATTTGGAGTTAACAGATAATTGTGACTGTCAAATAATAACAGACAAATAATTAGCAATAAATTAAAATTGCGACTATAATTTGAGATTTAAACTATCCTATCTCTCAAGTTGGATCGAACTGCACATGGTGTGCGAATTTTATTATAATCGGTTAAGTGGTTTAGGAGTCCATTGAGGACAAACATTGTGACACGAGATTTATATATATTAAGATATAATTTTCCCCCCTTCTGTTTGTAATACACATGATATCTTTAATTTTTTAATTAACTTTATAAATATGTGTACTTGATTTTGCTAATTCTATGTGTAATTGATTTTAAGCAAATTTAAATTTGTATTCTACAGTCCCTGGCCAAATTATTAGACGCACTGTAAGATTCTATGTAAAATCTTAATTATCAGGTGATACTATACAGCTTTATTGTTTTTACTAGATACAATGTATTTTTTTTTAATTATCCACCTTATTATCTGTTTTTTAATACAAATAAAATACCATAGTTATAGAAAAAATATGTATTTATTAACTCTTGAAAAAATTTGAAATTAATGGAATTAAATGTTAATATTTTGTTGAGCCACCTTTAACCGCTATGCGAGCTTCAATTATGCATCTGAGGATGGTGATTCCACACATGAATGACCTTTTCTAAGAGTTGCGTTTTGTTTATGATCACACCTTTAGCCACTTCTCTCGTCATCAGCTCCCTCACGTTTTCAGTAGGTTTCATATCTGGGCTATTACCCGGCCAATCCAACAGAGAGATTTTTGGCACTTCCAAACAATCTTTAACAGGCCGTTCTGTATGGCAGGGAGCTCCATTTTGCATAAAAATGAATGGTTATCCATTTGGAAACCATTCTCTGAGCTGCAAAACATTTAATTATTAAAATCTATAGTGCGTCTAATAATTTGGCCAGGGACTGTAAATGTGAAGTTAAACATAAATTCTATTAATTAAAAAAAAAAAAAAAAAAAAAAAAAAACTGTTTTAATTTGACTGATCTATGTTTTAGCATAGACTATAATTATCAGATATTGATATTGAAATAACTGTGTATTTAAAAAATTTCAAGGATTTTCTATCGATTCTGCTCTAATTTTTTGCTGGTATACTGATAATTATGTTGAAATCTGGATTTTTTTTTAAAGCTGCACCAGGTAATTTGACATTTCAAGAATAATCATTTTATGGCTTATAGCTTTTCTTATTAACATTTATTTTTTATAAAGACCCAGTAACATAATTTTCTGAATCTTCCTGCAGCAAAATAAATTTATCTGCAAATCATGAATGCTGAACCAAGTCTGGTATCACTAGAAGTAATAACAATTCATAAAATATGTAAAATTTGCGTCTACAAAGAAAATAACTTAAACAAATACAGTAATCGAGAGACATAATGAAAATTATATATGTATTTCTAAGCCTAAACATTTTTTTCTTTAGCTGTTAAATTGATTGATCTGCAGAGCATTAATCAATCTGCAGCGCTTGCTGCCATGCTGCACTGTTTGTGCTACTGGGGATAAAGACACAAACACTTATATGCAAAATAAAAATTATAACTGTATATATTTAAGTTTATCATTTACTATCTTGATAAAATGGCTCAAGTTATTATGAAGTTTGAATATGTTTCTGATATAGTATATATTGATTTTTCTTTTAAAAACAATTATTTTCAGCACTTTTTTTTTTTTTTTAATATACATTAAAAATATGAAGATGATTGTTTGAGTTATTCAGCCAATTAATAATTGGCAGGATAGAATAGTTATGAGAAATGGTAAATTTAGAAACATATATAGGTGCTGATTATGCATAGTAGCAAAGTAATACTCAAAATTCAAAATGTGTTTTAATTTATAGGTTGATGGTGAATATAATATTCCCCTTTTGCCACACATTTGCTTTCCAGATAATAGACTCTTTAAGAGCACTTCAGTTTATCAAAGGTAAGTACCAGGTTCTATGTTTATTATATAGATATCATTAGTAAAAATATTTTAATAGTAAAAACTATAAGGAAAAAGAATAAAATAATTTTTGATGTATCTTTCTTTACTAATATTAAGCATTTGTTGCTTATAATTACTGTGTTTTATAGAATGCATAATAGTTTTTTTTTTTTTATTATTATTATTTATTATTGCTGTAAGTAAATATTTTTAAAATAGATTTTTACAAACAGGCAGATTTAAGGAGCAAATTGTATAGGTCTTTTCTTCCTCATTATAAATGAGTTTGACTGTATGTACTACTTTTATTTTATTATTAATTCCTACTATATTCCTAGAAAAGAAGTATAGGATTTATATGTTTCAAGATGTCCGAAACATGATTTGGCCCTTTTCAGGAAATATCTGTCTATATGTGATAAATATTTTGTGGTAGCTCTAGATCTAGAATTAATACAGGGAATTGAATATATTTATATATATATATATATATATTGTAATAAAATTTAACCTTAAAATTTAGCAGTTAATAGATACAAAACAATACCAACACAACAAAAATAGAACTGATTGTAACATATAGGTAAGACTGACACAAAAATGTTGCGATACAGATTAAGAACCAATAAGAGACAAAAACAATTTAAATTACTTATGCCGACATGAATAATAATAATAAAAAACAGACCATTAAACTTAATGTATATATAATTAGTTGCATCTTGACATAAATTGATACATTATGAACTGTTAATGTATGTCATCCGGCATATGATGCTGCTATACTGTGATTTCTCCATTGATAGGAAGACTATATCTCAGCTTCTATAGTGTGCAAAACTTGATATGTGAGAAAGCCATTATGAAAAACTATGCTGATTCAATATGAGTATATATTAGCCAATAGGTGGCACTGCTATGCTGCAGTTTTCTTCATGTATAGGAAATTATGTCTCAGCTTCTAAAAGGTTTGGTGTATTTTAATACACCAAATTTGTGTTGGGAGATAGCCATTATGAAAAAGAATGTTGGCTTAATTTAAGTGTAGATCAGACGTCAGGTGGCATTGCTGTTACTCACATTCTGCAATTTTCCATATGACTACATTTCAGCATCTATTGGCACCAAACAGCATATCAAAATCTTTATTGTGAGAAGCTATAATTAAATTTTTATGTATGTTTATCAGTAGTTGAAACTGTTATATAGAATGATATAGAAGAAAGTTCTGTGATAGATATGTAATATATGTGTATTTTAAATGAATTTTGATAGTACAATAATGTATCATTCCAAATCATACATTTATTTCTCTAACTTTAAAAAAAAAAAAAATAGGCCTGTTTTTTAAAAGTGGGTTATTTTGACACAATGTACAGATTAATTTTATATAATATAGTCGAACCTTGTTAACAGGAATCTCAAGGGGGGGAAAAGTTGTTCATGTTTTCAGTAGTTCATGCTATCAGTGACTAATCTTTTTTATGGGTATTGTGAAATAGTTCATTTTAAAAGTAATTCATGTTAAGCGTGTTCACTTTAACGAGGTTCGACTGTATAAATAAAATTGTAGTACTAAATCCAGTTTTTAATGGATTTGTCACTAAAAAGTTCATTTTATGATCAGTTTTGATTCGTAAAAATGAAATATTAGTGGCAAATATTAATGTACTGTTATAAAGAACACTTATCTATGTCAAATAGTAGTTGCTGAAACATACAAACTATTGCAATAATTAAAATTAAACAGAGGTAAAACAAGTTTGTCCCATAACTTTAAAAAAATAACCGTATATATCCGTGTATAAGGTGAGACTTTTTGGAACATTTTCTAAGCATAAAGTAGGTAGGTTGGCTTATGTACAGATCCACTAATTTTGTTAAAAAATAAAAAATAGTACTTTTCATAAGCCAAGAGTTAATGATAAATCACACATTCTTATTACTTTAGTTTGTTTATCTTAAGTTCATGAAAAAAAATTAGTTTAATTTCAAATGAAATGGGTAATTCATTTTAAAAATGAGTTATATTATTTTTGAAATTCTATATGTTCTTGATTTGTTTCATTGTTGCCAAAACGAAAAATCTTATGTTGGTTTAATATGCACATGCCTAATAGAAAAGTACTAAAATGTACATCAGAAATAATACAAGAATACAACAAATAAATATAACAATGAAAAAGGATATAGACTTGAATCATTCAGTTTACTTTTTGACAATTTTGAACGCAATCTTTATGCAAATAAGTCATATAAACATTTAAGTATCAGTGTAGTTTTTGAATAGATCTTTAAATATTTATGTTTAGTCATTGGGATGTCTAAATGGTTAGAATTTTCATCAATTTCTTTTTTATCCAAATTTGAAATTTCCTCTTCATGTACAGTATTATCCTTTCTGCCATTCATCTTTCTATATATACAGTGTGTCCTAAAAGTTCCAGTACTCCAACTTAAAGAACTCATTGTGTCCATGATTTTTTTTTTTTTTTTTTTTTTAAATATTAAATTTTATCGTCTGCTTATTATTGCATCAATTCTTTAATTTTTATCGTTTGTTTCTTTTCTCGCTCAATTTGTGTGAGAATAAAGTTTTATATTATTTTGTTCTTCATAGTGAAATGAGTTTATCACGCATTCAGAGAATTATGCTGTTTGAAGCTTATTTTGAATGTAAATCGTATGAAAGATGCAAAGATGTTTGGCGATATAAATATCCAGATGATGCAATACCGAGTAAAAATATGCAATATCATCTCTTTCGAAAATTTTGTAATGCAGGTGTGTACAGGTTTCTTTACAAGAAGTCAGTCCCAGCATGTTAAAACGCGTTTCTAAACACATGCGCAAACGAGTTCAGCTTTGCCTCCTAGCAAAGGGTGGACATTTTGAACATTTATTACAAATTTAAGTTCTGTATTTTTTCCTCCGTTATTTTAAATGTGCCTTTTATCATTAGCATAAAAATAATCGTTTTAAGGTTTGTTGTTTTGTAAATAAAAAATACATCAGCGTCAGTACTGGAACTTTTAGGACACACTGTAGTTTGCAAGAGAGATGACGATTCCGGTTCATACCCATCTATATAGCAAGTTGCGACCTAATTTCCATACTTTAGTTAATTTTAAAAAATGTAATTGCCCAATCGGTAAGCTGTTTAGTCCAACGGATTCAGAAAAAAAGCCCTTTCATTTGGTATCTTATTAGTAACGAAATTTTGATTAGATTTTTTAAAATTAATTAAAATATGAAAATAATAACCTGGCAATAACTTCAAATTTGGAAATTTACAAGTCATTTATTTATTTTTATCATAAAAAGATATATGCTTACACGTGAAAAATAGAAAATTATAAAATAATAGCAAACTCGTGCGAAACTTTCACAATTTATTTATTTTCTTATTTACCTTTAAAATTTGAAATTCATAAACCTTAAGCCAAATTTCTCAACCAATTTTAATTCCTCAGAAGCCAAATTATTATTTAAAAAAAAAAAATTAATATTGTAAGATGAAATGCTAATGATAATCAAACCAATATTGTTCACAAAAGACTTAAAAATAAAATTCATGTTTAACGACCTAATTTTCATACTTCGTGAGGCAGGACAGATTTAGTATAAGACCCACATGGCGATTTTTAAATTTTTGTCACCATGTTGACAATACATTTTTATTAATTTATTTATTTTTGCATAATTTTGTGTTAAAAAAATTTAGTATCTATTTTGATTATACTTTTTATTACTGTGTTTTTTAGTCAATTTATGACAAAAGTTCATATGGGGATTACAGTAGTGGCACCAGAAATTCCCCGACGGGGGGACACCACCTCCCCGACAGGAGGGCACTACATAAAGAGAGTTTATTATATGCGTATTTATAAAAAACTGCAATACTGTTAATAATATTACTGTTAATATTTGTACCATTCCATTTGTTAGTACTCCTCGTGGTTTTGGAGATCATTGTGTCACAGGCAGACATTTTCTAAAAATATCGTAGTCAAAACGTATTCTGGACCTCTCAAAACGTGTATATTTATGGAAAACTGGAAGCTGAAAATTTTTACTAATCAAATACTTTATTCTATTGAATTTTTTAATGGAAAAACTGGAATGCCCCAAATTTGTAAAAGGAAAGGAAAATGCTGCTGAAAGTAGAAAAACTGAAAATTTTGTATTTGTTCCCCCGAGAGATTTTAGAAGTATGCCCCGATGGGGGGTCACAGACTCCCCAACGGGGGGGCCTGTGCCCCCCCGGCCCCCTAGCTGGCGCCACCCCTGGGGGATTATATCATTAAAATATTACTAGATTTCAAATGACGCTTGCAAATATTGTAAAAATGCAACCTTTAAAAATACATTTTGTCTATAAAATGATCTCATCGTACAAATGTTGTCATTTTTTATTAGATCATTGAACTGAGTCTGTGTGCTTAAATATTGCTTATGTATTATTTTTTATCCTCGTGTATTTTATTAAGTCACTATCGTATCGTTTTTAAAAAAAATTAATCATAACTGGACCACGTTAGAGAAATATTATATAGATTAAATTTGCTCATGCATATGAAAATATGAAAATGAAGTAAAAAAAACCACCATAACCTTTTTTTATATACTTCAATTTTAGAATTTTTTCTTTTTTGTTTTGTTTAAACGTTTTTTGGCACGGATGAATCGTGCTTGGCATGAAAATCCTGGGTAATATTTAAAAATTTTGATGCTGAAATAGATTGGACATTTTTTGCCAAGAACTCTCCTTTTGTGAAAGCCACTTTAAGCCAAGTTAGCGCATCAAAAATATAAATAAATTATAAAATATTGAAAAACAGAAAAGAAAGGAAAGGAAAAAGAAAAGAAAGAAAGAGAAAAAATAATCACATAAATTATGTATTTTTGTCTATAATGACGATAAAAATTCAAAAGTCGACAAGGGGAGCAATATTAAGGCTGTACTATGATCAGATTTACATATTTATATATTTAATTATTTATTTTTCTATATACCAACTACTATTAACTAACTCAACTACTATTATAACCACAAAAAATTGTCTCATGCGATAGATGTAGCCGATTATAGCATATTGTAATATTATATTTGGAGTGAAATTGTTGTCATTGTATAGTTGATCGAATAAATCAAATAAATATAGAAAATAACATGAAAATATTGTGTACACCATGTATCGTGTTGTTCATATGTAACTGGGGTTTAAATATAAAATTGCTACTTCAATTTTTTTGATACTGTCCGTTTCGAAACTATCATCTGATAAGCACCCAAATGGAAGTCCACTGGTAAGTTATTGTCACAGGCACCCGAGAGTCTGCGAATGAGTGGGTTGCTGCCGAAGGCAGTAGGGACAGGAAGCATGCATTTGAGCAATTTCATGATTTTTTTAAAATTTTAATTTTGATTATAAAGCAATATAAAAGAGTTTCCTTTAAATATAGTGACCAGCAAAGCAGGCAAAACCTTCGTTGATTCACTACGTTCATTGATTTCACATTCCGTCATTTATGACATGGTAATATACTAGTACACTTATTAATGTACTAGTATAAGTACTAGTATAGTATATGTACTAGTATAGACTTAATGGAACTTTTCTAAATCTAAATTTTGAGGATCAACTTGTACATGAGTTTTGAATTTTGGGTAAATTTTAAATGAAAAAAATGGACTCTCGGTTTATACACTGATCAGCTTATATTTGGAAATATATGGTACTTGTATGTATAGATTAGCAATGCTCTTCTTTTTAATATAATCATTTTTAAAATGTTTAATTTTTTTTAATACTCATTTTATTCATTTCTAGTGAAATTTTCTATTTTGCCCTGACTGATAGGAAGGAAAACATTTTTGGATATTGCTTGAGAATTCAGGTATTTACTGACATAAATTTTGTTATTTTTAATTAATCTATAATTCAAAATGTAATTGTTCTAAAATAACATCTCTATATATCTATTTCTAATAATTGTCTAAAAAATGTTTTTTTTTCTTTTTTTTTTTTTAATTCATCCTAACTTTACACTACTAATAAGTAAGGATAATAATAAGTAAAATAGGATGACTGGATAGGTCACTTATTCATTCATAACTGTTCTGTCGTTTATAACCATCTTCATAGTAAAAGCAAACACGTTTTATTTATGAGACAAAAATTTTTTAAGTTAAAATACATTTAAAAAACAAAAATTACATATAAAAACAATTAAAATCAGATGTTTTCGAAACCCGTCCGTGTTTCCTCATCAGTAATTACAACACAATATGCAAACAGGACATGAACACTCAAGGAATTTAAAGGAGTACAGAATATTGAGGAGTCAGTGCGCATGCTTCATTGATAGTGTGGAGATGCTTGGCAGTGTGCTAGCTCTCAAGGAAAATACGCGATTTATAATTATGAACACCAGAATTTAAAATTTTTATATTATCGAAGTCAGGAATATGATCGGTTTCTATTGAATGGATTACAATTTTTGAATTTTGGTTGCAATTTTTAAAAGATCGTCTGTGTTCTTGTAGTCTAATTTTTGCTGTACGGCCAGTTTCACCTATATAAACAGATTTCCAATTTTTGCAAGGAATTAAATATATTACACCAGTTAAATCCAGAGAAGGGGTTATGGGTTTAAAGTTGAAAAGGACGTTTTTTAATTGTTTAATTGGCCAGAAAGCAGTATAAATATTATGTTGTTTAAGTAATTTAGAAATAAATTCTGAAGGAAAACCAAAATATGGCATAGAAATATAACTGTTTTTATTAATAAGTGAATTTTTCATTTTCATTGGAGTAGAGGGGGAATTTGCAGGAGGAAACGAAGGAGGGGGGAAGTTGATAATGTTTTCACGATAGATTCGTTTTAACCAATTAAAAGGGTAATCGTTATTTATTAAATCCTGGAAAAATTTTTTAATTTCCAATTTAAAAAGTGTCTCGTTACTGCATAACCGAAGAGCTCTATTGACCAAAGTTCGGAAGACTGCAATTTTATGCGAATTAGGATTAGCGGAATGAAAATTTAGATATTGACCTGTAAATGTGGCCTTACGATAAACAGAAGTTTGAAAAATGCTAGGTGAATTCGAAATGCGTTCAACGAGAACATCAAGAAAAGGCAAACTGTTATTCTGTTCTATTTCCAAAGTGAATTGAATTTCTGGGCATAACGAATTAGAAAAAGTAACGACTTCATTTATATGTTTTTCTTCAATTAATAAAAAAATGTCATCTACGTATCTTCGCCAAAAAAGAATTTTATCATTTAAACTATCATTTATTTTATTTTCCAAAAACCGGATAACTATTTCTGCCATGCAAACACTAGCAGGTGAGCCCATAGGCGTGCCACGAATTTGTTTATAGTATAAATCATTAAACTTGAAGCAATTACAAGATAAGCAGAAAAAAACTAATTTAAGAATTGATTCAATATTAAGAGTAGAATGAGTACTATCATTAGGATAAATTTTTCTTATAATATCACAAGCAAATTCAATAGGGATGGAAGTAAAAAGAGAAACAACATCTAAAGAAATCATTATACAGTTTGGGGGGGCATTAAAATTTCTTAATTCAGAAACAAACTGAAAAGAAGAATTTAAACTAAAGCGTGAATTTAAAGTAAGAGGTTTAAGCAATGACGAAATAAATCTAGCAAGGTTAGAAAGAGGGGAACGATCTTCATATTGATATCCTTCAAGAATAATGTAACAATAAGACAGAGTTTATGAATTACCGTAGTTATTTTCACGCATAACTGAGAGAGATAGTTTAAAGGGACTCTTCTAAATGAGAGATATATAGCATATTTTTCTATTCCTTCAGTCAAACCTTAGCAAAGTTTATGTTAGTTACTTTTTCTAATTGTTTGAATCTGTTAAAGCATAGTTTCAGGTACTTCATTTAATTAAATTTTCAGATACTTCATTTGAAATCATGCTACGTTTCATAAAGCATAATTTCACTTTATGTTTAATACAATAAAGAAAAATATATGGTTTAGTAACAAAAACTTTTTTTCTCTACAATTAGCTGTCAATATATGTATGCACAAAAATCCATTTCCTTATATCAGGTATTTTTCTTTTTCAGAACCTTCAACTTTGATGTTCCCATTGTATTTAATTTCATTCGTAAACTATATATTAAAAAATACTACAATTCTTTTAAACATTGTAATTTATTACTTAGTGATTTTGAATTGTCCATTAATAAGTATTATAATTTAAACTGTAGTTAATTACGGCATCCATATACAGGGTGATTACAATTAAGTTATGATTTCAAAACACTATAATTTTAAAAATACTAGTCAGAATAATGTGATATTTTACCAGAACAATTGTTAAGCAATGGAATTTTATTTGTCAAAGCAAAAGAGTAGTTTCAAAATGTTCCTATAGATGGCACACTGTTAGGGTAATGTCAGGGAATAAATGGATTCATTAAACACAGGAATGTTGTTAGCAATACAGTGAAATAGCAGGGAACAATACACTCCAAGGGTTGTACACTACAATTTTTTAAGCAAAAAGACAAGAATATGTGTTTATAGCGGAAACAGTCATAGTGACAAGAGAAAAAGAGGGGCTTCATGAAAAAAACATTTTATGGATAATTAATGACACATTTTGCAACTTTTTCTTTTCTTTGCCAAACAAAATTCCATTGCCTCACAGTTGTTCTGGTAAAATATTAAATTATTCTGACCGGTAGTTTTAAAATTATAGCGTTTTGAAACCATAACTTTAATTATAATCACCCTGTACAATATTAAAAAAAAAACTGCTTATTTTCACTGTTAACCACTTATCTGCCAAGGAAAACTTACAAGATTCTCTTCCCAATGCCACCGCTTTTCGCATAGGCGTGCATTGCTTCACTTGTTCCAGAAACGTTCCTATTTGATTCCTCCCACTTCATTCTCTTCTCTGAAATAAGTAAATTCTTTGAAAACACTGTAAAGTTCATTTTGTTGTATTCCAGAGTCGTGGGACTAGTTTCACCTAGAGCCCCTAAATAAAATAATAGGCCGGCGCATCACCGCCATTTTTTTGCCTCCGAAGAGGACAGCATTCCCGCTTGGCGTCCTTATCGCTTCACTAATGATTGATCTGAAGCTAATCCGGTCAAGATACGAGCAATAAGCAACAATAATATTCCTAAAAACACATTTTTTTTTTCAGAGTACATTCCCAGGATGTCATTTTATTCTGAGGATATCCTATGGATGTACGATGTGTTATTAGGGCGGTTTCTGTTTCTTTTACAAAATGTCGCCAAAACTCAAATACACAGTAATAGAAGGTCTGTGAACACTTTATATTCACTTCTTGAATGATTATAGCAGTTTATCGCTAAACATACTTCCATATCATAGTTTACTTAGCTGAAATTATGAAATATAATAAAATAAGTTACTCTAAATTAACGTAAGACGATAAAAAAAAATGTTTGTGGTTTGTTTATCAGAGAAACACGCTGGGTACATGTGGCAACCCTGAGGCAACAAAATGCCTGATGCGCCAGCTCGTATATATAGGAGCCTTAGTTTCACTGGTGTCAGTGCAGCACAAGTAAATAAGTTGCAAGTAGAATAAGTATTTTGTTTGTTATTCTAGAAAACTTAGTTTATTTATTTGTCAAGAAATTGAAATGTCATTGGTTTTACAAAAGTTAGGCAAGAATGCGTTTGATTATTAATTGTGTATTAAGTTAAGTATTAACTCTTTTCTTTATACCATGTTATAAATTTGTTAATTTAATCAAAGCTTATGTGTGTGTCTATTATTATCATTTTCTTAACTTTATTTTTTATTAAATTTTTTAATTATTGTTTCAATTACATCTAATTTTTTTTTATTATTAATTTTTATAGGGGTGGCCAGAAACAAATTCGAATAATACATCTTTATGTGTCAAACTACCAGCTGCTATATGTATTTTGAGTAGTTTTAGTGCCCCTGTTTTTTATCGAAAAGTAAGTTATTTGTTTATTTCATCTGAATATTCGGTATATTCAATTATACTATGGAATGTTCAGTTTGGCCAAATGTGAAACTATTAATTTAGCTGAATATATAAAAATTCAATTTCTTTAAATTTTAAAAAGTTCTTACCTAACTGCTATTTTTAATTATCATTAAATTGAGATTATTCAGAATAATTAAGAAATAGAATATATTTAAATGAAAGGAACTGTTTTCTATATATTTTAGAATAATATTAGAGAAAATTAATTATTAATTATATTAATCATAACAATTAATGATATCTAACAAAAATAAAAATATATTAACAATAATTTAATAAAGCTATCAGATTGGGTAGAATATCTGGTAGATTTTAATTAATTGGAATGCCAATTTTAATATTTATGTTTTCATTAGTGTCAATTTTTCTACAAAATGTTTAAACGTAACCATAATTTGGATTATTGCTTTTCAGTTATTATCTGAAATTGAGAAACATCTTACTTTGCCCAGAAATAGTTGTTTTAAGTATATTCGTTCCTTGAGAAAATTGGGTGTTCCAAACGCTGGAGCCAGTTTGTCTATTCCTGATATTTCAGAGGTAAAGCTTATTTATTTTTAAGTTAAGATAATGTTTAGGTCATAATTAAATTAACAGATCCCAGTAATCTTAATTGTATATCTAGACTCTAAACAATAAGAGAATAATATATATGTACAATACATTGATTTCAAAGAAAAGGAACTATACATTTTTATATAAATGGGGGAAGAAGTGTGTTTACAAAAAATTTACTCAGTTACATTATTATTTATTTATATTTTTTAATGTATTTATTTTTAAGGGGAGAGGGTGAATCAAGGATGATTTATATTTTAGTAATGTAATGTAAATTTTATCAGAATCTCTAAATAATTATATCATTTGTCATCCCAAAAGGCTTCAACTTTTAGAATAATCGATCATTATTTACAAAATTGGTATATGTAATTAAGCTAGATAGCTGTGTTTTTTCTTCTTAAAAAACTGAAATTTTAATTAATTCATAAAATTACTGGCATTATGAAATTTGTGTATTTTGTTGAATTAAGAAACAATATTGTTGCATTCTTGAGGTTCGTGAGTTGAGAAAGAAAAGCGACCCTTGCAGAGGTTGGAAACTATTTACAAAAAATTCTAGAAGAATACAGATCTACAAACCAAATATCGACTTCACTTTCACCAGTAAACACAGCTTAGATAACAGGTGTCAACAGCAAATTCAATTCACAGTACAAACTGTATCACAGCAAGGCTGTAATCCAAAGAGGCACAAAGCTCTTTATCATAAGGCAGTTGGCGAGAGACTAACTGATTTGGCGTAAAGCAACTCCTTAAATACCCACATAGAAAAATGTAGAAAATTCCAGAAATTTGTTAGTCAACAAAGTTACAGCTTCCATATTTGGTATATGTATAATAAGGATTTTCCTGCCAAAAAAAGTCATCAAGGAGAGAAAAAGTCTCCAAATTTGCCACCAAATCCATCACTTGCCTTATTGGAGCTTTTTAATACGTTTTTAAGGGAAAATTAGCTATTTTAATGCGAAAAAGAGCTAGAAATGCAGAAAATTGACATTTTATCACCTGACTAAGCCTTTTTGAATGAATTTACATAAAAATAACTACAAATTACTTACAAATTCATAACAATATTGTCTATAATATGAAATAAAGCTTAGTGCAAAAACTGGTTCAATTGCAATTTAAAATTGCACCCATCCTTCCTCTTTAGTTTTGTCAGCCTTTTAGCATTAAGCTCTTTTTTTTTTTTTTTTTTTTTTTTTTTTTAATAGCATTTTTTTCTCTAACGTATTTATAATAATAGAATAGCTTTTAACTAATGTAAAAATAAAAAGAAAATTGTTCTTTTTATACAGAAATTCTATTTAATTTTTATTTTTTATGTTTGTAGAAAGATGATGAATCAAAAAGAATTGTAATTTCACGGCCACTTGACAGTCACTTTGTTGGTGTAAGTTGTTGTTATTTTCTTTTTTTGTCTGTTTATGTATAGAACCAAATTCATGTGTACTTTTCTTTGATATCTATTTTATTTGTAGGAGTTTTTTTTTTTTTTTTTTTTTTTTAATATACTAGCAGGCTTGCTTGCTTTGCTGGTCACTATATTTAAATGAATAATAATAAAAAAAAAAAAAAAAAATCACTATTAAAATTGCACAAAAACTTTCTTCATGGCCTTACTGCCTCCAGCATTGTCTTCCTGACTTATGATATTTTGGGTCCGTATCCCTATTACCAGAGACAATCAATGCCAATCAACCCTTGGACGTACATTTTGGTGTTTATCGAATGACTGTTTTGAAATGAATGCTATAAAAAAAATCCATGTAGTATCTCTTTCATATTTAAATCGTGATTACTTAGAACAACATTATATGTCTATACATAGTATTTACTATCACATTATATCCAATATTTTATTTGATTCACCCAAGTCGATCATAAAATAACAGCAGTTCCACTCTACCTTGTGTACAATAGGATATCCAGGGGTGGCGCCAGCTAGGGGGCCGGGGGGGGGGGGGGGCACAAGCTCCCCCATTGGGGAGTCGGTGACCCCCCATCGGGGCATACTCCTAAAATCTCTCGGGGGAACAAATACAAAATTTTCAGTTTTTCCACTTTTAGCAGCATTTTTCTTTCCTTTTACAAAATTAGAGCATTCCAGTTTTTCCATTCTATATTCAATAGAAGAAAGTATTGGATTCGTAAAAATTTTCAGCTTCCAGTTTTCCATGAATATACACGTTTTGAGAGGTCCAGAACACGTTTTGACCGCGATATTTTTAGAAAATGTCAGTAACAGTAATATTATTAACAGTATTGCAGTTTTTGATAAATACTCATAAAATAAACTCTCTTTATGTAGTGCCCCCTGTCGGGGGAGATGGTGCACCCCGTCGGGGAATTTCTGGTGCCACTACTGAGGATATCTAGTTTAATTTGATATCAAAATGAAAAAAAAATAATAATAAAGATTCATTAGTAAAGGCCAATTGGAATTTTAAAAAGGGCATTTTATAGTGTCTTACCACGTATTGAATGAAGAAACACCAGAATCTTCTATTTTTTCCTTCAGAGGGTAGAAGGGAGCGTTTTGCAGTAAAAAACTTCATTAAATGAAGAAACAGCAGAATCTTTGGTTTTTCTCCTCAAAGAGTAGAAGGGAGCATCTCACGCTTCGTCTTTGTTGCACACTTTTATAAAACTTCACAAAAAAACTTGATAATTAATCATGTTTCAATTAATAACTTGCTTTCTAATTACAAATTTAAAAATCTGGCTTCGAGGTGTACATTGAGACATTCCAGGCAATGCAGTAGATTTTTCTGGAGACAGCTGACAGAGGGAAAGACGGACATTATAAGTTACTAAACTAAATTACCGTAAACTAAATATGCATTTACATTAGGGAACAGTATCTCCGATATTTCTCACCAAGGCCCTTTACTTATGCAATTGCAGTAGCCATTTTTATTCATCGTCAAAATAGCAAAAAATATTAAAAATCACTATGAAAAACCTATACAAAAACTCAACTCCCATTACTTTGGGAACAATAAAATCAAGAAAAAAAAATACTATTTGATTAATTGAAATTAATATTTTAAATATTGTATTTATATATAAGGGTGTCAGTTTTATCAGAAATTTTTGATGATACAGGTTTAATTTTTCCTATTTTTTATTATTATTATTCGTATGTAGAGAAATATTTCTTTTATGTTAAAAAAAATAAATGAAATATAAAGTTGTAAGCATTTTATCTTATTGGCAACAGGATGAAATTATAACACAAACAAAAGTATTTTGAAATTTAGTAGATTAATGCACTTTAATTAATAATTTGTTTTCTAATTAAAAATTTAAAAATCTGTCTTCAAGGTGCACACAGAGACGGTCCAGATTGTGTGTACCAAATGTCATGTCTGTAAGTGCAGTAGATTTTTATAGAGACAGCTGACAGAGGACACCATTTCACTTTTATTAATAAAATTTATCTGTATTTATTATTAGCATATGTAATTAATATTGTTTGTTTTGACTGCGGAATGATATTCCAGAATTTATATTGTATTAAACCTGTCTCCATCAACGATCGCGAATGGCAGCCAAACATCATGTTAACCTATGGTGAAATTTTACCCATTATTATTCTTTACATAGTATTTTTTTTGTTTTATTTATTTATTTATTTTTGCATTCAGAAAATTCATGACTTTCAAATTAGTCTTTGTTTTTAAAAGAAAAGAAAAAAAATATCTAGAAAATATCTGCCCATGTAAAGTGATTTTGTTACTTAATTGTTTTTTTTTTTTTTTTTTGCTTAGTTATAAAATTATATCTATTACAGTTTGAAATGACTAGAGCTTTACAGTTGTTGGATGTAGATATTCTTGTAAAATGTGTTGCATCATTATTTCTTGAACGTAGAATTTTGCTTTACTCGGCTTTGACTAGGTATGGAACTTTAAAGTCATTTGATTGTATTATTATTTTAATAATTTTATTTTACCTTTTTATTATTATTTCATTGCTTTAACTTATTTGCATAATTTAGTATTCAATATTTTTATTCATTTAATCATGTTTTTCTGGTATTTTGACTCTCTGGCATCTGATATTTTGACTACTTTATTCAGAGTATCTAAATGTGTGTTAAAAACTTGCTAATATTAAAAGATTTTTTTCCCCCTCATAAAATCTCAGTTTTGAATGAAGTTGTTTTTTAATTAATAATGTCTTAAACAACAACCGCTGTAACTACTAATTTTGACTTGACTATAAAAAATAATAATATTTTCATGTCAGGATCAGTTTATATTAAAATAATTAAAAATGATGCATTGTTATGTTATGATGCACTGGTGAAATTTTAATATTATAATTTAATTGTATTAACTACCTAATTTAAACTACAGCATATTTAAATACATTCTTTGCATGAAATAATATAAATGCAATAATATGTTAATATGCAATAATAATTTATCTATAATTATAAAAGGAATTAAATGTTTAAAGCAAAGCATCGAAACTTCTTATAATTAAAAGATACAAAAATTAAAATGGCCTACTTGAAGTGAAGTTTCCCGTGTCATTGCAGCACTGCATCTTTCTCAAACGTTCTCACTTCATACTGCTCGGCGATGAAACTATTGTTTTTTGTTTCTTCCATACTCTGATCCTCCGATCTTAATAGGTGGCAGCATATTTGGTCCAAACTTATCACTGGGTCATTTATATTGCAACTGCACTCATTTGTAAGAATTTACTAAGAGGAAAATGAAAAACAGAATAAAAGAACACCAAACAGATATTAAATTCAATGAAACAACCACTGTCTTAACCAAAATACATAAATAATAGTGAAATAAAAATAGATTTTAAAACGAAAATTAGCAAATTGTAATAATCATATTTATGCTTTGAATCGTGAAATAATTGAAATTCTTACAAATGAGTGCAGTTGCAATAAAAATGGCCCAATGATAAGTTTGGACCAAAGATGGTGCCTCCTATTAAGATCGGAGGATCAGAGTGTGGAAGAAACAAAAAACAACAGTTTCATCGCCGAGCAGCATGAAGTGAAGACATTTGAGAAAGATGCGACACTGCATTGAAGGATCTCACAGGAAACTTCAAGTAGGCCATTTTTATTTTTGTTTCTTTTGGAATTAAATGCA
Source organism: Salticus scenicus (assembly GCA_963930645.1). Taxonomy (NCBI): domain Eukaryota; kingdom Metazoa; phylum Arthropoda; class Arachnida; order Araneae; family Salticidae; genus Salticus; species Salticus scenicus. Next base: position 91,017,319 of record OZ005650.1, read on the forward strand.
TTACAAATATCTTAATGGAAGAAAGAATTACAGTAGTTCTTAAGACAAAAGCTTCCCACTTCTACTGTTATGAAATTTTTTTAAGAACATGGTGTTTTGTGTTAGGAAGTGTAAAATATTATGGGGTTTGATTTAACTTTATACATGTATATTTAACGTTGCATGTGTTTTATCTTTGATATGGTGCATGTTGGAAAAAAATGCATGTTTATTTTTTTATAGCAATCTTTACCATTGCTGTAAAGCTATATCGTCCTTATTATATCCATTTGAATGGCCTCACCATATAGTTCCTGTTCTTCCTGCTTGCTTAACTATTCATTGTTGCTCTGAACAACCTTATATACTTGGCATCATTAACAATAATTTTGAGTCTGTTTTGGAGTTACTTGCTGAACATGAGGTAATATTTATTTCTGATCTATCTTTTAAACTCTTAGTAGAAGCTTCTTAATAAAGTGATGATTGATTGTATTGTGTATTTGGTGTGCATATGTGCGAGTGCGCAACCAACATCTGAGTGAAGGTTCCCCCCCCTCCCCCCCCCCTTTTTTTTTTTTTTTCTGGATACGGCTTTGTTAGGTCCCTTGGTACCCAATTGGGTGCTGTCATAAAATGCATGTAAAATGAGAAGATTATGTTTACCAGCATTCAAATCCATGATACTCGATTGGGGAAAGACTGTTTTAATATTTTTTCAAGAGATTGCTGTACTATAACATGAAGTGATCAACTTTATCATAGCGTAAAGTGGCGTAAAAGCAAAAACAAATGTCAACTCATCGGCAAAGAAGAATTTAAAGAAAAACATATCTTTATATTTTTTAATAAAAGAAATGAAGTTTGAATGTTTTAGATTGTATTTTGTTAAAAATATTTTGTTTGCAATTATGCTAATTGAAAACAAAATTACTTTAATTTAAGCTAATTAAAATTTTTATAAAGTATTTTTTTTCCTTTTAATATTGTTATTTAATTTTTTTTTTTCTTTAATTGAATTTTTTAAAAACAATTTTAGTTGTTTCTGAATATTTCATATTATTATTATTTGTTTTGTGTATGTGTGTGTTTGTTATATTTACTTTATTATCTATAAATTAAAATTCACAAAAACATTTGATTTTGTAGCTTTTAATCATTGATGTTGATAAGGGTGCTGTGATAAAATCCTGTAATGATGAAGATACTATTTTACCTAAGAAAGTTCAAAAAGCTGTTATTTCTGCGCTTAACTTAGCTAAGAACATGACTGGTTAGTATGAAATTCTTTGTGAGTATATACATACATATTCTTTCAGAAGAATATTAAATTTTGATGTCTATATGAAAGATATTTTAAGAAAATATAATCTACATTGGCACTCACACTGCTTTCTCTTAAACCTTACATTACTATAAACATATCATTATAGTTTAAAGAAATAATATATGTATGTTATGCACATGCAGTATTGTATTTGAATATTTATAGTTTAGTTTAAAAATAGTTTTATTTAACATGTATTTATATGTATAACTCCTTGTTATGATTGTTGTAACTAAATTTATAATAAACATTTGATGTTGTTAACAAATTTTAAAATTTTATTTCAAAATTGTTCAGAAAATTGTCACCCACATATTTTTGTAAAACCAGGCATGAGATTTTTCAGCTTTTCAGCTGATTTCAGCTTTTTTGTAAATTTTGCTTTTCAGTTTTTTTTTTTTTTTTTTTTTTTTGTGGTTTTTGATGTGCATTTGTTATACCAGCTAAATCTAATAAAACTTGAATAGATACTAAATGAAGATTTAAAAACATTTATTACTCGAATGTAATAAATTTTGTCATAAAAGTTCTAGTATCTCATTTCCTTTGTGTACAGTTTCAGCTTTTTAGTCAGTCTCATCCCTGTAAAACTTAGAAAGGTTTTGATAGCCTTGTATATAATTTTTTATTACATTTTAATATGTATATTTTTTATTTTATCTGTGTGTGTGTGTTTTTCAAAAGCTTGGTATATTTTTTGTAATATTTCATATTTTGATATCTATATAATATTACTTCAAAATTTCTAAATATCTTCTAACTGCATATTTTATCTATTATAAATGCTTAAAATTTTTACAGATTTTATATGAAATAAGATGCTGTTATTATTGTTATTTATTTATTTTAATAAATTTATATTTAGACTTTCTTTTTTAAGAGTAATTGTTTTTTACAAAAGGTTTTTAAAATTAAAAATTTGTTAAATGGATTTTTTTTTTTTTTTTTTTTTTTTTTTTTTAAGAATTTCATTGAAATATTAATTAAATTAAATAAAAAAAAATCACAAATTAACAATTTGTTATTATTATTATTTATTTATTTTAACTGTGCCTGTTACTGTTGTAAGATAACCTATGCTAAACAGTTTTTATAATACATACTAGCGAGCTTCGCCCGCTAGCGGGTCAGTATTTTCAAATGAATCACTATAATTAATGAATCACTAACAGTAACTTTTAGTCCTAAGAAAAGAAATTAAAAAAAAATCATTTCTGATCGGGTAAAATATCTTCTTGGGTCCCCACTGCCTTCGGCAGCGCAGTCCCGTGCGCGCTGCGCGTGCACAAGTTAAGGGGTACACGCGCTGCGCACGCGTATTCCTTCCCTGACCTGACCCTTCCTGCCCCCCCCCCCCCCCCCAAAAAAAAAAAAAAATCATTTCTGATCGGGTAAAAGCTCACACCGGGTCCCCACTGCATTCGGCAGCGCAGACCCATGCGCGCTGCGTGCAAATATTCCTTCTCAAATCAAATTTTTATTCTTAAGAAAAGAAAAGGAAAAAAAAATCATTTCTCATGGGGTACAAAGTCGGCCCGGGTCCCCACTGCCTTCGGCAGCGCAGTCCCGTGCGGGCTGCGTGCGAACAAGTTAAAGAATACACGCGTTGCACGCCCGCATTCCTTCCCTGACACTTCATGCCCCCTAAAAAAAACCATTTCTGATCGGGTAAAAAATCACACCGGGTCCCCACTGCCTTCGGCAGCGCAGACTCATGCGCGCTGCGCGTGCACGTGTGAAGGTATATGCACGCTGCGCGTAAGTATTCCTTCTCAAATCAAATTTTTATTCTTAAGAAAAGAAAATTAAAAAAATTATTTTTCATCGGTTAAAAACTCGGACCGGGTCCCCACTGCCTTCGGCAGCGCAGTCCCGTGCGCGCTGTGCGCGCGCAAGTTAGGGGATATGCGCGCAGTGCACGCCTATTTCTTCCCCAACCTTTCAGCCCCTTCTAATTAACCTGCGTATACCAATTTTGAACGGTCTTACTCAATTAGCTGAGATGCAAAAGAACACCTAATCAGGACGCCTCAAAACGTGTAAATCTGCTGAAAACTTTCGATAATATAAAATAACTCTAAAATATCTTTCGAATAATGTATTAAAAATAATTTAATCATAATTAGAAATTGAAATATTGCAATTTGAAAATATTACAGCGCCATCTGGCGGTAGAAATGTCTGTATTCCACTGTTCGATCCCAAATCAACAAAGCTTTCTAATGATGTATTACTTATGAAATTATTTTAATTAGTAGTTGAGATACAAAAGAAAACTGATTCAGGAGACCTCAAAACGTGTAAATCTGGTGAAATCTTGAATTCCATTTTCGATAATGTAAAAGTACTTTAAAATGTGTATCGAATGACGCATTAAAAAAAATTTAATCATGATTAGAAATAGAAATATTGTAATTTAAAAATATTACAGCGCCATCTGGCGGTTGAAATTTCTGTAATCTACTGTTCGATTCCAACTCAACAAAGCTTTCAAATGATGTATTACTTATGAAATTTTTTTAATTAGTAACTGAGACAAAAAAGAAACCCATTCAGGACACCTCAAAACGTTTAAATCAGGAGAAATGTCGAAATATCGAATTTCTGTAATCTACTATTCAATTCCAAATTAACAAAGCTTTCAAATGATGTATTACTTATGAAATTATTTTAATTAGCAGCTGAGATACAAAAGAAAACCCATTCAAGACACCTCAAAACGTGTAAATCAGGTGAAATCTCTAATTCCACTTTCGACACTTTAATTAGTAGCTGATATACAAAAGATAACCCATTCAGGAGACCTCAAAACGTGTAAATAAGCTGAAATCTCGAATTCCACTATTGCGATGCAAAAGAAAACCTAATCAGGAGACCTCAAAACGTGTAAATCGGGTGAAATCTCGAATTCCCCTTTCGATAATGTAACCGTATTTTAAAATGTGTATACAATGACATATTAAAAAAAAAAAAAAATTAAACATAATTAGATTTTTAAATATTGAAATTTTAAATTATTACAGCGCCATGAGACCGCAAAACGTGTAAGTCAGGTGAAATTTCGAATTCCATTATCTACGGTAGTCGGTTAATGGAAGTAAATAGAAAAAGAAATATTTTTACACTAAGTGTATTTCTGTCGTTTTGAAACTGGTATCCTGTTTCGACAGATAAAATGTCAGGCGTGTAAAGATAAAATTTAATTTGCAATTAAAATGTAAATCTTTTGTTTATTGACCAAAATCGATGAAATTTTAACTGCAAGTTTGTTTTGTGGTGTTAAGATTGTATACTAATTGAAATGCGCGAATTTTGAAAAATTGAAGAAAATAGAAAATTGCAATTTTTAATCGCAGTACAAAACACGTGACGTCATTAAACACCAGATGTTTTTTCTTTCCGTTCAAGATCGTCTGCCAAGTTATAATGCTTGTGATTTGTTGCCACCATTTTTTTTTTAGTTTAGTTAATTTAAAAAAATCTAATTGTCCGATCGATAAGCCGTTTACACCATCGGATTGAGAAAAAAAAGCCCTTTCCAATGGTATCTTGTTTGTAACAATGCGACTGATATTTCTAATAAATTATCTACTTTTTCCGTAAAAATGTCGCTTTTTAAGCATTTAATCATGAATTCTGGGTCATTTTTCGGTAGACATGGGTGGACATTTTAATTAATATCTCCGCTAATTAGGGTCGCATCGCTTAGCGAATTATCGCGATGTCGAGATGAAGAAATTCTGCGTCTGTCGACACCGGTTTCGAGTCGATGCGACCATTAGCGCCGGAGCTTTAGCGATGACAAGGCATTTCTCACAGACAGACAGACAGACAGACAAACGCGCACAGATTTTAATAATATAAGGAGATTTAATTCGATAAATCACTTTAAATGTCACATAAAAAATCTTAAATTTTATATTGTAATTTAAATTTTTCAATAATTAATATACTGTGACATAACCTTTTAATATTCTTCATTAAATGTTCATAAAATCATTTATTTTTTATTAATCATAAGTTATATGACCAAACATTTGTCAAAAAGCCTGAATACCAAATGCTAGTTGAATGTTCATTGCATCCCTAATCTAGCTTCCCCGAGTAATGAAGTGTTTACATGCATGATATTACAATTTTTTAAAAAGCTTACGTTTTGTATGTAAACATCATATAGGATTAAGCTATTAAAATTTATTAAATTCAATCCGAAACATTTATATGTGATAATAACCTTGATTTCTGTAGAACAATGTTAATATGTTCAATTATTATTCCAATATTTTTATGCTAATGCAATTTAATTAATAGATATAATACAATAAATGTTATTTCAGATCCCACAGAGATGTTAAGAGATATCATGATTTCTGAAGCATTTGTTCACCTGTCTGTAGAAATGATAGGCCATTATGAAAATCATTTCGTTGAAACAAATGGGAGTATGACTTTTCAGGTAATTTTAAGTAGTTTGATTTTGTTGTTAAACGGTTTATTTATTTATTTATTTTTCTTATTATTTTAAGTGTTCCCATTAAAAGCTCATTTTAACAAAAAGTTTGTAAAAAAAAAAAAAAAAAATATCCATTTTCTTTCATTATTATAATTATTGCAGGAAAAATGCCTGCATAATATTATCATAAAGTTTCTTTACATTAATGGCACTTAATTATGCTTTGTATTATGTATTTAAATATATATATATATATATATATTTAAATCTTATTGGTCCTTGGTGTTTCAGTGATCTTGTATCTGTTGCTTGGCTTCTACTATGCTTAACAGATCATCTTTATTATATATAATATATATATATATATAATGATGATCTATTAAGCATAGTAGAAGCCAAACAACAGATACAAGATCACTGAAACACCAATGACCAAATAAGATTAAAAATTTCTTTGAAAAGTTCAGAAAAATGAAAAAAAAAAATTATCAGTGATGAAATACACAAATTTAAAGAAACCAGATTTATTAACAGCCTGCAAAACAAACGAATCAATAAACTAACACAACAAATCTTAACTTAAAACTGTAAACTATATCAAAATTTATGAAAAAGTAATTTAAGAAACTTAAGATAGGAAGGATGGAGGCAGGCGGCAAGACTTATGGCTTGCCTGTGGGGTTAAACTAGTTTCACGCCGGCAACACTCTTCCAGCCTGCCAAGACCAGAATAGGAGTCATATGGATGTAAAAAGCAAAATTTTGAAGCAGATGAATAACAATGAAACCATGAAGCAACAATGAAATTCACTGATTGATTACAATGTGTTATGTGTTTAATAGTATGATTAGAATTTTAAGAATAGTTGACAACTCAAAAAAGAAGAAACTGAAATTTTAATGGAAGAAGAAAGTTTGCAAAGTAAATGCAACAAGCCTTCTGCTTTTATTTATATATATAATTTTAATTTCACAATCCCATCCATATAGATATCTGTTTATAAAGTGAAGGGTAGTGTATGAGTTGATGTCGATTATTTATTTGAAGAAGCCGGACCTGAGGAGAGGATATCCTCCATGAAGATTTTTCTGAGACATCCCACATGAATTTCTGAAAAAACCACAGAAAATTTTAAATGGCTAGTCCGACTAGTGTGACCTGAATTTGAACTAGGCACCTTCCATCTACTAGCTTTGAGATCTGATTAGCTGAATTAAAACCTCTCAGCTAGTGGAGGCCTTACTTAAAAAAATAAATAAAATTTGAAAGAAATTGTTTCTTTTCAGTTTCAAAAATGGTGATTTTGGATATTTTAATTTTTATTGAACTATCACGTTACACCTTTATTCCTATATAAAAGAGCTATTCTTCGAACATCATTATTGATATTGTTCTACTCTCTAACATCGCAATCAATTTAATGTTTTGGGATACTAGTTAAAAAGAGCTCATTTCAAATGTCAGTGCATTTTCACAATAATTCACAGGAGACATATTTGGAAGCTAAAGAAGAGTCTATTTAAATAAAATAACCTCAATTGTGGCTTAATCTTTTTTTTTTTTTTTTTTTTTTTTTCAGAATAATATAGTAATACAGTGTGTCCTAAAAGTTCCAGTACTCCAACTTAAAGAACTCATTGTGTCCATGATTTTTTTTTTTTTTTAAATATTAAATTTTATCGTTTGCTTATTATTGCATCAATTCTTCAATTTTTATCGTTTGTTTCTTTTCTTGCTCAAGTTGTGTGAGAATAAAGTTTTAGGTTATTTTGTTCTTCATAGTGAAATGAGTTTATCACGCATTCAGAGAATTACGCTGTTTGAAGCTTATTTTGAATGTAAATCGTATGAAAGATGCAAAGATGTTTGGCGATATAAATAACCAGATGATGCAATACTGGGTAAAAATATGCTATATCAGCTCGTTCGACAATTTCGTAATACAGGTTCTGTGCAGGTGTGTACAGGTTTCTCTACGAGAAGTCACTCCCAGCATGTTAAAACGTGTTTCTAAACACATGCGCAAACGAGTTCAGTTTTGCCTCCTATGAAAGAGTGGACATTTTGAATATTTATTATAAATGTAAGTTCTGTATTTTTTCCTCCGTAATTTTAAATGTGTGTTTTATCATTAGCATAAAAATAATCGTTTTAAGGTTTGTTGTTTTGTAAATAAAAAATGCATCAGTGTCAGTACTGGAACTTTTAGGACACACTGTATATCTAGAGATGTGATTGGAAGCCTTAGCCTAATGAAACTTAATGTGGCACAAATCGTTTGGGTAAAATGATTAAATATTTACTTTCAAAACAAGTATTAAGACATTTCTAATAGAAATGTGACTTAATTATAGCAATTTTTTCTACTTAAAATTATTAAATTTTTATAGGAGAATTTAGCAGTAACCATAAAATCTTGAGCAAAACTCTTCTTGTTTCTTATTCTGAAAAGTATTTTATGTCTTTTTCTATTTATTTTCATTCATACTTTTATTTTTATTTATTTTTTTATTTTTATTTTTTCTTTTGCAATTAGATAAATATCATAAATTAAAAAAAAAAAAAAAAAACCTCACAAGAATTGTTTTAGGTTGAACTTAATAGCACATTCCTTCATAAAGCAAAAAAAGTAAGCACAAGTGCAGTATGAAATACTTTGTCACTTTAATGTTGCTGTCGTGTCTACATTTTTGGCCTGACGGAAAAATCTGTTATTCATTAAACCTTCTCATCAAACATCATAAAATACAAAAAATTTGCAACAGTTGTTTCATACCTCAAAAAGAAAGAAATACCATGCTTAAAAATATAAATATAATTCGTATTATATGTCTGTAGATATAATACGACTGTTTAATACACTGTACTTGTTGTATATTCCTTATTTACATTCTTTGTAGATTAAAATTTCACATATTTTTTGACTTGCTAATACAGTAGAGAGTCAAAAATCTGCACAGCTCGGGGCCAGAGGTTGTGCGGATTTTAGGATTTTGTGGATTTCGAGGCCCATAAAAAATGATTTTCACTTTGAATAATAAAAACAGAATATTATTCAAACTAAACACATACTAGTGAATAATAACACTGAATATTAAATTACTAGGTACATAAGAATAATAATGAACATTAATAAAATATATAATGAAAACAATAAATAAAAATGAAAAAAAAAAAAATTGTCAAACTTAGATGAAATCTGTTCACACGTAGCTAATTTGAAACTGAACTTCACCTGCACGAATTATTTATTTATTTATTTATTTATTGTAAATAGTAGTAACACAAATTTATTTTTCTACGAATTTTATTGAATTCTTCCTTACAAATTATGCTTTCATCAAAGAGCATATAAAAAAATTAGTTTGTTATTATTTACCTGATTGATATCATCATATCACAATAATCATTATTTTATTTTAATGAATTTAATATACTGTCAATAATTTCATTAGCAGCAACTTGGATCTTGCAGTCTTTCATATTATTATTTTGTTTTTCTTTTTTGTAATCATAAAATGCAAACATAAAATTATTATTTAAGATCTTTTTCAAAAATTCTGATTTGCAGTTGTGTAATTTATTAATTAGTGAATTTCATTGTTTGTATCTGACAAGTTGTGTGGATTTCGGACTTCAGTGGATTTTAGGTCGGCGGATTTCTGGCTCTCTACTGTTTTTCTTTTGGTATCAGACTTGGTATGGCATTCCTGGATCACAAAGAAATTTTGTTTTGCTGTAGATAGATACTGAAAATTCTGCTACTGGGAAAAACAGATGGAAATTACCAAATTTAACATTTGAATATAATTTTAAAATGTTGGTGATACTTTAATTAAACTGTAATACAATTTCTTTTATTTATTTGTTTCTTGGAGTTATATAAGCACACCAATAATTTTTCATTATAAGCATACTCATATATGTTTGAAACTTAGTAGGGTTTATTTGTAATTTTTTATTTAAAATTTTATGTGTATTTTACATTTTTTTTTTTTTTTTTTTTTTTTTTTTTTTTTAACTTTCTTCTATATTCAATAGAAGAAAGTATTGGATTCGTAAAAATTTTCGACCTCGGGTTTTTGATGGATTTACACGTTTTGAGAGCTGTAGAACACAATTTGACCATTTTTAGAAAATGTCAGTATCTGTCTGTCTGTGTGTGACAAAATTTTGTGGCAACTGTATCTCAGGAACTAATGCACAGAATTTCATACAAATTGGTATGTAGTTGCACCATGACATAAATTAGTGCCTATCAACTTTTGGTAAAAATTGTCTTACAGGTTGCGTTGCCATCCCGCTTTTTCTAAAATTTTAACATGGTGATGTAGGACAAAATTTTGCATAAATGTGCATAAAGAGAATTATTTTTTAGTAATCATTATGAAATTTACAAGAATTATTTATAATAGCGATAGTCAACTGGGAAATTTTTTTTGTATGTGTAGGAGCCCCCCCCCCCCTCCCTGGGGGAAGTCCTCCCTCGAGGGGAGTAAATTTTCAAGATGGGTATCTTTCAAAAGGTCTTGTCAATACCTTTAAAACGAATGGTTGAACTATAAATCTGTGATAATTTAAAACAAAGATATCGATTGTTTTTACTTTTAACAAAAAAAACTTGGGGAAAAAATCGTTTTTTTTTTTTTTTTTTTTTTTTTTTTTTTTAATATTGTTACTGAGTGAATTTGTATAAGAAAATATAGAAGAAAGTCTTGTGGTGGCCACAACATACTAGTTTTAATTATTGTTGTACCTGAATTATACTTTATTTTATTTTTTTACAATTTTATATTTTTTTTATTTCAGAAAGAAAGCTTTTTAAAGAATGCTGTCACTCATAACATAAGATCTTTTCTACAGTGGTTTACAGAAACTCAGATGTTTGATTCATTTATTGAAGATAGCTTATGGAGGATAAAATACAGAGATATTTGTCAAACTCATTTGAGAAGTGAGCTAAACTTCTTTATCTATTTTTCTGACTTAATGATTATGCTATTTAAAGGAAATTGTTTATTTATTCTTATCTGATATTCATAATATTAATATTAAATTTATAGCTTTCTTCGAAAAACGAGTCGATGAATACAAGTGGGAACTGACTCATAATAATGAAAAGTTTTCCCGAATTATTGGCAAAACTGTGAGAAACTTTGGTAAGAATTGTTTGATTATTCAGTATAGATCATATTTAAAAAAAGAAAAAAAAAATGACAAATTACCTTCATTTTTAAAAGAAAAACTTAACTTTGGTTAAATATATGTGCGGTTGACAGATGGATTCAATAAAATAAAGATATATTAAACCTGAAAAAATAAAAATACACTATGTGGCAACTAAACAAAATAACATGTCAAAATAATTAAAAGCTCACTAATTTTTTATTATTCCTTTTTTTTTTTTTTTTTTTTTTTTTTTTTAACTGTGACCACCATGAAAATGAATATCATTAATTGACTATGTAAAAATTGCGTAATTCTGCTATTTAACATAAATTAAGTCAGATGGCAGAAAAATTATCCGACATTTCGAAATTAGCATTTGAGATATGCTATATTTTTATATAGCATATTTCAAAAATTAGATATTCAAAAAGCAACAGATTCGTTGATTTGCAGCAAAATTTATACATATTTTGGGAATTAGCTTTGAAGATAAAAAGCTAATTTTGACAATTAGCTGAAGAATTATATACTTTTTCAATTCAGTAATCAATTGCAATTAAACTTTTTTTTTTTTTTAAGCCAGTGACAAACTAGATTGGCATTTTGTATTTCATACTATGTTTTGTGAATATTGTGCCCTGCCAATAAGCATAAAAAAGATGTAAATTTTATAAGTTTATTTTGAACAAGTGACTTTTTCTGACATCTGTTTAATAAAAAATTGGGTTCGAAAACTGACCTTTTACAAAAATCAGCTATCTTAAAATGGACCCTTCACAAAATCATTGAAATTGAAACTCACACTGAACTTTCTATTAAAATCATCTTTACATCCTGAATATATAATGTGTGTTGTACTTATTAAGAATATTTTATTACTAAGTGTTGTATTTATTTAAAAAATATTCTATTTCAAATAAATAATTAAATAAACATAATAGAGGATTGAAATTTATTTTGCCGACTGAGTGAAAATAATGCCTGGACCGGGAGTCGAACCCCAGATCTTTGACTTACAAGGTCAAGGCTCTACCAACTGAGCTATCCAGGCTGCTCAATCGGAATACAATTTATTTATTCTCACTCAGAATTATTTTCACTCAGTCGGAAAAATAAATTTCAATAAATATGATTTTCTTCCCAATCAGTTGATTGTGTGATTTTAATATATTATTTAATAGAGGATTGCTTATATTCTTTAATCAAATTATTAAGGTCTTCTCTTTAAGATCTCAAATTATTAAGGTCACTTACCGTTTAAGTGACTACCCCAAAAACTAGCATCTCAGGTTTAATCTGTCATTAGATTAAATAGATATCTCTGTGTTTTCTCATTTATTATCGTTAAATTGTATAGCACTTGAATTATGATTTTAAGCAGAAAAATCTTAATAACATTTGCATGTATCTTATTGCCTTATATCTCTTAAGTGTGCACTTCAATCAAATTCCCTCTTTTTTCTTTCCCATGTTATCTTATGGGATTTTTTTTAATAGGGATATATCATTCAAAAAGTTTTTTACATAATTAAATAAATATAATAATCCTTTAACATACTTCATGCTTAGTCGGAATATTTTCGGCTGGGCGCCCACCTCTTCTCAACGACATAAGTCGACGCCACATTCAGTCAGGTGCTATTGTGCCGCTGCCGTTGCACACATCCGGGGTAGTCGCTATTTTGATGGCTTCTCTGTACATTGCATAATCTTGTAATGATTATAATTTGTGAGTTTTTTAGTTTGTTCAAAATTTATTTTAATTTCTTCATTATTGAATGTTTTGGCTAATGCTGCATTGATTTTCCCGGTTTTTATATACCGTTTTTATGCTCTTTAATTCTGGTTTTGATTTTTCTTTTTGTTACACCGATGTATGAACCTTGTTTATTGTTCTGACTATTGAAAGGTATTTGGTATATTCCAGTCATTTCTAAAGGGGGGGGGGGGGATGGGGTCTTTGATTGAAAAATATTTGGTATTTAAATAAAATATTTGTTATAAAAATATTTAATATTCCCCCTTTAGGAATGGCTGGAATATACCAAATACCTTTCAATAGTCAAAACAATAAACAAAGTTCCTACATCGGTGTATCAAAAAGAAAAATTAAAACCAGAATTAAAGAGCATAAAAACGATATAGAAACTGGGAAAATCAATACAGCATTAGCCAAAGCATTCAATAATGAAGAAATTAAAATAAATTTTGAACAAACTAAAAAAACTCGCGAATTATAATAATTACAATTATGCAATGTATAGAGAAGTCATCGAAATAGCGACTACCCCGGATGTGTGCAACGACAGCGGCGCAATGGCACCTGACAGAATGTGGCACCAACTTATGAAAACAACTATAAAAGACCACCATTCTAGGAGCACGTATGAACCCAAATGAAGTCGTCGAGAAGAGCTGGGTGCCCAGCCGAAAATATTCCGACTAGGCATGAAATATGTTAAAGGTTTATTATATTTATTTAATTATGTATAAAGTACTTCGTTAAAATTTAATTTTATTAAAAGTTTTTTTTTTTTTTTTTTTTTAATGTTATTTTCTGAGAATATTGGTTTTCAGTTTAGTGAGCAATTTTTTGAAAAAGATAAGTTTTAATATGTGTTTTAGAGATTGAAAATTAGTCCTAAGTTTACTTAATAAATTTATTTAAAAAAAAAAAAAGCCTACTAGGACGAAAAGTGTGACAAGCTGAAAGAGGGAAATTAGAAACAAAAACAGAATTAAAAAAACACCATTTTTTAATGTCATGTCTTTATAAAATGAAGCAAGAAAATTCCCATAGGATAACTTGGGAAGGAATAAAGTGAATGTCTGGCTGATGTGCAGCCTTAAAGCTGCATATCGGTCAGATTCCTCCTATATTATCCTATGGGATTGTCGTTGGTTTGTACTTTACAAATATTTCATTAAAAAATGCAGTTTTCTGGATTCTGTTTTCTTAATATTTTACTCTTTCAGCTTGTCACACTTTTTATCTTAGTAGGCTATATACATATATATTAGAAATTAGAGTTCTGAATGTATGAAATGAAATGCAAAAACAGAATTTGTAAAATTTCATTTTTATGTAAGATACCAATAAAATAAGAATCAATAGCAATATCATAGGATTACATGAAGAGTCTGATTGATATACAACCTTAAAGAATTAAAATATTATGTATTGATTAATAATATTAATTATTATTAGTTAATTGTATTAATTATTATTAATTTGCAATACAAAAATCTTTCTAATCATTAACCCCCTGACCACCTTTTTAAACAGCAAAATTTTAATGTTGTTTTCGCTGCACAATTTTTTTACAGAAATGTGTACCAAAATAATGCTCATTACAAAATGAGATTAAAAAAATGTAATTCTGCACAGCTAAAAGTTCATAATTATGCAATTTTGAATTATAAGTGTATTGTGGATTGGCTGGATATATCTGTCTGCGTCATGTCAGATGGTTAATCTATTATAATTTTACTTCTGCATGCAGAGCCTGATTACGACCTGCTGGGGCTCAAGGCCCAGGATGATTTTGGTGCCCGCCCCCCTCCTCGAACAAGTTAATTTTTTTTTTTCTATTATTTTATTTAATTTGTGCACTAAGTTTGATTGATGGCAACAAAGTTAAGGCATCACCATCATAAGAAATTAGTTTTCACTTCTTTTGCAAAGAGACCTCAAATCATTATTATTATTATTTTTTTTTTTTTTTTTTGGAAGACGAGATATTTTTCTTCTATGACTGTTGGAAATCACTTCCATAAAAATGTAATTTTTTGCATTATTTAATACTTTATAATGCTGTTTTCTTTTTTAATCCTAATCTATCTCATTCATAACCATACAAAGTCAGCGGATATGTAAATATTAACACATGACTGTAGGAGATTGGTGTGTGTTAATTGATATATGATAACCTTCAGTTATTTTTCATAATTTTTAATCGACGACACAGTACAAAACAACACACACTACACATATTTGACGTAAAAGATAGAAGGGGACAAAGCCCGCAATTATAATGTGGGGATAAACCCGCTTATACATACTTTTGGGGATAAAACCCGCAGTTACAAAATGGGGATATACCCGCTAGGCAATTCGACTATTGCAGCCGAAAGCCAAACAACAACTGAATTCTTGATATGGTCACATGACCACGAAAGCCCGCGGTGCTCGTTCGACATGCACAGATGTCCGAACATGCCGCCCCGCGTTGCAATGTGCACAGCACATTCAAAGTTCGGGTTAGAGATAAAGCAATATAATAATAAATGTTACACAATGCAATATAATAATAAACGAAAATTGAAGTACAAAAAATTATGCACAAGAATATTATAAAGGCACATCATACAGTAATACTAAATGTAATATAATAAGGTGCACACAAGAAAAAAATTTTTTTTTTTTTAATCATTAATTGGCAAAATAGCTAATTTTGAAATAGCTCTTTTCAGTATTCCATTTTTTGTTCGAATATCTACTACTCTAACAATATTATCCCTTCCAATATAGGTTTTAGTAATGCGGCCTAGTAACCATTTTAGAGGGGGCAAATTATCCTCTTTTATGACAACCATATCGCCTACCCTTACGTTTTGTTTTTCAAAGGTAGTCCTTTGCTGTAGATTATTTAAGTAATTGTTAGACCAAAATTTCCAAAATGTTTGAGTTAATTTACAAGTTTGTTGCCACAAATTTAATTTATTGGTTTGAATGTTGGTCAGTGAGGGTTCGGGGATGGCCGTTAACGATCGATCGATAAGAAAATGACCAGGGGTCAAAATTTCCAAATCCTCTATGTTGGCCAAAAGAGGGGTTAATGGACGAGAATTCAACATGGATTCAATTTGAATCATGATGGTTTGAAAGGCTTCGTACGTCAGTTTAGCATCACCTATAATACGCTTGTAATAATACTTAAAAGATTTAATCCCGACTTACCATAAGCCACCAAAATTTGGTGCCCTGGGAGGAATAAATTTCCACTCTATTTTCTCATTTGAGGAGAAATTTGCCAAATTTTCATCTTGTTGGGTAACTAATTAAAAAATTCCTTTAAATCTTTATTAGCTCGAACAAGATTACTCCCATTGTCCGAAAAAATTTTAGCACACTTACCTCGTCTGCCGATAAAACGTTTCAAGGCAGCAATTAGTGACTCTGAAGTTCAGTCAGAGAGGATTTCTAGGTGTATTGCCTTAGTCGTAAGGCAAACGAAAAGAGCAACATAAATTTTAATTGGGGCCCCTTTTCTTTGATGCTTATTTTTTATAAAAAAGGGGCCACAAAGATCTATGCCTGTACTATTGAATGCGAAGACAGGATTTATCCTCTCTTTAGGCAGATCACCCATTTTTTGAGAGCATAATTTAGGGTTAGCTCTTAAACATTTGACACAATTATGGATAATTTTACGACATGCATTTCGACCATTTAAGGGCCAATATTCTTGCCTAATGTTATAAAGTAATGTCTGGACCTGAATGGTGAAATTTCTCATGAAAATGTTTAATAACTATCTCACTGAACTTACCCTTTGGCAATATTATAGGATGTTTTTCCTTATAATTCAAATCTGAATTATGTAACCTACCTCCAATTCTTAATAAACCATCTGTATCTATAAACGGTGCCAGGGGGCGAAGCCTGCTGCTAGGAGAAATACAGTTATTAAATTTTATACCTGTTATTTCATTCCCAAATTCTCCCTCCTGTATGATCTTTAGTATAAAATTTTAGTGCAGCCCTCTTTTCTTCTGGACCTAGGTATCCAGTTTTTCTTTCCCCTGGATGTCTTATATTGTTGATAAACCTGAAAATAAACGCTAAAACATGCACAATTTTAGTAAAACTATTACTAATGGTTAAAATGTCATCAACAAAATTGAAAGGTTGGGATGTTACATAAAAGGAAAAATTAAGTTCAGGATCATTAGGACGTTTTTTAGCCTCAGAAAAATAGTCACTTTCTGTCACATTTATGTCCTCGTCTGAGGGTTGCAAGTCCGGATCAGTCAAGAAAGGTGGGCCGTGCCACCACATAGAACTGTCTAAAAGTGAATTTGCACTAGTTCCTCGGGTCAACAAGTCTGCAGGATTGTTCTTTCCAGAACAATGGTGCCAGGAATTCGGATTACTTATAGTTTTTATTTCTGTTACACGATTTGCCACAAATTGTTTCCAACGTTTGGCCAAGCCCTTTATCCAGTACAATGTTATCTTGGAGTCAGACCAGTAGTAAACTGTAGACACTATTTTTTGATCGATGATAGGTTTTATCTTGTGGGTCAGTCTTGCACTTAATAGGGCACCAAGCAACTCTAATCTAGGTAAGGAAATTTCTTTTAAGGGAGCAACACGACTCTTAGATGTTATGAAGTTGACTTCTATATTATTTTCTGTCTGTATACGCAGATAAATAGCAGTGCCATACACTGCCTTACTGGCATCGGAAAATGCGTGTATTTCCACTGCAAGTACCTGGTTTGAGCAACTTAGGATTTTTCTAGGAATTTTTACTTCAGACAATCTAGGAAGCTCTTCATACCATTTTTCCCCATTTTCCTTGGACATCGGCTGGCAACTGTCCGTCCCAGG
This sequence comes from Salticus scenicus, assembly GCA_963930645.1. Taxonomy (NCBI): domain Eukaryota; kingdom Metazoa; phylum Arthropoda; class Arachnida; order Araneae; family Salticidae; genus Salticus; species Salticus scenicus. Next base: position 91,034,864 of record OZ005650.1, read on the forward strand.
GTATTTTCTTCATCCATAATTCTTGAAATAGGCACTTGACTCTAATGGTGAAAGGCGTGAGCAGACCCAGAGGGTCAAATATCTTCCCAACTGCTTGCAAAAGGAGACGTTTTGAACTTTTCTTAGAGGACAAAAATTCTAATAAACTCTTTACTTCTAAAGTTAGACAATCCTCTTCTGTCTTCCAGGCCATGCCTAAGACCTTTGCTAGATTACTTCCTAAGCTGATTGTAGAGTGCTCTAATTGCGTATTTAAGCCTTTTTTATGCCAGAATTTCATTAACGCATCATCGTTTGTAATCCATTTTCTTAAACTCATTCCTGCTTGAGACATAATTTCTTTAGCCTCAAGAGAAATTTCAAGAGCCTTTTCCACAGTATCTTCGCCAGAGATGAAGTCGTCAACATAAATATAATTGTCGAGAAGATGGACAGTTTTTGGATATCGATCACTAAATTGAGATATATGGTTTTTAATAGTAGCTGACAAGAGAAATGGGGATGCATTAATACCAAAAAGAACACGTTTAAATCTTAATGTTTTCAAATTTTCAAGAGATCTAAAATCCTTTTCAAACCATAAAAACCGCACAACATCACAATCCTTCTCTGCAAGGGATATCTGTAAAAATGCTTTCTCGATGTCTGCAGAGAAGGCTATTTCGTTAAGTCGGAAATGAATTAAAATATCGAAGAGAAGTGGGTTTAAATTGTTACCAGGCCACAAACAGTCATTTAAAGAAAATTGATTGTTATCATGGGAGCTTGCATGAAAAACTATGCGAACTTTCGTAGTAAGCTTGTCTTCCTTACAGACAGCATGATGGGGTAAGTAATAAATTCCCTTATCTAATATTCGCTCACTACTTTCAACTTGCTCAATAATACCTTCATTTAAATATTCATTCATAATTTTTGAATAATTTTGAAAGAGTTCAGGATTTCGATAAAATTTCCTTTGTAAAAATTCTAGTCGTTTTTTCGCTACAGTAAAGTTATTGTGCAGCAGTTTCGGATCCGTTTTCCAAGGCAACTGCACTTCATACCTATCATTCAAAAACCTGGCAGTTTTGTCAAAAATTTGTTGGGCTTGATCTTTCTCTACTGGTTTTAAATCATCGGGCTGAATTCCAATGGATTCCAATTGCCAGAATCGACTTAAGTTATCATTGATTTCATCAAACTTTGTTATAAAATAACATTGATTCTCATTACTATTTAATGGAACCGTTTCTTCTAAAACTCCAGTAGGAATCAAGCCAAAAACAGAATCGTGTAAAAATAACTTATCACTAATTTGAACTGAATTAGGTTTTAAAATTCTATAAAACAGTTCACTACCTATAATGCCGTGTATTTTTCCAGGTTGGAAAAACAAGGGATCAGCAAACTCTACTAAATTTGGTAAATTAATTTTTGATATATCCAATTTATTTGTTGGGATATAATCTGTGATTTTGGGAACAATTAAAAAGTCTATGTTTTCCTTAAAACTTTCATCTACGTTGGAAATAATACTACTAATTTTTCTCTTAACGTTATAAGAGGAGTTATTCAATCCTGTAATCGGAGTGTTTATAACCTTTGATTTCAATCCTAATGTATTAGCGCAATCGGCAATTAATATATTCGCATTACACGCAGAGTCTAAAAGAAAACGCATCTTCACTCCCCATTTATCTTTAACAAAAACAAAACATGTACTCAGTAATACAGATTTTTTCTCTCTTTCCCAATTGGAAAATAAACGAAAGGGTTCTCTATTTCCCAATTCTTGTGTTGGGAGGGTATCAACGGCATCTGAACGGGGGGTAGAATTATTCTCACTCTTTTGGTCTTGATCACTACTATTTTCTTTTTGTTTATGCAATAAAGAATGATGATTCATTCTACATCAGCTTCATTTAAACTTCGACAAACAAGAGGATGACAGATGAAATTTATTAAAGCAGTTGATGCAAAGTTTGTTACGTTTTACGAAATCGAATCTTTCAGATATATTCATTTTTAGAAACTCGGGACATATGTTTAAATTATGCAAATTTTTACACAGAATACAATTTTTTACCTTTGAATTACATGCAGAATTAAGCATAAAGGTTTTCGTTTTGGGATGAAAACTGTTCTTATTTACGATTTTTTCAGCGGAATTTCTAGATACGCTTTCAAGAGTGGCACTTCGACTTTCCAAAAATGACATTAATTCCTCAAATTTTCGATATTCTGGTTTTTTGACTGAATATTCAAACAATTTTCTTGTCTCTTTGTCTACCTTTAATAATATAATATTAATGAGCATTGCATCCGATAAATTATTTCTCTTATAATTTAAAACACTTAGTGCTCTCATATTTTTATTTATACAATCAATAAGGGATCTCAGTTCGTTAAAGGATTCCCGATGGATTTTTTCATAATGCATTATTGCTGATAGATGAGTGTCAATTAAAATTCGGTGGTTTTCGAATCTTTCTATAAGTGCATTAAATAGTGAGGTAAATGTATCATCAGGACTTTCTAGTTTTTTCGCATCACCAGTTAAGGATGCACAAAGATAAAACAGTTTCTGAGCATCATTTAGTTTCGTATTGTTAGAAATTAAGTTATTTAATTGTATTTTAAATAGGGAAAAATCTTCAATTTTACCATTAAAAATGGGTAAAGGGATGTCCGGCAGCCGGACATTAACTTCCTCAGAACTTTTAAATTCTAAACTATCATTTTTACTAGAATTGTTCTCAGAAAGTTTAACAGATTTAAGAAGTAAATTGAGTCTTACCTCAATTCTTTCAAGGCGATCTTCAAGTTCATCTATTTCATTTTCGATTCCAGGTAAGTCCTTTATGTCCGGAATATCATAATATTGGATCCGGATATCACTTAGTTTGCCTTGCAACTCAGATAGCTTTCTAATTTTTATTTCAAGTTCAGTTGTGGAACAAGAAATATTTTCAGAGTTCAAATCAATGAAGGATTCAATTTTTGTTATGGCACCTTTTACGGCGCTTTTCATTCGTTTCAGCTTTTCCATATTTATTTATTTGCTGGAAATCTGCGACAATGACGGACGACCACTAATGTAGGAGATTGGTGTGTGTTAATTGATATATGATAACCTTCAGTTATTTTTTATAATTTTTAATCGACGACACAGTACAAAACAACACACACTACACATATTTGACGTAAAAGATAGAAGGGGACAAAGCCCGCAGTTATAATGTGGGGATAAACCCGCTTATACATACTTTTGGGGATAAAACCCGCGGTTACAAAATGGGGATATACCCGCTAGGCAATTCGACTATTGCAGCCGAAAGCCAAACAACAACTGAATTCTTGATATGGTCACATGACCACGGAAGCCCGCGGTGCTCGTTCGACATGCGCAGATGTCCGAACAATGACCAAATACTATTGAAATGCAAAGATATTTTCCATTAGTATGCTACAAAGTTCTTTAATTTATATTATATAACTGTAAGTCTGTCAGTGAAACTTCCTCTGGATTTTTAGATCCACTGTAAAAAATTATATCCATTCAACCATCTCCACAAAAACTGGTACATTTCATAATCTAGCTAATGCTGTATTTTTTAATTTAATCGGATAATTGGTCAAAAGGTATTTAAAAAATCCCTGTTTTCAACTAAAGATTATTATCGTAGCTAACTTTCAGTTAATTTTTTTAAGGAAATCTTTGATAAAAATAGCACTTTAAATTTAAAAACTGTTTTGATGTCCCTAGATAAAGGTGCCCTAGGCCGAGACCTAGTCGGCCTGTGCGATAATCAGGCCTTGTCTGCATGATTTTAATTTGTCTTATCAGTAAAATTACTTATGTTTTTGTAGGTGAAATGCTGAAAGGTTTAAAGAAGTGTTAACTGGAAGATAGTCTTCAGAATTCATCTTACTGTAGAATTCATCTTTAGAAGTGCTTTTGCTTTTTATAAGATACGTATTTTTTATACATCCTTATTTTGATTTATTCATATTTTATGAATAAATAATTTTGATACTATGGAATGACATTTTTTTTTTATTTTATTTTTTTTATTATTAAAGTTTTACTTAGCTTCTTGCTCTAATTTTTTAACGCTTGCTATATTTTTTAATGATATTTATGATAATGATTTATTTTTCTAGTATGTATAGATTTTTTAACTGAAAACATTCCACTTTTAAGCTAGCTTTTTAATGTACTGACATGAAATATTTTGCGCTGTTTCACTTTGTCTAAAAAGAATTTTAATTTAGTATATGTATAAGAAGCAAACATTCAAACCATGTTTTCTTTTTCAGTTACAATTTTTCAAAAAACACAAAAAAATAATTAATTAAAAAATAATTAAACCCAAACTCTAATTATCTTTTGTTTAGATGCATTACTAGTTTCTAGAAAGATATGTAGACATGTGTAGAAAAGCTATGTATACATGCTATTTTATGTTATGTTCAAAAAAAAAATCACCAACTAATTTTTTTTTTTGAGAAAACATGGTTTGCTTTTTATACATATATGTATATGTTACATATCAAATCACATGTGATTTTATACAATGGTCTTTCACTTATTGTTAATGTTTTTAAAGTTTTAGAGAACCTTTTATATCATATCTACCATTAATTCTCATTTAATTACTTATTGTTATCAGCATGAGAGAAAAATACAAAAAAACATACTGGTATCGGAAAATCTTTAACTTCTAAATTCTTTTCTAAATTTGATGAAATGAAAAACAAATGGAAATATATTTCAAAAAGGAATAGCACTATGTATTATTTGCTTTGCAAAAAAAAAAAAAAAAAAAAAAAAAATACATAAGAGAGCATGAAGTAAGAATCTTGTATTGTGAAATCCTTTAACTTCTGAATTCTTTTCTAATTTTAGTGCATTGAAACCTTTTTTTATTCTATTTTTTTTTATTTTAGGAAATAGCAGTATGTATTATTTGCTAAAACTATTAACTTTTGATATAAGATTATCTTCATGAGGTAAGAATCATCTGGTATACCAGAATAATTTATTTTTAAAATTTAATGCATTTAAATAATCGCAAATATGTTTTTAAAAAAATAATAGTAATGTACACATGCTTAAAAAAATAATAGCATAAGATTTAATGGAAATAATTAATAATTGATTGTAAAATATTATAATTTATTCATTTATAAGCAGCTTAAAATTCCCTTAAAACTCGTTCATTTTGTCTCCTTTTGCATCTGTTGCAGTGAAACACACTTTACAGGAGAAATTTCAGAATTATTTTCAAGTTATAAATTTTGAGTGTTTTATTTTTTTAGATTATCATACAATATTAATTTAAAATAATAATTTAAAATCTTAATTCTTTTTATCTTTTTGTTTATGAAAAAATAGAAAAATAATCAATTTAACTAGAAATATGAAATCAAAAAGTTGATTATGTTTTGCTGATTTTTGAAAGATTTTATTTACAACTTAAAAAACTGGAGTGTTTTTTTTTTTTTTTTTTTTACAATTCATTCATAAACTCATAAAATAAAAGCCATGAATATAAGTTATGAACATGGGTAAAAGTTTTCAGTCTATTGACTGAATTCAGTCTTTTTTTGTGTGTTATAATACAGATAGGCCAATTTTATGGAATTAATCTTTGTTAGGGGCAAATAAAGGTCCCAATTTTTTTCTGAATCAGCCCCTATTAATATTAATTCAATTATATTAATAAATAATTTTCCTAAGTTTTCATACTTATGCTTATTAATGTAACCCTTGGAAATGTTTTGAATATCTACATGCATTATGTATGGGTTTATTATATTTTACCCAATATTACAAAAAATATAGATATATATACTTCAGTCCAGTGAATTTTTTTTTTTTACTTTCACCCATGGTTATGAAGTAAATTAGGGTTCCCATACTATTTTTATTAAAATTTAAGTTCTACTTTCCATACAAATTACAAATAGAAGTTCTTGGTGAAAATTTTTTATTAGAACTTAGCTTGATTCATTCTTATGTCATATTTACTTAAAATAAATTAGTTAGTTCAGTGATGGCCATTGTAAATAATTATTTTTAATTATTATAATTATTTATATGAATTAACTATATTGTATATATATTATTTGATGAATTGCACACTATGTAATATACACTGATGATATTTGCATGCTTGTCACAAATTTACAGTTTCTAATTAAATTGATATTTTCTGCTAGTCATTAGACATTACCTGTGTTCCTTTACTAGTATTTAAAAGCATTTTGAAATTTTGTAGATTTTAAAGAATTGTTAGTTTTCACCTGTGCCAAAATGTAAATGTGAAGATTATTTTTAAATTATTTTGTTTTGTAAAAAGAATATAAATACTTGTTACAGTTGTACGAATGTATGATACATTAGTATAAATGAATCTTGAATGTTTGGTGGTATAATAATTATTGTACAGCATTTTTTTTTTTTTTTTTTTTTTTCATGTGCAAACCATAACCTCTTCACTGGCCACTACAGTGGCGGATCCAGAACTTGACTTTTGGGGGGGGCTAAGATTTTTCAAAGTGCTATTCTAGACCAATAAAAATTTTACAATTGCAATATTCAATTGTGAATGTCAGTGTTTTGGGGGGGGGGGGCTTCAGCCCCCTAGCCCCTTAAATCCGCCACTGGACCACTGTAGTATTTGAAAGGCTGAGTTTCCTCCGAGTTATCTCGGGATGGCCGGTGAAGTGGTTAACCTTCTGACTGTCCTTGAAAAGGACAAAATTGTAATGTCATTTTCACTGCGCAGTTTTTCAGTGTACTAATATACTACTTGTTTCAAAATAAAATTAAAAATTTAAGTGTGTACATGATTATCATTCTTATGCGATTATCATTCTTATTCTTCTTGACCTTCAGACTTGAAAATCAAGCTAAAAATTCGTAATTATATAATATTCAATAATAATTGCATTGTAAAAAAAATGAATGGCTTAGTTACCGGATGTATCTGTCTGTGACAGTCAGGTGGTTAAGTGTCCTTGGTAGGCAGATACCCTTCTTTCTCCTTCATGTAATCTAATGGAATATTTGTTGCTTTGTTTTATCAGGATATCTCGTTCAAAAATAATGTTTTTCAAATTTTGTTTTTTGAATTCCATTCTTTCAACATGTCACATTTATCTTGGGAAGCAATTTAAAAATAATAAGCCTAATATATCTTTTTGAGATTGAAAATCAGACCCTTAAGTTTGCTTAACACTTTGCCAGTCACTCTGTATCTCACAGATACAGAGCTCTGAATTTTTTTTTTTTTTTTCTTTTCAATAGAAGGGGAAAACTCATGACCTTGACCAGACTAATATTTTCCCTTCTGGTCACGTAGTAACCTAAAATGTCACTGGTGTAGATATCAGTGAATAGTTTTTTCTATTTTTTGGGGTGAATTTGCTGTGTTGTATCAGTGGGATACAACATGCCCGATAACGTTTCCCTTTAGTTTTGCTTTGAATTTTTCCATCTTTGGATAGATTTTTTTTTTTTTTTTTTTTTTTTTTAATGAGTAAAAAATGCTTTGTTGGATGTGAATGAGTAAAAGTTTTCAAAAGATTACATAAATTTTTGTTTTTGTGGAAAATGAAGATTTAGGCAGAAAATTTCGATGAATTTGTCAAAGGTTAAGAAGATTTGATGGGATATAATTCTGAAAGCTGCAGTGCAAGTGATGCCAGTAATTTTGACGATACTGCATGCTTAATAGATTACTATGTAGGAAAAATTATTCAACAAAATGAGTGAAACTAGTACAGTTAAAAAATATTACAATATCATAACAAAATTATTCAGTATAATTTGATCTGCTAAGGAAATAAAAATTTTTTACAGTTGAAATGTTAAGTATTAATTTAAACTACACTAATAAGTGTTCCAGTCCATTAAAAAAAAATGAGAAAGATAGAGATGCTTATCAAATTGACACTATGAATTAACTTACATTTAATTTTGTACTTATAGTTCTCTGTATTGTATTTTAATATTTTCATTGTATTTTTTATTGAAATAATGGAAAAGTAAGATCCAGATGTAGATAAGGAGGATCCTAGTTCCAAAAACAAAAGTGTAATTTGTTTAAAGCTCATTAAATTTTAAATTTATGAATGACTTCAAATCGTGAAATGCATCTGCCAGATACGACACGCCCAGTGGTGTAATACTTGAAGCATGCCTGACGAAGTATTAATGAAATAAAATATTTAAATTTATTTTTATTTTATTATATTTTTTAATTGCTTCTTAAGAAAAAAGACAACATGTTCTAAGAGTGGAATTCAAAACAAAGAATTAGAAAAACTTTATTTTTAAATAAGATATCATAATAATTCAAAGCAACAAAAATCTTATGTATCTGACTACCAAGGACCCTTAAACTAACTCTGTATTTATAAAAATCAATCATTTAAGGTATCCAAACATCTTCAAAACCCAATTTCTGTCAAAAATAACAAATATTCAATTTTAATATAACATTTTAATATAAACCTTCATTTTTTATCTTTCCAAATCTATTTGAATTTTCAAAATAAAATTTTTAACATTTTGCATTTTTTTAACAAGAAAATATGAATCAAAATAGACAAAATGTTTCATTCATACTTTGCAAGGTAGTAAAGGGAATAATTTACACTTGTAACTGTAGATGTATGATATTTTTAATCATTGTTGATAAAGTTTAGGAATTGCAATGCATTTTTAATAATTTTTTGCTTTATCTATGATTTAACTTGTATATATATATATTTTTTTTAAATAGACCTGTTACAAAGTAGTAACTGAGAGTAGTTTGTGTTCTAAAAATATGTTTAATGATGTGAATAATATTTGCAAAATTAAAACATCTTGATTTAAAGTTGAGTTATGATGTTTTGCATAAGTGCTCATTAATTTTTGCTAACTCATTTTTGTAGCAAAATAAAATTATAATAATTTCAAACATGCTTTTTTTTTTTTTTTTTTTTTTTTTTTTGTCATATTTTAATGTATAAGGGGAAAAATCAAGTAATTCTTTATAATATCTTTAAAAAAAAAAAAAAAGAGCTCTTTAAGCCTTTGCGGTGCAGGGTAATTCGGATCATTTAAATTACACTGTCACCGGAATTTACGAACAAAATTAAAAAAAAAAAAATTTTTAATTTTCAGGTTTAAAAAAGGGCCTTTTCTGCTATGTTATAAATGCAAATTTTTGCTAAAAAATTTCCGGGATGAGTTTTTGCATTTGAGAATTAAAATTAGGTGTTCCATCAGCGGGAACAATGTGACTGAAAGGGTTAAAAGTGTTCTGATACCTTAATGTTTTACATTATCACAACGAAGAAACATTAACTCCCATTTAGTATTTCCTTAGTCTAGATGTAAATCACAATATTTTTGTCACATACAGCCTTATTGCTTAGAAATATTTTGTTCACAATTTTATGTTTATTTTCTTTATTTATATATTTTTCAATCTTTTCTTTTCTTTTCATGCTCAAATCATTATGCATAATTTATTCACAATTTATTTATAACTTATTTACATTCTTTTAAACAAATGTCTACCAAGTTTAATTGTTTTAAATATTTTTGTTATTTTAAACATATTTATTCTATTCCATTAGAATGATAAAATCCAAACACTTTTTTCAGCTTTAACACAATTTTTCAGGATGTTATATTTTATGCTTGCTTGAAATTTAATTATATGATACAGGAAACTGCATTTAAAATAACAATGCTAATTTTGTAATTATTAAATTGTAATTTCTCTTTCAATAGTCCTCTAAATTTGTATTTCAATTTGAAATTTTTACAATTTTAATTATTTTACTTATTCATCGTCTGAAAATTGTCATATAAATTACAAAAAAAAAAAAAGTACAGCCGAACCTCGTTAACTTGAACATGCTTAACGTTAGTTACTTTTAACATAAACTATTTAACATAAACTATTTCCACAATCCCTTTCAAAATGAAGATTAATTTCTGAGTTACTGATAGTATTTTTGGAAATATTTTTAATTCAGTAGAACAGTTTAAGCTCATTAAACAAAAGTTGAAAAGCAATTACTTATTTCAAAAACGAAAGTATTGAAAAAATATAAGCTTACCTTTTCTGAAGACTCTGGCATCCCATATTGCTATCTTCTTAATATTTTATTTTTAGATATTGATTATTTTTCTCTCTTTAAAAGACCTGAATTAGTAAATTAATTATTATGATGCAAAAAATCATGTTGACACTTTTTGTAATTTTAATTTGTACTTTTAATGAAAAAAAAAAAAAGAAAATTAAAGAAGTGAGAGTTAGTCTCTCATGTTATATAGTTAAAACACAAACTGAAAAAAAGTATATATCCTGATGAAAAAACAGGCAGATGTAAATCATGTGATAGAGTTCTATAATAAATAGATCTTCTCCCCTTAACTGGGAGGCAATAAAATTGGAGAGGGTGGAACAGATTCACTCTTGTTTTTATTATTACGTTCGTTTTCACAGAACATATTTTGGAATAAAAGGAGTTTTTCGAGTTTGTAGTTTTCTGTCAAGTATAAACTACTGCTAACAGGAACAAATTTTTTATTCCCCTTGAGATTCACATTAATAAGGTTCGACTGTATAAAATTTCAATGTATATTGAAATATACTGCTGATAGCACTTGTAGCATTTAAAAACAGCCATTATTTATTTTCTGTTATTTATTTATTTTATTGCTGCTATTATTATTCTCTGTTATTTATTTTTTCCCTCTTAAGATTATGTTTTAAGGTTTTATATGAATTATCAAATATGAATTATTTCTTGAATTTTATGTGCTTAATTTACTTTTTGCTCTTTGAAACATGAAATGCTGATATACTATTTAAATGTTTTGTAAAAGTAATGGTGTATCAACAACATGTACCACAATTTTTATTAAAATTATATTTAAATTACAGAAAAAATAATAAGTCAAAATGTAAAGCAATATTTAAGATATGAATTTCTTAGAAATGCCATAAGAGATAATGCAAGGTGGTTAAATGAAACTGATATTTTTGTTATACTGATTGGATATGAAGGAAGTTAAACATGGGTAATATAAATAATGGGACTGAGGTTTATGAAAAAAAAAAAAAAAAAGTTCATCAAAAGATTGCATAGTGGATGCTTGTTCTGCTTGACACTGTTTGTAGAATAAATAGCAATTTGTCGCATAAGGGAAAATGAGTTTTATTGTAAAAACTTTTTTTTTTTTTTTTTTTTTTTTTTGGGGGGGGGGGGGGTCCAGCAGCATGATTACTGTTACAGTCATGTAAACTTGACTTTCACCTGATCTGAAAATGACTTTTGACATTACAGCCTGTTTTAAGCTTGAAGCTTCTGGCATGCAACCTGCAAGTATTATTATACAAGTAACCAAATTAAAATTCTATTATACAAAATACAGTTAGTTATATTATTGAACAGATCATTCAAAAAATTTAATATTACATAAATATTACCAGTGCATATATATATATGTATATATATGTCTAAGTATGAACTAAACTTCAGTGTATAATATAACAAAACTTCAAATGTATTAAAGCTTTAAAAAAAATCCATTGTTTGAAATATTTTAACAGTATGGAAGGCCATTAATTTTCATATATACAGTTTTAAACATTAAGTAGATACTTAATTGTAATTAACTCCTGTTATAAAGAATTAAATTACCATTTAAAAAAAAAAAAAAAAAAAAAAAAAAGAATGTCTTCCAATTCTGCATTCAAAAATTTAGATTCATTAATAAACAGCACAAAAAATTCTTCGAAGGCATTTTTTTGCGAGTAGACCTGTATATAAAAAATTAATGCAAACTTGACCCAAAGCAGTTAATTTGTGGATACCCAACCTGATGCAGGACTCTAGTCACTGTAAGCAAAAAAAAAAAAAAAAAAAAAAAAATTTAATAACATAAATCATTTTTATAGCGAAATTCATGTACATTTCACTCATTTGTTTTAGCTTTAATTCGCAAAACACTACATGTTACTAAAATGTAAAAAAGGTTTTTATCTACATAACCTTTGGTCTCATAATCTATATAATCAACATTTCGATCTGATCAATATAACTGAAGCTATTGGCATGCCAACACTGTCAGTTTACGTACAACCATTTTGTATTAATATTTTAATGAAAATCTTGCCTTTTATGCACTAGAGCACACACTTCTTATTTATTTATTTATTTCAGCATTTTTTTCTTATATAATTACAACTTGATATATGTTCTATCCTAATATATATATTATCATTTATAATAGTTTTACATTTTATTATGTAAAAATTGGAATCTGTGTATAATTTTTTGTCTTAAAAAATATTTCCATTATTTATTATTTTATATATATTGCATTGATTTTATTGTACTTATACTGTTTTTTTTTTATTATTGTTAATTTATTGTATTTAATTACTATTGAAATGACATTTTAAAATTTATTTCATCACTTATTTTATTTGAGATTTTATTTAATTTCTGTATGCTTTTAAATTGGTGTTCATACAAAAACGTATACAAATATTTATATTTTACACATTAAAATTGGGGCAGGGAGATCCTTAAAATATTGAACTGTATTTTAAAGCAAAAAAAAGTTTAAACATGCTTTGTATCTTAGAATGAATGCCCTTCACTGTATGCATTTATATTTTTAAGGTTGTATAAATAACTTATTATACATATATCTATATTTTTTAATGCATTTTAATAAAAATTTGTACTTAGTATTTTACCACTCCCCCCCCCCCCCCCCCCCCCCTCCCCGATCATATAGGTATGTTAGAAAATGTCATATATGGATTTTTATATGCAATGAATTTTTTGTTTTGAAATAAAATTGAATGTAAAGAAGGAAAACCAGACAATTTTGTAAGAGATTAATTAGTATTTTTATAAATAAAACTACATACAAGGTAATTTAAAAGTTTCCAATTAAAAACTGTAAAGGGTTATAGAACACATTGAAGCAAATATTTTTTATATAGAACCATAATTCATTACTCAGGCAGAAATACAGAGTTCTTACAGCAAACTGAACAATATATTGGTTCCATTTTTCTATAAAGTACTAGTTTAAATTTAAGAAGTTGAAAGATCAAAATGTCAACTTTTGTTTCAATACATCTGGGTCTCCATATTTTCAGCAAATTAAAAGTTTTCAATGAAATGACATCTTTCAATTTGCTAAAAGCATGGTTGGAGCCAATAAAGAAATACAATTGAGGAAAACTGAACTTATCTGAGAATTCCATAGGTGGTCCTGTAATGAAAAATGAAATATATTAAAAGTTGAAGGTTTGTGTTGATTATTAAATCAGACGTGAAAAATATACTGAGAATTTTGAAACATATGTTGACATTTTAACCTTTTAACTATTTAAATTTAAACTAGCACTTTTTTAGCAAAATAAAACCAATATATTCTTACATTGAGTGCTTTGTATATATTTAGCAAATTGAACTGTGATTTTGTACGCAACATCAACAACGATAAGGATACTGTAACAATATTTTTTTTTAACTTACCTCACTCTTTGTAAGATGTGATAACATCATTAAAAATATACAATCCAGTAGTGCATTAATGCACCAGATCAGTAATATCTATTTGCATATAGTGGCCACATACATTATTTTTTATGTTATCATTGCATTTCATACAAACCTACATATGCTTATGAATAGTGTAAAAATATTGTAATTGTTTAATTTAAAGTATCCAACTTGAATTAAACATCCTGTGTTTTTAACTATGTATGCGTATTATGACCCTAATTTATGTGTTCTTAGTGCTGACTCTAGAATAAAAGGGCCGTCGAGGTGAATTCAATAGAAAGGGCAACCAATTTTCAAAAAGGGAATTATTTGCATGATTTGTGGTCTTCTATGTTGTGATTTTTGTACATGACAAAAGTAAATTACTAATTTTATGTGTATATATAAAGGCTATATGCATTTGTGCTTCCAGAAATGCTGTAGTATTATTGCTAGAAGATTGAAAAGTATCTAAAGACTTTTGAACATTTTACATGCTACTTTGTACCAAAATGTTTTTAAAAGGACCGCAGGGTGTTAAAATTGGTTAAAAAGGTCCGCAGGGTGGAGCACCCTGCCAAATTAGCCTAGAGTCAACACTAGTTCTGTAATTAAATTTTGAACTTGAATTTCGGTTACTTTGTAGAAAAAAATAAAGCTTCAGGACTTTTGAAAATGCCTTGACACACGGAGGAATTTCCAAATAGTTTTGTAATAATGCATCTTTTTTATAATGTGCATTTTTTATATAATGCTTCTTTTTATTTATTTTGATGATCTTTTCCATTTTCATTATTTTTTGTATTTTTTCAAAGTACATCTGCTAACATTCCTGACAAAATTATTCGATATTTGTATTTCAAACAAATTATGCAATTTTTGATATTTTTTACTGTGTAGTATTCCTGGTATATACATTCTACTAAAAGACTTTTTTTTTTTTTTTTGTTATTTCATTATTATTATTGTTACTGTTAAATATATGATGTTATAAATGTAATCTTATGATTGCTTTAAAATGATTCAGTAACTTGAAAATAAACTTAAAAGTGTTAATTTTTGGCTGTGAGTTTGTGCTATAAATTTTTTTTTAATTACTTAAATAAGGTTATTAGCCAAACATGGCATATTGGTTTATTTAAACTTCCATAGAATAAATAATGATACTCAGCCTTTCACTAAATGTTTTTCAGCATAAGACAATTTTCTCACTCAAAAGCTAATTTATCAATACTTTTGCAATGATAAATTAGCTGGAGGAAAAAAAATAAAATTATTTGAATAAGTTTAAAAGTAATTTCTTTTTCTATATTGGAAATCGCTTTAAAATTCTTACAATACATTTTTTCTTTGTTTATTTATTTTGTAATTGGCTATCAAATATTTTTCTTGAAATTAAAATTTACAAATTTGTCTCTAGACTATATTTGCCAAGATTTATTTATTTATTTTTCTTCTTCTATGTTTTCCTCTCCCCCCCCCCCCCCTTCTTTAAAAAAATTAAAAAAAAAAAAGGGAATGAGAGAGAGGCTTTTTTCCCCTAAATAGTAAACAAAAAATCATATTTAAATAATTTCTTAGTAATTTTTATAAGAGTGAAAACTGACCAAAAAGTTGATGTTCCTAACATTTTACTGTGATGAATAATTAACAGATATTAACTGAGTAAATTCAGAGTGTGAAGTATTTGCACTTAAGACAAAAGGACCTAAGTTCAAATTCTGGCCTTTTCACTATACTAAAAATTAATTTGGTCAATTCATCAAATATTTTTTATATATATATGGTTGAAGTTACTACCCAGCAATTATGAAGTTGAAAAAAATGTTTCCTATTTTCATATGAGCGAGTGATGCTAGTCTGATATCAGCTCAGTTTTAGAACATTAGTATTATAAGCCAAAGCAGCCAGGTTTAAACTCTTATTACTCTTTTTTTTTTTTTTTTTCTTTCTTGATCACCTTAAGAATGAGTATTGTTAATTGAACTGTTGATTACATAAAATAAGTCAAATGGTGGTGAAATGATTTTACATTTCAGAAATAGTGATCAAGAATATGGCATACTTTGCATCAATTTGACATTCAAAACGCATACATTTTATTGATTTGCTGCAAAATAATCATTTATTGTGTGATTTGTTAATAAACAGTAAAATAATCACTTATCTTAGCAACTATCTTAGTTGTGCCAAAACTGGGCACTAAGTATCTAAAGAATTGGCCGTGGAAACCCAAAATTTTGTTAATCATTTCAATTGAGATTTTCATTTTCTGTCATCAAAATAAAATATTTATGTAACTTACCATTGGAAATCTAAAAAAAATTATTTTTAAAGAAAAAGAAATTCTCAGTAAATCGGATGACAATGTACAAGCTAACTTATTAATTCATTTCTTCAGTTTTGATCATTGAAAGATATAAGGATGAGACCTCGGGCATTTTAAGTGGGGGAAAAGGATTATCTTTTGACAGAATGCTGCTAGCTGATATTGGCTAAGCAGATGCACACAGACGATCAGAAAGATAATGAAAGGCTAACAGACAACTTAAAAACAAAAGTAAATGATGATGACATTGTTGCCAAAAGTGAAAAATTTAGAAAAAAAATTAATTAGTGTATTTCAGCAATTAGCTGCAAATAAACATAATTTATTTTCTTTTACATTTTTAATAAGCAGTGAACTTATTTTTCACATTGATAACCAGGTGTAAAAATATTGCGTTTTTCTATTACACAATTTAAAAAAGACAAAAAAAAAAGGTGGCAAAAAATTTGAAGCATTTACTAGTCACTGGGAAGTGACTTAAAATTTCAATTTTCAAGCTGAGAATTTTGTGCAGCATTTGTTAAGTGAAGCATATTGTATTTTTTTTACAAATTGGTATTGTTTGCCTGTAAGAGTAGTTTCTTCTGTTTCTTTTTTTACTAATAAAATTGGTAGGTATCAGATTTGAAGAAAAAAATTTTTTTTTTAATGCTTTATTTCTTTCCCTGATGTGACCTCCATTTATATATATATAAACTGATCACAGCCACTGCTAAAATGGGTTTTCCTAAAAACTTTGTATTTTCTATTTTATATCCTTAACCATGTCTCTGTCAGTACAAAAAAAAAAAAAAAAAAAAAAAAAAAGCTGTGTACACTCTTGTGTATATCAACAAAAAAAAAAAAAAAATTATAAAATAATAAAAGACAATAAAAAAGGTGGCGGTTGGGTGGGCAGATGTTTGATTACGGAGGTGGGGTGGTGTTGTAAGGCTGGATGGTTGGGTGGGTTTGTGAAATTAAATTTAAAAAAAAAAAAAAAGTAGAAGGCTTGTTGCATTTGCTTTGTATTACTATGCAAACTTTCATTTTCCATTAAAATTTCAGTTTTTTCCTTTTTGAGTTGTCAACTATATTTAATGTTCTAATTATACTGTTAAACACAATGTGATCAATCGGTGAATTTCATTGTGGCTTCATGGTTTCATTGTTGTTCATCTGCTTTGAAATTTGCATTTTTAAATCCATATGGTTCCTATTCTGGTTGTGGCAGGCTGGGGGAGTGTTGCCGGCATAAAACTAGTGTAACCCCACAGGCAAGTCACAAGTCTTGCCGCCTGCCTCCTTCTTCCTACCTTGTGTTTCTTAGGTTTTTTTTTTTTTTTTTTTTCATTAATTTTGATAAGTTTATGGTTTTAAGTTAAGATTTGTTGTTTTACTTTATTGATTCGTTTGTTTTGCAGGCTGTTAATTAATAGATCTGGTTTCTTTATATTAGTGTGTTTCATCCACTGATGATTTTTTTTTTTTTATCTTATTGGTCATTGGTGTTTCAGTGATCTTCTATCTGTTGCTTGGCTTCTACTATGCTTAATAGATCATCTTTATTATATATATATATATATATTTTATTATTATTATTATTATCACCAATGGATTTTTTTCATTTTTTTTTTCCTTTTAATAATATTTGGGGAATACAATTTATCCTTAATGAGTTAGTGAAATGTTTTAAGCTCTTCACGTTGTATTCCTGATTTTTATCACAAGAAATTGGCAAATATATTCTAGAGTTTTGAATTTGAAATGAAATGTTTAAAATTTTTAATTTGATATTTTTAATAATATATATTTTTTCTATTGATAAAAATGCTTTTAAATAAATTCAATAAATGTGAATAGTTTTAAATAATTGTATACTATCATGTTTTTATAATTTGTTAGTTGTCAATATCTATAAAATATTTTGTGTATATGTAAATAAATGTTTAAAAAAATATTAGTTAATAAAAGTTTTCTTTACGTTTTACTTTTTATTTAATTATTGAATAAATAAAACTTTTATATTAACAGGGTTAATATAAAAGTTTTGATCACTGATATTAACAGGAGTGAAACTACCTGGCATAGATAAACCCTGAAACCTGTCACTTGCATGCATATAGGAGAGACTTATTCATGATATATGGCTACCTATAATGTCTGATATTTTAAGAGTTTTTAACTTATTATAAGGTAAATTAAATTTAAAATAAGAAATTTCTATTAAAACAAAATAATTTAACATTAAGTTCAGAGACAGCAAAATTTTCAAAAACCCTGAATTCAGGGGTAGCCTCGTAAAAATTTCAGGTCAGAATACATTTTTCTCCACACAGTAAAAAGTGATTTATCTGCTTCGCTAGCTTTCTAGTCATCATCTAAGGATTCATTGATGTAATTAATTTTGTGGGGTCCAAAAACATAATTCAAAACATTGAATTCTTCTTAAACTGTAAGATATGCTTTGTATGCAAGAAAACTGATTTATATATATATATTAAGAATCAGTTAATTTCAGATGGACACAATGGGTGTGACCTACATTTCCAAAATCCATGGGTCAAAATTTGCAGGGTAATCCTCTCATTTAATGTAGACTGAAGTACACGAGCAAACTTGTGTTTCTTCACGTCGTGTTTATATTGCTTGATTTTTCATTGGTTAATATGCTCTAACTTCTTTTGAGGGTTCTGAAAAAACAGCCACATCAATTGACTGCAAAACGTGGATTACATTCAGATATAATGCCACTAATATAATCTCATTATTTATACAAAATACGCTTGACAAATAAGAGGTTGACAAATAAAAGGTGTGATGTAGAATTTAAAAGATTATTTTAGAGCATGAGTTAAGCTACCACGAGGATGTAGCCATATTCTTATTTACAAATTTCAATTTCAATATACAACAATCAAAAATAAAGTTTTTTTTTTTTTTTTTTTGCTTTATTTCTGTGGAGTTACACAATTAATTACAAAGAGGACAAAATTAGCGGAGAATCTGAATTTTTACCATGTTTAAAATAAATAAATAAATAAAAAATAGGTAAAGGGTTTTTTTTTTTTTTTTTTCCAAGAAATGATGATTTTTTTCTTAGATTTTTTTTTTTTTTTTTAAGGATTAGAAGGATCATTAGTTTCAATCTAAGTAAAAATGTCGCCAGTTTGTATAGACCAGTTTTGTGCAATACCAAAATAAATTAGAAATACCAGTCCTATCGTTACAAATTCGGTACCAAATGAAAGGGGTGATTTTTCTGAATACAGGGGTGCAAATAGTTTTTTGACATGACAATTAGATTTTTTAAAATTTAACTAAAGTATGAACTTTAAGTGGCAACACTTCATTTTAATTCATTTCAGTCATTTTAAAAAGTACATGGTGCAGTTTTATGGTCAAAAAATGAGATAAAAAATAAAAATTTTACAAATTGAAATTAATAGTCCTCTGTACTAAACTAAATTATGTCTTTGACAGAATTTTTGCTTTTTATTAATAATTTATTTATTGAAAATAAAATGAGAATGTAGTAAAAAAAATTAATTATATTAAATTTTAACTTAAAAACCATTTTTATAACAGTTATGTTTATGCAATTTTTTTTATAGTATAACAACTTTTTATTTTTTTATTATTATTGCTTTTTTTTTTTTTTTTTTTTAGTAATGAATCAAATTAGTTGAAAGAAGTTTAAAAATTAAACATTTATATTTATTCCGGCTATATGTTTACGTATTTTTGGATCAATTTCATTTTTAGGAGGGACTGTCGTGAAACACGACATCGTGTTTATTTAAGTTTAATCACTCTTTCATTAAATTAGCAAAATCAAATTATTATTCAATATTCAGGCTAAATTTCCTTTAATTCAGTTCATTCCGTTTACCCCTGCACGTTTGCTTCACAGCAACGATCAAAATTTTCCCTTTTGGTTCTTCCTTACCGGACCCTCCTGTCATCCCGGTTATGTAGGTGTTTCAGCGTTCCCCTCTCACGATCGCTCGCTCCTATTGGATGAGCAGCGCCGTGACATTTTGGGAAGCTTGTTAGCATCTACCGCGATTTTCGAGTGGCGAAAAGAGACGGAGACTTGCTATGGACTAGTGAACACGTTATATTTCGGGTGGCCGCGCTTCGCGCGTGCCGTTATCGCGGAGTTACCCGCATGGAAGTATACAGCTATCTAATAAGCCGATTATTATTCTTAAATGGTTTAAATTTTAATGAATTAATTCTATATTGTGAAACAACATCTATTGGTTAATCAATTGCTGAGACCAGCATGGAATTTAGTACGATTATCGTGAGGATACATTCAGATTGGTTTTATCCCTTGTGTATAACCATATGGAGCAGCCTGGAAGCTAACGGAGACGGCGATACACGGATCCTGATCCCAGTCCTGAAAAGTAGTCTTAATAAACATATTGGATGGTACTCATGGTCTCTGTTTCCTTTACATCAATCCTTCATGGTAAGGTGTTTAATTTTTTTTTTTTTACATCGTGCTGCATGCTTCATAGCGATGTTTTTCAAGAACCTGGTTTACAATCGAATTCTAAATGTACTAAAGAACTGAACTTTTTATCTAAGTCTAACTTTGATAATATTTAATTTAAGTCAATTATTAACTTCTGACAATTAAACTCAGAATTTTCACTCCCTGACAGGGACTGAAAAAACATTTTTTATTTTAGAAATAAAATGAAATTCAAAACTTTTAAAATTCCAGTATTTTCATATTAACTGCATATGCCAATGATTAATCATTATTATTTAGTAAAGTGAATTGTCTATGTCCAGTGAATTAGTTTGAACATGTTTTTATAACCATCGTTAAATGTTTATATCAACCTACGTTTATGGTATTGCAACTTACATTAATCGTATAATGATCTCTGACATCTGTAAAATTGAACAGCAAGTCAGTATACAAAGTAAAGTGTTCAAAGCATAAGAAGGGTAGCCTACTTGGTGGGACATTTCAGTCTCTGACTGGAAAAAGGCCATCAATAGAATTCATTGCTCGAATCCTGAATATGGTATGTTTTTTAGTAAATAAGAGAACAAATATATTATGGGGAACTGAGCAGATACGTATGCTAGCTAATTTTTGGTTGTAACACTAGACTATTGTAATAAGCAATTGAATATTATGCTAAATCTTATATTTGTAAAAATTATTGAAACTCGAAATAAATCTCAGTTCATTTGTTAACTGTTTATTTAGTAAATCAATATGAATATAAATTAAGTTTCAATTGCTTGGTATTTTTAATATTTATTTTATCGAAAAAGTCTCACAATATTGAAAAAAAACTCAAAAGTGGGCAAAATTGTGGGTTTTTAAAAATAAAATCCTTTGGTGCAACCCAATCAGTCCAAAATAGCCAACCCTTAAATAGAGTCTTAGGCAAAGTAATAAAGAAAAACATCTTATTAAATTTAGAAAGTATATTTAAAAAAATGTTTTTGGGCATTGGATAAGCTACCGCTGTATTTTCATGATAGACTGAGATTATATTATATAATAGCTTGCAAAATTTACTAAATATAGCCTTAAAATGGACATTTTTAAAATGTGTCAAGATTAGAATCCTGAAAAAATATACTGCTTAATAAGCTGACACAAGGACGCCATGTTTATGGGGCAAAGGTAGGAGATTGTATCTTAAACCTGACATCGCTTCTGTGATCTAATTTCTCAGGTTATGTGTCTAATTAACAATACCAGAAGCTAGTACACTACAAAAATAAATAATATCAATGTTTCTTGTTTTTATAGCACACTAACTGTAAAATCTAAACTTTAAGAAAAACACACTTAATGATTTCATCAAGAAATATACAACAGCTCAGTGACATCAATACACTGATCAGGAAACTTTCTCTCCAAAATGATAGTATCTGTAACAATCACTTGTACTGCTGAAAAATAGCTCAGTACAAACTGTTAAAAGAAATGGTACCAACCAAAGAATTCAAACTTTTGCTATTTCCTTATTTTTAGTCAAATAATAAATGTCAGCTTTAGGTGCAGTGTCAGGAATAAGGGTGTTTACCTTACCTGATTTGGTCCCTATGTCTAACATATCACTGTTCTTTTTTTTAGGTTTATTTGTTATGAAATCAACCTACTACTATCACTTACTTTATCTATCTGTATATATATATAACGGAAAATTTATCATTGAGATAATTTTCTAAATACTCAATCAATTCAAACCAAAGTTGTACCATGGACATATCTTACATGAGTTTGTTGGCCGAGTTGATCCACCACTTTGTTTCAAACTCCATATGTAACATGGCATGTATCAAGATCTCAACAAAATTTATTAATCATCTCCATTTGTAGATGTATTTCAAAATGGTGTCCAATAAAGAATTGTTCTCATGATAGCTTCTGAAATATTGAATCAATATGAGCTAAAGTTGGGACAGTAAATTTATTACTTTCCGAACACTATAGTGAGGAAAGTATTGTAATCATGTCAAAAATCCGAATTCGAGATTTTGATGTTTCTATACGTTTTGAGGTCCCCTGAGTCCGTTTTCACTATTTTTACGATGATGTATGTATGTGTGTGTGTATGTGTGTATGTCTGTGAGTGAACACGCTAGCGTCTAAACGCTTTGTTCAATTAACCTGAAAGTTGGTACGCATACTGTAAGTCACCATAGTACGAACCCTATAGATTTTGGTGAATCTAGCACTTATAGTTTTTTTACAGGGACACAAAGAAAAATTCTTTATCATTATGGTCTATGGGAGCAAAATCTTAAAAGTGCGATAGCATCTAAACGCCTTATTCAATTGAGCAAAAAATTTATACACATATTATAGGTCACAAATACTCAATCTGTATAGATTTTGGAGAATCTAGCACTTATAGTTTTTTTACAGGGACACAAAGAAAAATTCTTTATCATTATGCCTATGGGGCCAAATTTTTAAAAGTGTGATAGCGCCTAAACGCCTTATTAATCTGAGCAAAAAAATTGTACACATGTTATAGATCACAGTTGAACTAACTGTATAGACTTTGGTGAATCTAGCACTTACAGTTTTTTTACAGGGACACAAAGAAAAATTCTTTATCATTATGGCCTATGGGACTAATTTTTTAAAAGTACGATAGCATCTAAACGCCTTATTGAATTGAGCTGAAAATTTATATGAGTATTATAAATCACTGTTGCACTAACTATAAGCATTTTGGTGAATTTAGCATTTATAGGTTTTTACAGGGACACAACGAAAAATTCTTTATCATTATGATCTATGGGCTCAAAGTTCAGTAGCGTTAAATAAAACATCGTGTAATAGATGGAGAAAAATACTCAAACACTCTATTATGGTTTTCTCTCTTTTGTTTGTTTAACAACTCCTCTTTCCTTACTTTATCTACAAAACTGTTAATTACTCAATGTTCGGAAAGTCGAGTGGAGTCACTCCAGATTTTTTTTAAAGTATTTCAGATGGTAGCTTATTTGAAAATTTTCCAACCAAACTCAAAACCACTTTCAAACCATAAAATACGCATAATGAATCGATTTTCTGGAAAATCTGCATGTGTATTGACATATTAAGGTCTCAAACAAATTTATTAATCGACTCAATCACCCAGCTTGTTTTAAAATGTTAGCCACTTGAAATTTTTACTTAACTTATCTTATATAACGCTATCTTATTTTTAAATAATAATTACTTGAGAACTTCAAATTCGTATAAAAATGATATTTATGAATGGATTTGCATGAAATTCTGTGTGTGCCCATATCAAGTTTGTAACTAATTCTATTAATTAAATCAATCTTATTTCAAAATTGCAAACACTTAAACATAAAATTAACCTCCCTTCTGTCTGAACTTTAAAGATCTTTTTTCTAAGGGGAAAAGAAAGCTAATTATTTAAAATTTATCTTTTTTTTTTATTATTATTAGTATAAAAAATAGCACTTTTTTTTTTTTTTTTTTTTTTTTGAAAATTTTATTGTTAGAGCTTTATCATTAAAAAACTAGTTCATGCAGGTGAACTCTGTCCTTTATTACAGTATATTTCTTCTCATAAACTTCTGCTAGCATACTATATTTTTGTTAAGATAAATTAATCTGACTAGAGCTCCTATAATACAGGCTGATGCATGAGCAGCCATTTTTATGCTTCAGCAAAACCAGAAATAATACTTGTTACTTGCTTGGCGTCATTATCGCTATTACAGTGTAACTATGTGACTGATAAAAAAAAAAAGTTTTTCAGTCACTATAGGAGGCTAAAATATAACAATACTGTATTAAAGCACTTTTTTTCTAATAGAGTTTCAAGAAACATAGGAATATTAATCAGTGAGTAATGGAAAAAATCACATTTTTCATTCTTTTATAATACAAAATTTGAAATATTTTTATAAGAAAAAGGGGGAAAATGTTTTATAATGCAACTAAGCAAAAACGTTCCCATTAATATAATCTAAACAGTTTAAAGGTAATGTTTTTAACAAAAAGCATGAGTTAGAATTACTTATTTTTAGGATCCAAAATAAAGTAATACACATCTATATCACTTTTTTTTTTTTTTAAATATTATTTGAGAAAATATATCAAAAATTGGAATAGTACATCTAAATGTTTTGAAATAACAAATAATTTAAATATCTAATGCCATTTCCGATTCCTGAAATATTATTATGACATTTATTCTTATTGTATATTATAATTATAGATAAATACTGCTTAAATTATTATTACTTGGACCTTTAAGGGAGGAGAAATAAATGAACCTTTGATTGATAGGAAACCTTTAATAAAAGTATTAAATCCAATTTGTGACTAAGAAAAACTGACCCTAAAGGGAGGTGGTCTTTGAATTGAGGTAAACATTCATACAGGTTTTACTAAATATACATGTATATATACAGGGTGACATAAAATAACGGAGACAATGTTTAACACATCCTGACGCGAAATAATTGTAACGCATACAAATAAAAGTTGTTCTGTTGAAATACCCATGCACTTTTTTACTAGTATATGCGTTTACGACTGTGAGCTCACATATTTCCTTTTCCTTTTAGAATGTCAAACAAACGTATTGCAGTTATGAAGCTGTTTCGTCAAGGATAGCGGCAGTGTGAAATTGTTTGTTTACTCAATGTGCCGTGACAGACTGTATCCAAGGCCATCAAACATTTTAAAGAGCTTGGCCAAGAAGGCGACTGTCCTGCAAGAGGATGAAAACGTACCGCCAACACGCCCAGGAACCGCAAAGTCATCCAGAATCGAGTCAAGCGAAATCCGAGAGTCTCCATGCGAAAAATCGCACATAAGACCGGAATCAATCGCGAGGCAGTTAGGCGAATAGACAGAAACGAATATATCTTGAGCCGTGTAAGTTCCAAAAAGTTCAGCGGCTCACGGAAGACAACAAGCGGGTATGACTCCAAAAATGCCGGCAACTCAAGCGTCGGTTTGCAGCTGAACGATGAGAGAACCTCCTCTTCACGTACGAGATGTTGTTCACCTTGCAGCAGACACACAACTCCCAAAACGACAGATATTGGTCCTCCGACGCTCGTGGCATATCGGCAATTGTGGAACACCAACAAAAACCTCAGTCTGTCATGGTGTGGGGCGGCGTTTGCGTCAGTAACAAGACTCCTCTCGTTTTCATTGAAGAAGAGGTCAAAATCAAACAAAATGCGTACCAGCAGGACATTCTTGGGGCTGTGGTACTTCCGTGGGCCCGGCAGCACTCCCAGAATGGGTTTTGAACGTTTCAACAAGACTCCGCCCCCCAGCTCACAGGGCGAAATTGACCCAGGAGTGGTGTAGAACCCACTTTCCCGATTTCATTGCTTCTACAGAATGGCCCCCTACTCGCCGGATTTAAAACCAATAGACTATAGCGTGTGGTCGATTTTGGAGGCGAGGGCATGTGCCAAATGCCACAGTAGTTTGGAGTCGCTGAAACAATCACTACTTCGTGAGAGGGACAGATTGTTGCCCGAGGACTTGCGGCCAATTGCCGAAAACTTCAAGACATGTTTGCAGCTGTGTATCGATGCTTATGGCGGCCACTTTGAAACCAACTGAGTATGTTATAACCTGATGTCCATATTATTGTTTGCAATTGTTACATATGTTGATTTCTATCCTATTAATAAAATATGGATAAAAAACATTGTCTCTGTTATTTTATGTCACCCTGTATATACATATATACATCATAAATTTTTTCAGTTATCAAAACACTGCAGAATGAAGGCCTATAAGTAATTCCAATCTTCCCTGTTTTTTTTTTTTTAATTCTCTCTCTCAATATATATATATGATGCAACCTATGTTATGCAAAAAATAAAATGCCAAAAATGATATCACTAGAAAGCATGGATAAACCAAAGAATTTTTTTATTTTTAATATATATATATATAATGATCTATTAAGCATAGAAGAAGCCAAGTACAGATACAAGATCACTGAAACACCATTGACTAATAAGAATAAAAAGTTCTTTATGCAGGAGAAGTTCAGAAAAATGAAAAAAATTCATCCGGGGATGAAATACACATATTTAAAGAAACCAGATTTATTAATTAACAGCCTGCAAAACAAACTAACACAACAAATCTTAACTTAAAAACGTAAACTATATCGAAATTTATGAAAAAATGATTTAAGAAGCTTAGAAAGGAAGGAAGAAGGTGGCAAGACCTGTGACTTGCCTATGGGGTTAAACTAGTTTCACGCCAGCAACACTTCCCCAGCCCGCCAAGACCAGAAAAAGAGCCATATGGATTTAAAAAAGCAAAACCTCAAAGCAGATAAATAATAATGAAACTATGAAGCAACAATGAAATTTTTTCATTGATTACAAAGTGTCTAACAGTATGACTAGAATTTTAAGAACAGTTGACAACTCAAAAAAGAAGAAACCGAAATTTTAATGGAAAAAGAAAGATTGCACAGTAATACAAAGCAAATGCAACAAGCCCTCTGTCCTCTTTTTTTTTTTTTCTTAATTTTAATTTCACAATCCCACCCAACCATCCAGCCTTACACCACCACCCCACCTCTGTAATCAAACATCTGCCCACCCAATCGCCATCTTTTTTATTGTCTTTTATTATTTTATAATTTGTTTGTTAATAAATACTAAAGTGTACACAGTTATTTTTTTTTTTTTTTTTTTTTTTTTTTTTATGTACTGACAGAGACATTGTTATGAATAAAAAATAGAAAATACAAAGTTTTTAGGAAAACCCATTTTAGCAGTGGCTGTGATCAGTTTATTAATATTCTTGTTGTTAAACTTCGCAGAGTATAAAATATTAATTTGAAATAAATGGTTAATGATGATGTTTCTAAACGCCGAAAGATGCAGACAGGAATTAAAATGTGTAAATAAGTTTACTTTAAAACTGAAATCTTGCCCTTTGTCATAGATATCTGTGTAAATTTTATCACCA
The DNA here is from genome assembly GCA_963930645.1 of Salticus scenicus. Classification (NCBI taxonomy): domain Eukaryota; kingdom Metazoa; phylum Arthropoda; class Arachnida; order Araneae; family Salticidae; genus Salticus; species Salticus scenicus. Next base: position 91,062,214 of record OZ005650.1, read on the forward strand.
TGAATGATTATTTTGAGATCTAAAAAGTTAATTGATTGATTAGTTAGAGTATTTTTAGTTAGCTTTAAATTAAGTGGATAATTTAAGGAAAAATCATTTTGTGAGTTCTTGTTGAAATAAAATACAATAATATCATCTATGTATCGATAAAATAGAACATCATCATGGCAAAATTGCTTTTCATAGTAATAAAGATAGAGATCTGCAAAAATACTGGAGCTAGTAGCTACTACCTCCTTGTGGGATTCCTATTATTTGCAACATTGTTATTATGGAATGGAAGATATAATTATTATGGATAACAAAGTTAAGAAGTGTTTTGAATTTCTCTGCTTTAAAATCATGAGGAAGATTAATTTGAGTTTTATGTTCTTGAAAAAGATTGTAAATGGTATTACTAAGATCTGATAACTCAATATTATTGAAAAGATCTTGAAAGTCATAATACTGTCAATAGAATCCAGCAATTTAATGTAGTGAATTAATTGAAAGCTATTTTTAAGACAGTGTAAATTGTCAACTTTGCAAGTGCAATTGTAAATTTGTTTTAGAATATCCAGTAGAGCTTTATTAGCATTGTTGTTATAAGTGTTACACCCAATAGTGACAGTGCAAAATTTAATTGGAGATTTGTGAAACTTAGGTATGAGAACTATATAAGGATAATTAAAGTTATTGAAGGGAAGTTGAAGTAGTTTATAGTAATTATGTATTTTTCGATTATTAATAATAAGGTTATTATTATTTAAACTAAAGATGCTACTATTAGTTACTGAAGAGTTTAAAATAAAGAGATAATAGAATTTAAAAAAAAAAAATGGCATAATTGTTAGGTGATTTGTCAACATAAGTTATCACAAAGTATGTAGTGATTATCTGTAGTGATCTATAGTGATTTGATTGAGTTAAGAAGTACAGATTTTTTTCAAAAACACCAGATTTAAATAATTGAAAAATGCTTTTTTAATTTTTTCTAACACTAAAACTTTCCATTGAGTGAAGTAGGCAATAGGTTTATTATGAGTAATAGATATTTTATAAATAAATAAATCTAGGTCATAAAAAAACTGTTGAAAGATTTGTGGAATGCTAGTTTTAATTGGAAGTCTAAATTTGGTGCCAAATTTCATGAATTTTTTTAATTGATAATTATCAATAATATTGATATTGCCAGTGATAATGTGTCCATGGTCTCTGTCAATAAATTTAGAGAAAGAAGGATCATTGCATTTACATGTTACAGTGTTAGTAAAAGAGGTAGACTTACAAGGGAAGTATGAATCAGTAAAATTGCTATTGAAACCAAACCACGCTTAAATTAAAGAGCATGGCCGAAAACATTGGGTACCGCACAAATTTGCTGCAACAACTCCCATGGGGGTGAGATATGCCCTCTATTAGTTTTATTTATTTCTATAAAAGCCAACAAAACACGCAGCGTCGTGTGAACAGGTGGTGCAGTGCTAGCGTGCTTGACTTCAGATACGTAGGTTGTGGGATCGAGTCCCCGCAAGGGCGTTTTGTATTTTATTTTTTTATTTCAACTGAAATATATATTTTTGACATTTTTTATTAAAATTGTTGTAAGAGAAAATATATTAATTATATTAAAACAAGTTTTTTTTTTTTTTTTTTTTTTTTTTTTTTCAGCGCGGACAGTTTAATATATTTTTTATTTTTAACCAATTTATTTATTTATTTATTAAACTTAAAGAAATTAATAATTTAACGGGAAATGCTTTTATATTATATTTAGGTAAGATTTTGTTAATGACTACATTCAGATAAAATTTTGTTAATGGTTGTTTTATATAAATTATTAATTACTATTTCTTAACAACGACATTAATAGCAAGAGTTAATCGTCTGCTCTCAATTGTATTATTTATTAATGCTATTTTTTACATGAAAAATCCTGAATGATGAACAGCTGTTGCTTAACTATTGGACGTCGGATTTAACTTTTATTTCAAATATTTCATTAAACAAGTTTCAAGTTTCGTGGTGTCGGAAGAACTGACAATAATATTGAAGACAATGACAAATTTTCTCAAAATGATGTTACTAAATTATAATTAATTTACATCTAAAAAAATTCAAAATCTGGGCAAATATGAATTTTACAAATCAAGTAATCGCGACGAAAAGCCAAATATTTGACAAAATGTTCATGATTAACAATAATTGACGGTGAACAAAATTGAAATTCAAATAATTATGATCAATCTTTTTATATTTCTTGTTCTAATTATGAAAAATACTTATGGTTCTATGATTTTTCTACTTTTAATCATAATTGTTATAAATTAGAAACTATATTTGTAGCTTTAAACATGGTTTTATTTTTTATAAATAAAAAAATAAACAAAATGCGTTTCTTAAATTCATTCTCAATTCTTTATTAATTGAAAAAAAAAAAAAAAAAAAAAAATTCTTAATGTAATAAATATTTTCTCTTAAATTAATGATTTAATTTAATTAAAAACATAAAGAAAAAAAATTAAATTACAAAACGCCCTTGCGGGGACTCGATCCCAGGACCTACGTATCCGAAGTCAAGCACGCTAGCACTGCACCATCTGTTCACACTACACTGCGTGTTTTGTTGGCTTTTATAGAAATAATTAAAACTAATAGAGGGCATATCTCACCCCCATGGGAGTTGTTGCAGCAAATTTGTACGGTACCCAATGTTTCCGACTATGCTCTTTAATTTAAGCTTAGTTTGGTTTCAATAGCAATTTTACTGATTCATACTTCCCTTGTTAGATACAGAATTATAATCGAATACCTTTCTGCCAATAGGAAGAGGATATTTGAAGGTACGAGATATATTTAAATCTTTAATTGGAAACAAACATTTTTTGTCATTTATGATAGATGTAATGTTAATACTAATCAATATTTGATTTGTAAAACTCACAATTAATTGAGTATTTTTTTTAATTTTGTTGGGCTTTTTATTTATTTTTAAATTAAATTGTTTGATTTTGTACATTATAATATCATAAAAAATGTCTGAAAAATGTTTATTATATGATTGGCTTTGAAAGACATTCAAAAAATTCACTAAGTATTTCTTTTTAATTGCAAAAATAAATTTTCGAATAATGAACCAGTTATAGTTAGATAAATAATTAGTCTGTAGATCTGAAATAAGTTTAATAATGGCACTTTTAGAAAATACTAAATCTATTTTTTTATTTCCTCTTTTAGTTCTAGAAGTTTTATTGTTAGTTTTGAGATTGAGTTGTGCATAAATAGTCGAATAATCATGTAGGTGGTTGATGTTAGAATATGCTTTAATAGTTTTATTAAAGTATTCGGAATTTAGGCCATATGGATAAATTGTATTGTAATATTGCATAAATTTTGATTCAAGAAATAGACGCTCACTTTTATTTTTCTGTTCTATAGTTGATTTAGAAGGTACTGCTGAAGATGAAAGGTTTTTTGAATCGGAGCGATACTGATTAATTCGTAGATGTAGAGGTGTGGAAGTTTCTCCAATATAATTGAGTTTACAAAGACCACAACTGATTTTATAAATAACATTGTATGCTTGACAAAATGGAACCAAAGATTGATTATTATTTAATTGTGTGTGAGAGGCCATAGGGCAAGTTTTGCAGTGATTAGAACCACATGTTCTAAATTTAAGTAAAGGAGGAGGAGAAGATAGGTAACAGATTGTCGATCCAAGGATATCCCTATAAATATTTTTGTACTGGGCACAATACTGCAGTACAGCTAAGTATTTTTTGCCAGGATCTAAAAATTTACTAAATAGAGTCATTGTAGAGGAATAAAAATGTTTTTGAATAATCATAAATTAAATTCAAGCAACTAATAATATTGATAAGAATTCAGAAATCGTAGGACACAAAGCAAGTAAATATTTACATTATTTTTACATCGAAAGTTGGCTTAACCAAATTCAATAACTTAATTAAGTTGATTCTTGATTAATAAATATCAGGATTAATGATACGTTAAGAGAAAAATAATAATAAGACTAATAAATTATTTACATATTTACACAAAACCTTCCATAACTGAATCTATTACAGTGTGTTTTGAAATTATAATACCACAAGCGTATTGATGCATTTCTGAAGAATAGAGTATAATATGCAAATTTTTAGTTGCGTATTTAAAATTGATCGTGACACATTGTATACTAATTCAAACTTTAAAAATTAAATTAAATTTCATGAAAAGTTATTCATTTTTCTAAAATTTAAAGACGGTGACTGTTAAGAAATTATAAGACCACCTGAGGAAATTAGCATACTGCACATGACGTCAAGCTGAATATAAAGCGCATGCGTCAGTATTTCGTAAAAGCATTACCTAAGAAGAAAATGTTTAGGTTTTGACTGTGTTATGTACGATTAATTTGACGATGCCTTGAGGTGAAGAATTATCGGAGGGCGAAGTGAAAATATTTTATTTTATAAAGGTTCTGGTAAATTTGGAAGAGATATTGCAAAGTTAATGAACCGTTCTAAAACTGCCATTCACAATGCCATAATTAAAAAAGACTATTCAAACAAAATAAAATGATCTGGTAGAAAAAATATTTTGACAGCACGTGATAATAGACAAATTTTTCGACTAGCAACTATAAAAGGTCTTTCAACTCGTGAAATTTCGAAACCTTTCTGGAAGAAAGCTTCACATGTAATAGTCTGAAAGAGTCTTAAATTAAATATTAATACGAAATTTATAAAATTGAAGAAAAAACCAAAGTTTTTGCAAAGTCATCGAGAAGAAAGTCTAAAATGGGCTAAAAATGTCATGTCATGGAATGATGAGTGGAAACAATTTATATTTTCAGATAAAAAGAAATTTAACCTTGATGGTCCCGGTGGTTACAAACACTATTGGCATGACCTGAGAAAGGAGCCAAAAGAATGCTTCAGTCGACAAATGGGTGGAGGGTCAGTAATGATTTGGAGAACTTTCAACTACGAGGGATTGTGTGATTTACAGCTGATTTCGGATCATATGAACTCTACAGAATATGTCTATGCTATATGATCATATGATACCGTTTGGACTATTATTAGGTGGTGCTAACTGGGTGTTTCAACAGGAAAATGCTGCTTGTCATACATCAAAATCCACTCAGGAGTGGTTTAAAAAAGAATAAATTAATGTTTTGCCATGGCCAAGTCGAAGTCCCGGCTTGAATCCCATAGAAAACCTATAAGGTATATTATCTCACAAAGTTTATGCTAATAATAAACAATTTTCTTTTGCCAATGAACTGGAAGTAGTCATTGTAAAAGAAGGACACTATATTTCTAAAACTGAACTTAATCACCTGGTTACTTCAATGAAAAACAGAGTTTTTCAGGTCATCAGGAAAAATGGACGACCAATATCATATTAATTTTTTATATTATTTTCTTTTTTTTTACAAGTGGTCTTATATTTTGTTAACAGGTTATTTTTCACCTATTTCTAATAAATATTTTAACTCAACATTTATTGCATTATATCAAGTTATTGCAAACTAATTATAAAAAATATACAGCAATATGTTATTTTTTATGTATTTAAATTATGATTAGAATCTTTATTTTTCTTATAATTTACAAAATTAAAGTGGTCTTATAATTTCTTAACGGACTGTAATTTGGTTCCAATTACAAATTAAATTCCGCCCATTTATAAGTAAAGTACGAAAACAAACCAGCACAATTCACAAAATGTTAAATAAAAAAAAATAATAATAAATATACATATATATATATAGATAGAAATAAATACTCGACCACCCATCATACACAACATATTTTAAATCATGATTTAAGATGGAACTGTTAATGAATTCTATTTAAATTTATCTAATTAAAGAATAGAATCTTAAAGTAAGTTGACAACTATACAGTTATTTTTAAATGATCTAGGTCCGGTGACAAAATACACTATCGCATAACTTCATAACACTACAAGAATCATAATTTAAATTTTTAATTAGTAATTAACATATTGAAAAAATTAGAAAAATAATACAAATTGTAAGAGTGCAAATGCAGCTATAAACAAAGTGTATAATACAAAAAATAGTGTTAATACCAATATAAGGCAAATCTAAATATATGAAAATCATATATTTCTTAATTTAAATGACATAAATCAATAAGTTTTATTAAAATCAAAATACATTCAAAATTTATGTGCAATTCCAGCAGGTTTAATTTTAAATGTAAATATAATAATGATGATCTATTGAGCATAGAAGAAGCCAAGCAACAGATACAAGCATACAAGATCACTGAAACACCATTGACTAATAAGAATAAAATGTTCTTTATGCAGGAGAAGTTCAGAAAAATGAAAAAAAAAATTCTTCAGGGGATGAAATACACATATTTAAAGAAACCAGATTTATTAATTAACAGTCTGCAAAACAAACGAGACAACAACTAACACAACAAATCTTAACTTAAAAACATAAACTATATCGAAATTTATAAAAAAAATAATTTAAGGAAGGAAGGAAGCAAGCGGTAAGACCTGTGACTTGCCTGTGGGGTTAAACTAGTTTCACGCCGGCAACACTCCCCCAACCCGCCAAGACCAGAACAGGAGCCATATGGATCTAAAAAAGCAAAACCTCAGAGCAGATGAATAATAAGGAAACTACGAAGCAACAATGAAATTTATTGATTGATTACAATGTGTCTAACAGTATGACTAGAATTTTAAGAACTGTTGACAACTCAAAAAAGAAGAAACTAAAATTTTAATGGAAAAAGAAAGATTACACAGTAATACAAAGCAAATGCAACAAGCCCTCTGTCCTCTTTTTTTTTTCTTAATTTTAATTTCACAATCCCACCCAACCATCCAGCCTTACAACAGCACCCCACCTCCGTAATCAAACATCTGCTCACCCAACAGCCACCTTTTTTATTGTCTTATTATTTTATATTATTTTTTGTTAATACGAGGGTTGTAAATTAAATAGTGGCAACTTAACCTTGGAACTCGCAGAAGGGCGGGCATGCGCAAATAGGATATGGGAGTGGTGAGATGGCGCTGTTGTCGATGTGTAGAGTGCAAAAAACAGTCGATCTGCTAAGAAGGGTAGTTGTTGTGTGGCGTCAAAGTGAGGAATTTCGTTTCCATGCTCTAAAGCATGTTTTCAAAAGGTGATCAGCGGTCGTGGCTTAAAATCGAAGTTGCCTGTGGCAAAAATGCAACAGAATGCTATCGAGGATTAGTGGAAGCCTATGGCACAAATGCTTTACCGTATAGGACAGTAGCACGATGGGTTCAAGCATTTCGTTCGGGTTGGAATGAGACTGCGGATTTGCAACAAAAAACATGCTTTAGAGCGATGGAAACGAAACTCCTCACTTTAACGCCACACAACAACTCCCCTTCTTAGCAGATCGACTGTTTTTTGCACTCTACACTGTGGTGTAACTAAATCTTCATTGTTAAAGTTTTGAAAAACCAAACTATAGTATGAAAGATAATTTTATTTTAAAAAGCAACGTAATCGTAATGAACTGAAAGCAGAAATTTTAAAGTGGTTGTTAGTACTCACCAGGTTGAAGAGTTTTTCGCCGAATAAGAATAATGGCACATTATTTCGTTTTTTAATGAAGAAATCCAACTTTCACAAAGAACTCTTTATTTTTTTATGACAATCATTCAGTAAAAATCAACGATGTACTCGGTTTCTTTTTATATAACAAAATAATTACAGAAATATTAAAAGATACTGGAAAAGATATGAGTTTGCGAGCTGCCGCACCAGTCAGATTTTTTTAACGGAAAAATTTTGTCACATCGCGCACGCACTCTTGAATGTCCCGCTCTGCCGACGCCGAGCTCGCGGAGGCGACTGCCGCAAGTCGCGATCTGGAATCAACGGTAATCTCGCATCGGCGAAACCGCGCGTTGATAGGCGCAAAGTATCAGGTGACAAAAGCGCGGTGAAGCAACAGTGATGCAATAGACAATGCCGGGAAAGAAAATATTTCGCCGAAATGGTGAAAATATTTAAATTAAATTACGATCGCGGAAAATACGTGATAAATAAATTACAAAATATTAATATGTGGATGTCTTAAAGTAGATCCGGATTATTTAATACTTAAATTGAGGTTCTTTATAAATTGATATTAATTAATTTAAGAGGGAAAATAGGACATTAAAAGTTGGATGAAAGCTGGAAAGAATGGTGATAGCTTTTCATCACAATTCCACCCCTTCAGAGCAATTTTTTTTTTTTTTTTTTTTTTTCTTTAGGCATGACTGGTGCAGGCAAGTCGCATCCATCAAGTCTCCACAAAAGGTAAAGAAAAAAATATTACACATTGAGTTTGCACTGAAATTCCGTACATCATTATGATTACGTGTTTTGCCAAATAAACGCAATATAAATAAATTGTATCACCATGAATTATGAGTCATACAGTGGCTGGCAAAAATTTTGAAATGGTGTGTTTTTCTGCCCTAACATTTTATTTAACTAAATTTCTTAATGAAGTATATTAGTAATTTTTCCCTCTTTAAAGCTTAACAAAATGCAAACTCATAATCGCAATTTTAGCCAATTTTTAATTTTTGTCAAAATTGGCTAATTAAGACTATTTTTTTTTATTATTATTTTATACGCGAAAAAAGAAGAAGAAATTCTAACGTCAGCAGTGGCGCACCTAGGTTGGGGGGGGGGGCAGGGGACCCTGGCTCCCCCCAAAGGTCATTGCATTGGATTTTTTTTTTTTTTTTCAAACTTATGATTTGAAATTTATTATTTTTGAACATTTAGTTTAGTGTAATGGAAGAATAGGGCAACATTTTGCATAAACATTCATCTAGCTTTTCATCCTAAAGCTGCCAATTCCAAATTTAAGAATTTTGAACATGATAGAATAATGCACATAAACTTCCATTATGGAGATCGTTGTATTGGAAATTGTATATAATTGTATGAAAATAAAATACGAAACCGACTTTAATATAATAAATCAACAAATTAAGAAAATGAAAATCTATCAATTTATACGGTGTGTAGTCTTGAATTTGGGGCATTTCAATCTGTGACAGTGTCGAGCAATCGGTCAAATTCATTTCTGTTATGGATATAGTATTCTTCTCTGTAATAGAAATTTATGAGAACTAATATGTGAAGTGGAACTGAGCAGAGTTCCCCTTATGCCAATTATTTATTGTAAGCATATACTATTCTTTTTTTTTTTTTGTAACAAAAATGAAATAAAATCAGAAAATCAATATCGTCTCGTATTCAGTCATCTGTTTTAGACCTTGACTTTTTTACGTTTTTCCCCATTTTGAGGTTTGGTTTAAGAGTCCAAAAAACAAAATTTGCGTGTTGTCCGTCTAGTGTCAGTTCTTTTATGTGTTAGTTTATTAGTCTCTGTACGCAATATCTCAAGAACAAATAGTCCTAGAAAGGTCGGACCAGTTTTAAAATATCGCTTAGGACACTAGCAAGAACATATTTATCTTCAGACCTCTAATTTGAAAAGTTTGTACATTATCAAAAAATACGATTTTCTAAATAATTGATAACAGGGGAAATTTTCGTATAAGCATGTATTATGAGAATTATTTTCATCATAAAGAAACTAGACCAGTTTTGAAATATCACTTATGATATGAGTATGAATGCCATGTCATTCAGAATTATGGAGGAGTGAAGTGGAGAGGTCTGCACGGCCCGAAATTTTGAGGCGCGGATCCGTCTGAGCCTGTACGGAAGCTTTGCTTACCCAGCTCGGCCTTTTTTTTTTTTTTTTTAATTGAAAGTCTCGCAAAATTGAGAAACCAAGATTATCAATTTTGTCCCGAGACAAAATTAAGAATTTCAACCAGAACCAAGCCCGTGCAGACTTCCAGAGCGAGAGGGTTTTGCTGTCGCACTATCTCTATGCATTGGGCAATTGGCGACAGTCTGAAATACACCGCTAGGGGTAGGGGGGGGGGAGGGGATCTGGACATATGCTATTGCAATTTTAATCTTCAATGTTTAGAGATAGCTCTGCCGCTTCGTTAATCCGCTGAAGTATTAATTTGTACAGAACATGGAGCACATTGCGACTACGACTGATTCAACGTATGAGGATTATTTTCATCGTAAAGATATCTGACCAGCTTTAAAACACCATTTATGACATTATCATGAACATTATTGACTATAGACATTCCACTTTGAAATCTTTGTAAATTATTCAAAATTTACGAATTTCTCAACATGGTAGAATAAGGCAATATTTCCCAACACTTGCTATTTGAAGATTATTCGATTGGAAATAATATGGAATTGCATGAAAACTGGAATATAAAACTGACTTTAACAAAATTAAATTACAAATTAGGAAAAGATAAATGTATTGAAGTGGAAGGCGGAAGGGTAGCCTAGTGGTTGAGGACTACATTCTGCAATCCAGCCAAATGATAGGCAAACTTCATATCTTTTAACATGTATATACATATAGTATGAGCTAAAGTAGAAATGTATGAGAGCAAATATATGATGAGGAACTGAGCAGAGTTCACCTATTCCAACTAGTTTATTTATACGACAATTTAAATTAATTTAGTAAGTGTTTTAAATAAAATATTATAAATAATAAAAGCACCAATTTCGCATACTTTAAGTTTTAAAAAATAAAAATAAATAAATAAAAAGTGAAGAATAACTCTAAATATGAATAAGAATCCCTTTTTTATGATACTCTTTGAATGTAGTAGGGCTTGTTGAATTTCAACATTTTAAAACTTTACTCTCTCTCATATTCGTACAACAAAAGTTGTTAATCCTGAGGGAGGAGATCCCAGTTGACAACTCCCTGGGAAATCAAATCCATTATAACAGTATAACACAATTCAGTTTTTTACTTGCATTCTTTCTGATCTAAAACGGCATTCTTTGAACTTATTAGATGAATGTTAACAAAACTCTTCCCTAAAGCGACTGAGACCCCCACTGAGTAACGTCGTAAAAGCAGGAAACAGAACGCTTCCGATCTTTGTTGGTTGAAACTTGAATAATTGTTATCTGATGACCAGAATCAGATATCCAGATGTTGGGAGCCACTGGGCATAGTGTTGGTGACCGCTTTCGCCTTTTAAATACCGTTATCATTCAAAATAAAATAAAATAAAGAGAGTGGGATACTAGGGAGAGGGAATCTTTTTTTTCTTTTCTCGTGTATGTGTATTATAACCGCTAAAATTTATAACTGGCCATTGGTCAAAGCTCAGACAGCCACAGCATCTCGCACTTTTGATAGAATAGTGAGTGTATGTTTCTCTGTTCGATTTATCTTCATGGGAAAAGAAAGAGGAGGGGGGGGGGAGAAAAAACAGGGATCATTTTAGTTTAGAAGAGTATTCTCATTTCTGTCATTCACTTTTAACGCTTTTTACATTCTGCCATAGTCTTTTGCAAAATTATCCCAAATTTCTCTAAGAAAGTAAGACCAGGCGAAAAATATCAAAATATAAAATTTTTCTTCAAGCTCAAGAAAAACCTTAATGAAAAGTAGAAATTCTAACAGATAAAGAAAAGGTAAGCATTAAACTATTACTATTTTGATATTTCATTTCAATTTTAATTATAAAAAATATTAAAATGAAAAATGGTAATGTACAATTTCATTTATGCCAGAATTTTAGAATTATAATTTTTTTTTTTTTTTTTTTATCAACAGAAAATGAATTCTAGAAAAGCAAAATCCATATAAGATTTGATAAATTTCTTGAAGAATTCCAAAAATTTTAATTTATAATTGTCATATTTTATTTTATTTTTATAGAAAATATTTGGAATATTTAGCGACATTTTTTTATTATACTCTTTAAATGAGACACAATACTCATGTATTATTATTAAATTTTAAATCAAAATTTTTATTACATTTAAATACCTCAAAATTCTATGAAAGCATATAACAGCCAACAAAAAATATTTATTTCTATGTTTCTCTATGAACTAAAATTAAAATTATGTTATTAATTAGAATGTAAAAGTCACTTTTAGTATAATTTTTAAGGAACATTTACTTTTGTGTGCGATTAAAATATAAGTATTTATTATTTAAAGAAATAATAATAATAATAATAATAATAATAAAAGATTATCTATTACTTTAATCAACATAGTAAAAATATCCAAAATTACTATATTATATCGCCATTCATTGTAATGCATAGAAACCAGGAAGCAAAACCTTGATGAGATGATAATTATTAAGAATTTAAAAAAAAAGAAAAAGAAACATATATATGAGTGTTTATCATAATTATAGTACAAATTTCTTTTTCATAATTAAATATCTTGAAATTCGATAAGACCAACAGCCTGCTTTAAGAATAGAAGATTGCATGTTTATCTATATAAATAGATATTAAAAACGCATTTTCTTTAGAGTCTATACACAGCTTTAAAAATATATAAAATGAAACTTATTTATTAATTTAAGCAAAATGCAAAATTATTTCTACCTATATACTTTTTATTTATTTATTTTTTATTTTTAATAAAATTTTACATTATTTATATAAGTCAAAAACGATGAGGTTTTTTATTCCTTTTTTATTTTAAATTTAATATATTATTTCTTTTATTTATTGTCTTTTTTCTTCTCTTCTTTTATTTGTTGGTCATTATTAAAAAATAAACTACACTAATTTCTTTATCATATTTAAAAACCGAGTCAATAAAAGCATAGCCCGCTTTAGAAATAAAAGTAGAATTATGTATGTTTCTTTAAAAACAGAGATTAAAAATAGATTCTTCCTTGCATACGACAGAGACGTATATATATATATATATGTATGTATGTATGTATATTAAGCAAAATGTAAAATGTCTACTGTACGGCATTTCTTAAATATTTGTAGAAACTTTCTTATAATTTCTGCTTTAACTAAAACAATAATTTATATTCAAAAATACTAGCATAGGATTAGAATTGCTTTGAGCATGTACATGTTGTATTTTTTTATTCTTGAACTCGGGCAACCTCCAAAATTTATTTCTGGGTGTGCCACTAACGTCAGAACCATAGGCGTGGAGTAATATGGGCCCGTGGGGCTCGAGTCCCAACCCCCTACCCCCCTCCAATAATTTCTAAGATGGTGCTCTCTCTTTTCCTGTAAATGAAGCAAAATTTAAAACTTCAAATTGTTAATAATAAAAAAGTAGCATTTTTAATGCAACGTTTTTCCCCTTTGGTTAGCTTTTTTTTTTTCTGTAAATTTGACTTTTTAAGATTTTTTTTTTTTTTTTTTTTTGTAAACAAACTAAGAAAAATTGCTTCCTCTACTATTTTTCATGAAAAATAAGCGATAAAGACACGCACATACAAAAGTCCGGTTTCCATTTGCGCTCATTCGGCGGCTTCTATTCAGAATCCTTTGATGTGATGAGCCGAGCTCACCGGAGCTCAAAGCCTTCGAACGAGCTGTTTCTAACCCCCTGCTGAGATAATTGTAGGGGCCCGGGGTAGATATCTTTGTCAATTTTGCATGCTTTCCTTTGAGTTAACTGCGCGATCTGATAAGAAAGGGCTACAACTGATGACAAGACATTTGGCTCTTTGTGTCGGAAGCGTGATTAATGACGTTTTGAGCGTTGATCTTGAGCTAAAGTGGATACTGGCCTTAAAGAAAAAAAAAAGCTATTCTTTCTCTTTCACAACAAAAGAGCAATAAATTACGTCTACGGGAGTGATGTGAACCCTAAGGCATGGAGAGTGTACAGTATATCCTGAAATGGTCAAGTATCAGATTACAGCATTTTAAAGAAAAATTAGAAAAACTTTCTAGCAAGGGTCCTTCCTCGACTGATTTCCGATGAGCAAAAGATGTAATCTTTTTCTACGAATTTTAGCTTGTCAGTGTGAATGAAAAAGATCTTCAAAATGTTGTACTTTGTTACCGAAATGATAATGACCACTGAATAGTGACCAGATTACATCAGATACCAGAAAGAATTAGCTTCAGAAAGACAGTTGTTAAGTTTAAAGTGCATTTTTTTTAATCAATATGTGCAAATATTTAATTAAAATTTGTCAATCTGTCAAGCCATCAACATCAAATTGCGACAATTTTTCAAAGTGTAGCATCATACAGTGCATTTTTATTTATATTTTATGTGCATCATACAGACCGTTTTTATTTATATAACACAGAAAAAAATATTTTTTGTTTTGTTTAAGATTACTGCATAAAATTATTTTAGTTTATGAGAAATAAATTTGAATTTGTGTAAATTTGTTAATGAAATGGTGGGTATTTAATCAAAAAAAAAAAAAAAAAATATATCATTAGCTTATATTAATAAAGAAAGTTTAATGAGAAAAATTAGAAATGCATGGAGAAAGAAAGAATAGAAATCAAAATTCTATAAATTTAATTTATTTATTTATTTTTTTTTTTTAATGATACATAGTGTAGTTAATTTAAGATAGTAAAAGAAAAAAAAAAAAACTTTATAGATTATGTACATTTGTATAATGTATCGTATCACTATATTTTTTGCACTTTAAAAAATTAAATTAGTCTTTAAAGAGATACCTCTCATAGGTTATAATGTAATAGTTTACTTTTATCAGTTCTTGAAGAAAAACCGGCACGGTAGTTCTATTTATTCCAATTCCAATAGAGAATATGCTATAGTAAACATGATTCTTATCTATCAGTTTATAAATGCATTCAAAATATATTTAGTGAAATTAGAACGCATCACTTACAGTACTATATGAACGAATGGACAGAAAGACTGACCGGAGCTCCAAGCACTCTTATTAACTTTGTTGGCAAGAAGTTTAAATTGATCATACATTAATTCAGTTTTAACAATGAATTAATTCCAAAAGAACAACGAGCAGTATGTATGAGCTATATTGTTAGTTTTTTTTTTTTTTTTTTAATCAATATGCCATTGCTCTTGCTTATATGTTATTTATTTCTCATACTAGTAATATAGTCCTTAAAATTATTTACTTTTTATTGAATTGAGTGTAATATTATATTATAATGTTCTAATTTCGTTATAAGCTGAGTTATTACTTTTTTTTCATAAAATTAAATAAATTCAAGAAAAATAGCCTATGGGTAGAAGGAAAAAAAAAAAAAAAAAAAATGCGGATTTAAACTCTGCGTATACTTTGAAATATTACAATTGTTTTGATTACATTCTTGGT
Source organism: Salticus scenicus (assembly GCA_963930645.1). NCBI lineage: Eukaryota > Metazoa > Arthropoda > Arachnida > Araneae > Salticidae > Salticus > Salticus scenicus. The sequence continues at coordinate 91,077,417 of OZ005650.1, forward strand.
ATTTTATTAAGTTTAAAATTGCTTTAAACAAGTATTTTCCACAAATGTTTATCGTATGTGGAACTGTTATATTAAAGAGAAAGTCTGACCATCAAATGAATCTTAAATAAATAACTGTACTTGGTATTGGTGGACTTTAGTCAGACACTTATTCCATATTTGTTGCCATAAATTTCTACGATAGATCATGGTATACTTATGATAACAGCAATGAACTCAGTCAATGGTCAGGCTTCACTGGAAAATGAAATGCCTCACACAATAGGCTACCTTTCCCTTCCTTTCAATAGATTTCCTTTATCTTAATTTTCTGCATAATTTTATTGATGCGGTTTTTTCATCTTTAGTTTTCATCTAGATAAAGCAAGTTTATGCGGAATATTACCCTGTTCTTTTCATCGCCAATTTTTTAAATAGAATGTTGATATTCAATAATATTCATGCCAGTATCGCCAGTGAAATTTTAAAACTAAACCGACTTGTTTATGATGAAACCAATCCTTATATTTTCAAAATATACCTTATTCTGTCCGGGTCCATTAGTTGTCATCTTGGATGCTATATAACATGTGCCAATAAATCACCAAATATTTATCCCAGATAATTCTGTGGGAAAATGATAGATTCAGGACACCAACCCCTTGGTCGGTTTCAATAAAAAGTTTCAAGTTACATACCTACATGATTCAGATTTAAAATACTGGATTTAAAATTTCTGCTAATATTTGTTCTTGTGTTATGCTTGCATGATTCAGACACAGCAAGACACATATTTTAGACACACCAATTGCTAAAAATATGTTTTTCGGTTTAAGAGGACCTCAAAATGTTTACCAAAAATTCAATGTCGAAAATTAGGCACAAAAACAATACTTTCTCTATTATATATAAGTAAGAGAAAGTAAAAAATTAACACAAAATAATACCCAAATATGCTTAGAATATATTGTTAAAATATAACACGGTAAAATCCAGAGAAAAAATAAATTAATTATCAGGGAGTATTAAAAAAAAAAAAAAAAAAAAAGTTTTAATTTAATTCAAATGATTTTCAGGAAATTTTAATATACATGTGTGCAAATTTTGATGAAATTCTAAGACAATAATTTGCAATGAACATAAAGTCCAAAATTTTCACAAGTTCGACCTGAGTCCCTCCAATAATTTGGAAAACTCTTCGCCTACAGTCAGAAGGAAAATCGACAGCTTGCAAATTTTAAAATATATGTGCAAATTGCCTAGAAAATAAATATGACAATAAAATTTTAATTCATTTTGAAAATTCCCTGGAAAATCCCCCAATTTTGAATTGAATTTACAGATTTTTGAACTCGGAACTTATCCCTATTTATAACTACTTTTTAATTTTTGTTACGATTGGATTAAAATTTGAAATTCATTAAGAAGAAAAAAAAAAAAAGTTTTTGAACTCTAGTCTAATAAACCACGCAATTTATTTGAAATCTTGAAAGTGGAGTTGAATACTTGTAAACTATAATGTTTTCAAATGTTAAAGCAAATTTTGCCTGAGAGGAAAAAAAAAAAATCGCATTTCAATTAATTAAAAGTACATATCAAACATATTTTTATCACTTATCTAAAAAATACTCCTATTAAATCAGCGTTCTTAAAAAAAAAAAAAAAAAAAATTGAAATCGGTTTATTCGTTTGGAAGCTACTGTGGCACAGACAGACAAACACAGACTGCAAACTTAAAACATCTGCTCTTTTAGGGGCGGAGGAGGGACCAGGGATGTTAAAAAATGGGTATTTTTAGGAAGACCTTCTATCATGCCCAAACTTAAACACACACCATAATGATCACCGTTACTAATAACAACTATTTCCCTGTTGTCACCAAAAATATTTTTTACACACAAATTTGGGCCTGAAAATTTTTGCACCCCCCTAGATCAGATGCTGGCTACGCCCATGTATGAGTAGGTACCATTTTTCAAAATTTTAGAATGTTAAATAAAAAAAATTGTGATACAAGGAGATGTACACCAAAATAAATACAATGTGCTACATGTAAAATAAGAAACATAAAGATACAACACATACATTGTGTAATAAAATAAAGTAATATGTTAAACACATTGCATGCAAATTATACTAAAAATAAAAATATTGCATGTGATCACACTTAAAAAAATATAAATTAGTCAGCAGCCTGAATGTATTACACAATCAATCACCTGTGAATAAGATTTCAAATACCATGTGGGAATATATAAATTAAGAATTTAAAAGTTAAAAAAATGAAAGAACTGGAACATGTGCAAAACTGAAAAAAAATTGTGAACTATTGAAATAAAGAACCATGGAATGAATGACAAGTGCAAATCTACACAGCGGCTGCAGTCCACAGTGCAAATTCAACACACATCAGAGAACATGAGAGACAATGAGACGCACAAACAAGTTCGCCAGCGAACAAATTTGGCGGCACTTTGCATCATATAGCAGAGTTAACATAATAAGAAATACTTAAGATTGTAGAAAATTTTGACAGGTATGAACCAAAAATCCCTGAGGCAAAATGAAAATAAACACAAGATTGACTAATGCAAACTGACTACATAAAAAGATTAAATAAAAAAATATATAATATCGATGCAAACAAATATTGTATTATACACATTGTAAATGTGCATATGAAAAAGTAAAATATATTTAGTAAGGAAAGTTTCACACAAAAAATCAATATAAAAAAAACATGACAGTAATGTAAACAAATATTGTACCACACAGATTGTAAATGCACAATATGAAAGAGCAAAACATATTTAGCAAATAAAGCCTTATGCAAAAATTTTGCTGAGTACGAAAAGTTATCACTTCTTCCACAGTTTTTTAAAACGTGTTCGTGGTCTCAAGTTGTACTTTAAATTTGCTTTTAAGAGTTTATTGGTGAGACCTTGTAATTTTTTGTGGAGGTTTATACTGATTTTTGTTGGCTTTATGGATAGCGGAGGCAGATGCATCACTAGATTCAGAGTAAATACTGTCATTACCTGAATTGCTGAGAATTTCGGTTGTTTGAGGAAACTCGTGCTCTGATGAAGCTAATGAACATTTAGGACTTATCACATGAGGATGCTGATGAACGACAGGATCAGCTGGTGCAACAGAAGATACCGGTTCAGGAGTGAGGTCAAGCATCTCTAGAGATAGAGCATCATCATCAATGGAGGAATGGTGTATCTCTATTTCACTAGATTCATTGGGCTCTCTAAAAGTGTATACAGGACCTGGAAAATATACAACTGCTTCCTGTGAAGTAGAGTGAAAAGAGTTATTAACAGTATAGTTAGACATAGGAACGTTTAGACATCTAGTATTTGCAGTTTCGGCAGGTGTGTTATGTTGTGGAACAGGCGGGTCCTGTGTGACCAGGTGCTGAGGTCTGGGACGCGATACGACCAATCTATCAATATGGAAGATAGAGGTTTTTCCTTCTGGATTTCCAGCTCGGCGGATACAACAATTTACAGGGCTTATTATCTTTACTACTTTAAATGGTCCATCTAACTTCTTTGAAAACTTTTTGACTGGTTTTATGTAAACAATGTCACCTTGTTTAAATTTTCTGAGCTTTTTATATTGAGATTGTTTTTGTTGATTGTATTGTTGGGAAAATTGAAGATTATTGTAAACCAATGCATAAATATGATTGATTGCTTTAAATATTTCATTTAAGGAATGAGACAAATTTAGAACTGGTGTCATACATGAAGGATCAGCAATATCTGTTACGAGGGAGAGTTCTCTAGCGAAATGCATTTGGTTCGGAGAAAAACCTGTGGAAGGATGCTTCGAGCCGTTGTACAGAGATTTATGAAGATCTATTGCATGGAAAAAACTCTTTCCCTCAAGTTGAAGAGCAGAAATTGTGGCTTTTATTGATGAATTTATTCTTTCCGAAATTCCGTTCGCCTGCGGATGTCCTGTAGAACAATGCCTCAAATTTATTTGTAAGACGTCTTTTAAATTATTGAACACGGCTGAATTGAATTGTACTCCTAAATCTGATAGGATTTGTGCTGGCCTTCCGTAACTGCAAATATATTTGAAAATTTTCTCCCCAACAGAACTAGCAGTGATGATTTTGATGGGATAAAGTTCCATGTGTCTTGAAAAAATGTCGACAATCGTGAGTACATGAAATTTGTTCTTAAAAGGTCCTACTAAATCGATACTGATCATCTCGGAGTTATGAGACGGCAAAATAATGTCTTGGTACGGAGCACGAGGATATTTTTGTGGTTTTGCTTGAAGGCAAACACAGCATGAGTTTATGTAGGCTTGGGTATCACTAAACATTCCTTTCCACCAGTAATTACGTTGCAGTAATTGGTATGTTTTTTGCACACCAAGATGAGTAAGGTGAGCAATTCTCAAAACTTTTGGTATTAGGGAAGCGGGAACAACGATCCTTGGTATGAAGTCAATATTTGTTCTTTTATTGCCACAATTGAACACGAGAAGATTGTTGGAGGAATTTATAGAATATTTCTTATTGAGAGATGAGAATTTGTGTTGGAGTATGGAATTGTAGATTTTTGATATTTTTTTATCTTTTAATTGTTCAAACAAAATGGTGGCGACAGAAATTTCTAAAAGAGGATCTTGTAGTTGAATGTGAGTGGAGGTATGAATTGTGTTTACATACTGCTCATCATTATTAGTTGGTTGTTTAATTGATGTAATTTCCTCAATGGGAAGGATCTCGTTGGTCTGTATAAGTTGTGGATGTGATTGAATTTTCTGCTTTTCTGGACTTACAGGCAATCTTGAAAAATAGTCTGCAAGCACATTTTGCTTGCCAGGAATGTGGGAGAAAGTAAAATAGTACTCATCTAATTGAAGCAACCATCCGGTTGTTAGATCGGTTGGAGAGGAAGACTTACGAAACTGTTTTAGTGGAAGACTATCAGATAGTATTATGAAGTGTCTATTATACAAATAGTATTTATAAGCTTGAACGCCTTTTACTATGGCCATCAGCTCTTTCTTCAAAGTGGGGTATTTCATTTTTGATTTGGACAAAGTCTTACTAAAATATGAGACTGGTAGTAACTTGCCATCAAAGTCTTGCATCAGACAAGCCGAAATTGCCTGATTTGAGGCATCCGTATTAAGGTAAAAAGTTTTGTCCCACATCGGTTGTTTGAGAAATGGTTCCTTGAAGAAAAAGTCCTGCAATTCCCTGAAAGCTTTTTCATGTTCGGTTTTCCATTTAAATGAGGCCTTATTTAAAGTAAGTTGGTTAAGTATCACTGTCTTCTGAGCAAAATTTGACTCTAAGTTACGATAGAAGGAGCAAAGTCCTAAAAATTTCTTTAAGTGTTTTTTTTGTTTTAGGAGTGGGGAAAGCAGTGATCTTTGTAATATTGCTAGTGATGGGTTCAATTTTGTTTTCTGAAATTCTAAATCCTAGATAATCTATTTTGTCTTGATGAAAATTACACTTTGTGGGACTAAGTGTAAGATTATATTTAGATAGACATTTGAAAAGAGCTTCGAGTTTCTCAATAGATTCAGTTAGTGAATTTGCAGCAACGACTACATCGTGCTGGTATGCAAAGAGTCCTGGAAGGTTTACCTCATCCAAAATTTTGTTCATTAGATGTTGAAATATTGAGGCTGAATTTTTCAAGCCAAAAACTAGTCGGTTGTACTGATATGTTCCAAAGGGTGTGTTAAAAGCAAGTTTTTGTCTATACTCTTCAGGTAGATTTATTTGATTGTATGCACTGTGAAGGTCTAGATTTGAATAAAATTTAAATTGAGCTATGTTTGAAATAATGTCCTGTATCTTCGGAAGAGGGTAAGAAGACTGTGTTATTATGGCATTTACCAATCGAAGATCAAGAGCAAACCGATATTTTTGAATTCCATCCGCACCAATTTTCTTTTTTACGAGAAGGAGAGGACAGGCCCAATCCGAAATGGTGTTGGAAATAATACCTGCCTCTTTCATTTCTTCCAACTGCCTTTTGGCTTCAGCTTGGATACTTTGTGGAATTGGATACGGAAGTGATCTTCGAGGAAAATTAGAGGTGAAATTTAATTGTGGCACAACATAGTCTGTGTGCCCCATGGTATTCAGAGTGGAAGAGAACACTGACCAATGCCGGGTAAGTAATTTTTTTATTTCAGATTGTTGTTGAGAATTAAGATGATCTATTTTAAAATTATCTATATTGAATTCCTTTTTCCTTAAAGTTAATGTGTCTTCAGAAGCTTTGATTAAATTTACAAATGCATTTACTTGTGGGATGTTTTCGTTTTGCAATTCTTGTATATCATCTATCTCATAGACATGACATAGGCATTGATTTTTGCTTAAATGAATAGTTTTATCAGAAATATTTTTAAGAAACACATTGAATACAATTTTATTTTGTTGAGAATTTTCAGAAGTGTTAAAATTTAAATCCTTTAAAGAAATGATAGCCATAGGACAGTCCCTTTTGTTATCCGGAATGGATTCAAATAGAAAATTTAAATTTGAAGAAATGTTATTACAGAATACTTTAACAAATAATTCTTCATTTGGTTGTATTAATACCTTATTTACAAGCTTAGCTTCAAAAATATTACTTTGTAAGGGAGATGAATTTTGAGAAACAATACCATTTGTATGATTATCATTAGGCAAATTATTATCATTGTTAAACTGCATTTGTTGTACACCCCGATACACAGTAGAATTTTGAGAAATAACGTTATTGTTGACATGATCATTACACATATCACTATGTGGGGTTTGTTGTGTATCTGGATAAACACCCGAAGTAATTTGAGAAATAGTAGAAGCACTTTGAGAAACATTAGTATTATTATTATTATTTACATTTTGAACATTTAGCAACTGGTTATTATCTTCACTGAGAATTGACACAAATGGAAATTGTAGATCCTTATAAATTACAGATTTTGTTGAAAAGTCCACTGTCATGGCATGTTTTTGCAGAAAGTCTGTGCCCAAAAGGCCAGAAAAATAAGACTGTGAAAAGTCCACAAGGAAAAATGGATGTCGAAAAAATTGCTTGTGTACATGGAAGCTTATTTCTGCACATCCAACAAAATTGACTGCTGAATTTATTGTCTTAATGGTAACATTTCTTGATATAAATTTATAATGAATAAATGATTTTATGCTCTTGAAGAACTCAGCGGATATCAAGGAGATACTAGATCCCGAATCAACAAGAAATTTAAATTCTAACTTAGCAAGTGTCACATTAATCAAAGGAGGTGGAACGAGAGCATTTTGATCATGCACTGAATAAGTGAAGTGTTCTTTAGAATTATTATTAAGAAATGAGGTTTTATTATGTACAGAATCTACAAATGTATTTGCATCTGGTGCGACAGCGTGATCATTAGTATCATTGAAGGTTTGAGTAGACTTGTTTCTGAGATCTCTCATTGCATGAAGATGCAAAAAGTTATTCTTGAAAGTTGGAGGTTGCATATTCGGTACCATAATAGGGGGTACGAATGTATGAGAAACGCTGGCACCTTCAGAGCCTCTCAATTGTAGTTTGGGTGGGTTGGTAACATTTGTTGAGTGCCAGGAATGTATTGTTCTGAAAATGATAAGGCAGAGACTGCGGAACATTGAATTTTGGTGGAGCAGGTGCTTGCATTTGTTGTGGCGCAGACGACTGTTCAAAAGGAAAAGGATTTGCTTGTGAAAAAGTAGCAGTCGGTTGCAGAGAGTTCACTAGATGTGATTGCGAAAATGGTAGAGGTGGTGGTAAAGTGGATGATTGAGAGTTCATATTATTAAGATGAGGAACGGGAGTATCTTGCAAAACCTTGCCAAAGCGATTTTCAAATTGGCGACACTTATTGAGTTCGTGGCCATATTTGCCACAAAATTGGCATTTTGTTCTGTGTACATTGAATTTGTTTCTATTGTATTCGTATGATCTAGTATTATTAAATTTACGTTTGTTGTTGAATTTATATTTTGACGACCTTCGGTTCCAATGAGAAAGTTCTGGTGAATGTGACTGATTTGTTTTCTTGACGTATGTATTGTTAGAATCAGTTGGATTTGCATTCTTGACTTTTACTAGATTAATCTGAGCAGTTAGAGGGCTTGATTTTATTTCTGTGTCAGACGTTGAATGATTTGTTGCCAAGTAATTTAGAATGTTGTGATTAGCATATTGGGTGTATAAGTTTGCAGCTTTTTCTACAGCTTCATCAAAATTAATAGGTGCCTGCTCAACTAGCTTGATTTTAATACTGGCAGGAACAGCCTGAAAAAATTTTGTAAGTTTTATTTGTTGCAGGGCACCCTCATCCAAAACTTTGGGATACACTATTGAGGTAAGTTTGCTTATTCGATGTGCTAACGATCTGATGTTTTCACCTGGGAGAAGGGTTATACCTTCAAAATCATTCATGCTGTTTTGTGTAGTAGTGTTGGTAAAGAACAGTTTTAATTTTTGTAAGAGTTCTGAATGTGATGTGATTTTCTGCAACTCCGGAGATTCAATATAATATTTGAACGCAGCCCCATCAAGTCTTGATTTTAGCATGATGAGTGCTTCAGCATCAGATAATTTATTTAATTGTATGTAAGAAGTAAATTGTTCTTTAAAGAAAGAAAATTTTTCAGGATCTCCCGAAAATGTGGTGATGTTAATTGAGAATTTATGAGCCATTTTACTCTATATTTTATACTTATTTGTAATATTCACCAGACTAATGAAAAAAATTTACAATGCATTTAACCAAAATATTTCATAACACCATAAATAGGTAAACCAATTATATTATATTCTACTCATAGAAACAGGAACAACATACCAAAAATACTCATGAGTTTTTATATTTTCAACACTAATTTCTTTATATATTTTCAACACTAATTTCTTTATATATTTTCAACACTAATTTATTTATTTATTTTCAACAAAAATAATTTTAAAGTTCTGTAAAGACTGTAATCAAAACATAAACAAAAAAATTCTTTTTTTTTTTTTTTTTTTTTTTTTTGAAACCAAAAGTATCTTAATTTACAATCCAGTGAAATAATATTTCATAAACAATTTTAAAACGAAACAAATATACTGGATAAATATATCAAATATCCTCATTAGAATTTATATTTTAGCACATTTTCATCAATTCAATAAGATATTTTATGTACTTTCGTTTTCAAACTTTTGTTCTTTATTTTTATTCTTTGATTTGCAATACCTATATTTCTGAAATAAACCTTATTAAATTTCTCAAAAATCTATTTATTTTATTTGTGCCATCGGCATATCTCATACAATATTGATTTTTAACTATTATTAAATGAAATGAATGAATAATGTGCCATCCGGCGACGAAGGTCCGGACACCAACTGTGGTGTAACTAAATCTTCATTGTTAAAGTTTTGAAAAACCAAACTATAGTATGAAAGATAATTTTATTTTAAAAAGCAAAGTGATCGTAATGAACTGAAAGCAGAAATTTTAAAGTGGTTGTTAGTACTCACCAGGTTGAAGGGTTTTTCGCCGAATAAGAATAATGGCACATTATTTCGTTTTTTAATGAAGAAATCCAACTTTCACAAAGAACTCTTTATTTTTATATGACAATCATTCAATAAAAATCAACGATGTACTCGGTTTCTTTTTGTATAACAAAATAATTACAGAAATATTAAAAGATACTGGAAAAGATATGAGTTTGCGAGCTGCCGCACCAGTTAGATTTTTTTAACGGAAAAATTTTGTCACATCGCGCACGCACTCTTGAATGTCCCGCTCTGCCGACGCCGAGCTCCAGGAGGCGACTGCCGCAAGTCGCGATCTGGAATCAACGGTAATCTCGCATCGGCGAAACCGCGCGTTGATAGGCGCAATGTTAATAGTAAACCTATAGTTTCCCGTTTTTTTCTTATCGTTATGCTAATTAAATATATTAAAAATTAATCACTCTTAAAATAAAGCTTAAAGAAAAAAAAACGTTAGTTGAAAAAAAAATTAAACATTTATTAAAAATCCTAATTTCCTTTTAATATATTTTCTACTTACCAGGAAAAATAAATATATCGTTCAATGAAATGCTATATTAAAGAGCTTTCAAATTTAAATCATCCATTTGAATTTTTCAAACGCGAAACGTAAACAATAGCTAACCTTCCGGAAGTTCCGACTGAGCCAAGTTTCAAAAATTTGCATAAAACATCTCTAAGAACGATAGCCGAAGACTACGCACGCGCCGCGTCGCGCCGGCACTTGCCCCAACGTACATCCGGAAGATCACTTCGTTTCTCCCGCAAAGCTATAAATAGCGAACGGCGATGGTAGTGGGTGTTCGCGGTTGCCTTTGCGGTTGCTTTTACCTTTGCTCTTGCCCCTGCCATTGTTCATTTTTCGCCGATGCCGGCTTCATAAGATGTCGCCGTAATATGTGGCGTTTATTTTTTATATTCAAATAAAATCTTTTCATTTTTAGTTAGTTATAACTCACGTTAATCCTTTTTTTGTGAGTTCGAAATTTAAATGAAATTTATAGGTGTTCATATCGCGACAATAACAAGTGGAAACAAGAACGTCACGTCTTCTACATAAGTGTCACCAGCTCTTTCTAATGGCACGTAGTAGTTCCTTCTGCAACCTATATGGGAAATAAAAAGATGTTAAATATTGTCTTCGTACTCACCTTGTTTGTCATCCAGCATCTGCTTTGGTATGTTTGTTATATATAAAAAGTATTTGTCTACTTCAATTATCTTATTGTTATTTATATAAACTTATTGTTATATTTATATAAACTTTTTTTGAATTTATTGTTTCAATTAAAACACAAATTAAATTAAAATTTGTTATGGTCATTTATTTAACAATTTCTACATATTTATCTTTCAGCATATTTACTTACTCTAGCTTCCATTTTATCAAATTCATTTAATTAACTTTAAATGTTGTTAAGCTGGTGTTTATGTCTAGAGTAGGCTCCTCTGCTAATTCACTTAGCCTTGGATCTACTTCACACCAGCTAACAAGAGAAATAAAAAAGTGGTTATGGGCCTTTCCTTTTTCAGCATGTAAATATGCTGGCCCTTTCATAAATTAATGTTTTTCTGTTTTGTTTGAAAAATAAATTGAAAGTTAAATTTTTTGCATTTATAGTAAATTTTTGAAACAAGAAATTGTTTGAATTTAGATTAAATGTTGTTTAATGTTAATAAATGAAAATCTTGAATGTTTTGTTTAATTTAAGTAATAATGACCATTTTTTTGCATATTGTTGAGGGAATATTGTAAAATTTTTTTTCAGTAAAGTAAAAAAAAAAAAACTTTTTGAAATTTCATATATATATATTTGAATAAATTTTCAAGTAGTAAATGAATTTACCGAATGTTTAATTCGGGGGGGCAAAGGTTTTTATAAGAAAAATTGTGATATTTTTGATATATTATATTTTTAAATTGTTTGAACCATAATTATACAATTTTTTTTTACTCAAAAATGGCTGTCAACAATTTACATTCTATTCCCAAACTGAATGCGATTAATTTCGAGGAATGGAGGAGTGACATTAAATTTGTTCTTCTTGACCGGGGACTCTGGGACATAGTTGTTGGTACGGAAACAGCCCCAGTTTTGGCTGATGACAGAAGCAATGCTTCTGCTGTTAATAAATTTAAGTCTAGGGCTAATGCTGCTTTGGCTGTCTTATACTTAAATATAGAAACTGAGTATAGGAAAATTGTAGAAAACGAGGATGACCCCGTAAAGGCATGGAATTTAATTAACAAAAGTTTTGTTCCAGATACTCGTGCACAGCACATGAGTTTATTTTCTGAGCTGTGTGATTGCAAAATATTGCCTGGTGAGGGTGTAAATGTCTTTGCGTCCCGGGTCATGAGGATATTTAAACAAATAGAAAATTCTAAGGGGGGACTGACGGAAATTTTTGCATCTTATCAATTGTTACGTTATCTCCCATCATATTTCGACGGTATCGTTCAAAACATACTAAGATGGGAAGATGATAAATTTACATTCAATGAAATTGTAACTTGCTTGGTAGCCGAGGAAACTAGGCTAAATTTAAGAAATAAAGATAATGAATTAAGTAAAGCTAAAATTTCTGCTCAGTTTTCTCATCTAAATGATACAGGTAAAAATAAGCTTCTAAAACAAAAATTAATTTGTACATTTTGTCATAAGAACGGCCATGCTAGACAAAATTGTTTTTCTCTCAATAGAAGTAGAAATGTTGACTTTAAACCCTCTTTTCAAAACCAAAACTTACCTTCTCAGAATTTCAATCCTAAGAAATCCTTCCAATCAAGAGGTAGGCAGAGTCGAAAAAAATCTTCATATCAATCTAGATCAAATTCTAAGACCCGTAATAGTAGTAGGGATTCAAATTCATCTTACTACATTACTGAGGCCAGTTTAGCTCAGCAAACAAATGAATCAGATTGGGTATTCGATTCTGCCGCGTCTCATCATTTTAGTAAAGACCGTGAACTTTTCACATCATTTAAACCTCAACAAAATGAAGAAATGGCTGTAGCCATGGAAGGCATCACTTTGCCAATCGAAGGAAAAGGAGACATTAAATTGCGTTTTGGCCAAAGAAATTTTACTTTAAAGGGAGTGATGTATTCATCAAAGCTTAGGAGAAACCTTATATCAGGGCCACAACTTGACAAAGAAGGTCTACAGTTTATTGGGGGAAGAGGCGAAGTCAAAATTACGTCCAATGATAATATAATGTTCAGAGCAAAATTAAAAAGTGGTGTTTATCGTGTCCAAGCAAAAATCCCAAAATCTATAAAACAACATGTAACTTTCGAAGCCTCCACAACCTCTTCAAAAGAACAGGAAGTTCTAAACCTGTGGCATAAGAGATGCGCTCATGTAAATCCTCAAACTTTGACGCATACAAGTAATAAGAGGGGTGCAAAGGGATTACCATTCTTAAAGGGACATACAGAATTTTTTTGTGAAGATTGCAGGTTGAATAAATTTAAACGCACTTCATTTAAATACAGAAACTTTGTTCGATCCAAGAGACCCTTAGAACTGTTATATACAGATGTTTGGGGACCATGTCAAGTAAGAGGCAAACATGGAGAACGATATTTTCTATCAATCATGGACGATTATTCCCGTAAAGTATTCATTTATCCTATAGTCCAAAAATCTGAAGTAGCTGAAACCTTAATTAATCACATCAAAAGGGCAGAAAGATTTATAGGTAAACCTTTAATAGCTATCCGCTCAGATAATGGAACAGAGTTTGTCAACAAAGAATTTTCAACATTTTGTCAGGAAAAAGGCATCAAACATGAACTAACAAACACGTTCACGCCAGAACAAAATGGTGCTATTGAACGTTATAACCAAACTGTTATTAATGGAGCCCGTACATCATTATATGAAAGTGGTTTAGACTTTTGTTTTTGGCCAGAAGCCGTTTCACATTTCAATTATGCCTGGAACAGACTATGCCATAAAGATTTTGAAAAATCACCATTTGAATTGTACGGTGGAAGAAAACCATCAATCAGACACCTTAAACCATTTGGATGTGTAGCTTATGTAGGACTGGCAAAACAAAGAAGACAGAAACTGGATCCAAAAGCTGTGAAAGGTTATCTAGTTGGATATGCACACCATACAAGAGGATACCGTATTTGGATCCCAGAGCAAAATAAAATAGTAGAATCTTTAAATGTGACATTTAAAGAAGATCGTTTGTTCAAAACAGAAGCAAGTGGAGCAGTGCTGGGCACCATCAACCAGCATTACACAATTCAAGATGTATTTCCAAAGGATAGTGACGATGATTCTGATGAAGAGGCTGTTGACGAAACTCCTGAAATAGGGTCCAGCGTACCGTCTGAATTATCTGACACTGAGGAATCCTCAGATGATGAAAAACCTGCTCAATCATTAAAGAACATAAAGTTTGAAAGAAAACAAGTTTTAAGAAGAGATAAATCCAGAACAGACGTATACTACTATCCCGAAAATACAAGAACAAGATTAAGATCCCATAGAGACGTTAGAAAATATTGCCAAGAAAACAAAATCAAGTATGACCCCACTAAATTTTCATTCACTCCAATAGAAGAATCTGACTCGGACACAAGTGCCAATTTTTGTCATAATTCCTCTTGACTAGAATTAATTATACCAAGAACTTTCAAACAAGCCCAAAAATCAGACCAGTTTCAAGAATGGCTAGAAGCAATGAAAACCGAAATAAAAACCATCCAAGAACGAAAGGTTTGGCATCTTGTAAAACCTCCTCAAAATAAGCAAATAATTGGATGTCGCTGGGTATATGCTATAAAACGAGATGAAGAAGGTCGAATTGCTAAATTCAAGGCAAGGCTTGTAGCTCAAGGGTACGCTCAAGTAAAAGGCGAGAGTTACGAAGAAACTTTTAGTCCTGTTATAAACTTCGATCTAATTCGTTTTTTCTTTTCACTTTTGGTAGTGCAACACAAGTGGAATCACGTACAATGTGATGTCACTGGCGCATACCTATATGCTCCGCTAGAAGATGAAATATACATGCAGCAACCACCTGGTTTTATTAAACAAGGAGAAGAGAAGTTAGTTTGCAAGCTCGACAAAGCTCTCTATGGCCTTCACCAAAGTGGACGAGCATGGTTTTACGAAATTGACAGAGTTTTATCAAATATCGGTTTTATTAAATTTACTTCTTGCAACTGTGTTTATACATTCAAATTTCAAGTTATCCTATTATTATATGTTGATGACATGGTTTTATTTGGTAAAAGTAAAATGTTTTTAGAGGAAGCCATTAATGTTTTAAAACAAAAATTCAAATTAAAAATTTTGGGAAGGACAAAGAAACTACTTGGAGTAGAATTTGTTGAAATTGACTCAAAGCTATTCATTCATCAAGAAAGCTATATTCAAGAAATATGCAGTCGTTTTAATAATTTTAACCTTCCAATTTCATCCTTACCAATCAGCAAAGGCTGTATTTACTCAAAATCAAGCTGTCCTCAAACCGAAGAAGAAACCAAAGAAATGACAAAGTATCCATATCGCAATATTCTAGGGTGTTTATCATATTTATCTAACAGAACAAGACCTGATATAGCATATGCCGTCAATATCTATAGCCAATTCCAATCGAATCCAGGAATTCATCACTGGAATGGGTTGATCAAACTACTGGGATATGTAAAGAAAACCAGCCAATTAAAATTAAAACTTTCATGTGCTGATTCACAGATCATAGCCTACACAGACGCCGACTTTGCTTCAAATCGTGATGATCGGACATCCATAGGTGGACAAATAGTATTTCTAGATAGTAGCCCCATCAGTTGGAGGACCTTTAAAGAGAAGGCTGTTAGTTTATCCACTATGGAATCTGAGTTCATTGCCGCTACAGAAGCAGCAAAAGAAATTGTCTGGCTAGATCGAATTCTAGAAGAATGCCAAAACATGAAGATTATAAAAAATAAGAAAATCTCAAAATTACTAATTGACAATATGGCTGCTATAGACTTTATTAAATCTCCTATAGAGAACAATAGAAGCAAACATATAGAGGTCAAACTATATTTTATTAGAGATCTTGTTATCAAAAATATTTTTGAATTAGTTTTCATTCGTAGCAAATTAAATTTGGCTGACATATTTACTAAGCCACAAACTAAATTTGAATTACAAAAATTTGTGAAAAATCTTTTCTTCGAAAATGTTTCAAAAGTTAATCTTAAATTTTCAATTTCAAATTTTTCTATGAATTTATAAAATTTAAAAATGTAATTTTTCTAAAATTTTCTTTATGAATTCAAATCCTTAATGAATTCAAACTTTTTTTTAAGAATTCAAAATTTATGAATTCAAAAATTTAAACTTTTCTATGAATTCAAATGTTTCCTTGAATTCGAGAAAAAAAAAATTCAAATTTTGCAAGTTAAGCAAAATCTTTCCAGGTTTAGGCTGGAAGTTTTTTTTTGAGAATTTCAATTCTCATTCTCTTTTGACAGTAAGTCAATTTTTTTTTCCAATTGCTCACAGCAAGTTTTCTCTCTCTCTCTCTCCTCTCCATTCCCGAAATAATCCATTCTGTTCTTTTTGTTAATATTTGTATGTAATTTATACTATTATATTGTAAGAAAGAATTGTGTTTATACATATATTTATAATATTGAATGTGATTATACTCATGTTATATTTGTTGTTAAACTTATTATACAAATAATTCATTGTATGAATATCTTTTCTACAGTTTTTTTTAAAAGAGCATGTTAAAAATCTTTTCAAAACTGGAGGAGAGGTTTGAGTAAACAGGTATATGTTATTTGTGTTTCAAAAACAAATTGTTTTGTAAATCACCTCTATCCAGATATTGATCTCTGTTGCTGTGCAGCTGAAGATTAAACCTAATTGTTTTTTTAGTTCTGAAGAAACTGTTAAACTGTTTAGTCACAGTCGTATGATTATACAATTTGTGCAAAGTTTTGCTGGATGCTTTTTCTTTTTATTAACTTTTTAAGCGTAAAAGTGCAAACGATAAGAGGGGGGGCCTTGTTAATAGTAAACCTATAGTTTCCCGTTTTTTTCTTATCGTTATGCTAATTAAATATATTAAAAATTAATCACTCTTAAAATAAAGCTTAAAGAAAAAAAAAACGTTAGTTGAAAAAAAAATTAAACATTTATTAAAAATCCTAATTTCCTTTTAATATATTTTCTACTTACCAGGAAAAATAAATATATCGTTCAATGAAATGCTATATTAAAGAGCTTTCAAATTTAAATCATCCATTTGAATTTTTCAAACGCGAAACGTAAACAATAGCTAACCTTCCGGAAGTTCCGACTGAGCCAAGTTTCAAAAATTTGCATAAAACATCTCTAAGAACGATAGCCGAAGACTACGCACGCGCCGCGTCGCGCCGGCACTTGCCCCAACGTACATCCGGAAGATCACTTCGTTTCTCCCGCAAAGCTATAAATAGCGAACGGCGATGGTAGTGGGTGTTCGCGGTTGCCTTTGCGGTTGCTTTTACCTTTGCTCTTGCCCCTGCCATTGTTCATTTTTCGCCGATGCCGGCTTCATAAGATGTCGCCGTAATATGTGGCGTTTATTTTTTATATTCAAATAAAATCTTTTCATTTTTAGTTAGTTATAACTCACGTTAATCCTTTTTTTGTGAGTTCGAAATTTAAATGAAATTTATAGGTGTTCATATCGCGACAATAACAAGTGGAAACAAGAACGTCACGTCTTCTACATAAGTGTCACCAGCTCTTTCTAATGGCACGTAGTAGTTCCTTCTGCAACCTATATGGGAAATAAAAAGATGTTAAATATTGTCTTCGTACTCACCTTGTTTGTCATCCAGCATCTGCTTTGGTATGTTTGTTATATATAAAAAGTATTTGTCTACTTCAATTATCTTATTGTTATTTATATAAACTTATTGTTATATTTATATAAACTTTTTTTGAATTTATTGTTTCAATTAAAACACAAATTAAATTAAAATTTGTTATGGTCATTTATTTAACAATTTCTACATATTTATCTTTCAGCATATTTACTTACTCTAGCTTCCATTTTATCAAATTCATTTAATTAACTTTAAATGTTGTTAAGCTGGTGTTTATGTCTAGAGTAGGCTCCTCTGCTAATTCACTTAGCCTTGGATCTACTTCACACCAGCTAACACGCAAACACGGATTAGGAGACCAGGATAGAACACTAGATAGGGCAGCGAGCGCGAAAATAGAAGCTTTCCTTTCCGCATTAATTCAGCTGACCAGAGTAAGCGATCCGATCGCCGCCTGGTGTAGTACCTTTGAAACTTATCGGAAGAAAGGGAAAGCCCGCCCCTTAGGCTTCAGTCATCCAACGAATGAACAGCCAGAAATGTAAAAACGCGCTGATTGGTGGATTCTCGAGATTGGTCGCCCTCTATATGAAAGATGAAAATTACTACCTTCCCGTAACGTTAGTAATATATCCTATAGAATCTCCTAATCCGTGGGCGCAAAGTATCAGGTGACAAAAGCGCGGTGAAGCAACAGTGATGCAACAGACAATGCCGGGAAAGAAAATATTTCGCCGAAATGGTGAAAATATTTAAATTAAATTACGATCGCGGAAAATACGTGATAAATAAATTACAAAATATTAATATGTGGATGTCTTAAAGTAGATCCGGATTATTTAATACTTAAATTGAGGTTCTTTATAAATTGATATTAATTATTTTAAGAGGGAAAATAGGACATTAAAAATTGGATGAAAGCTGGAAAGAATGGTGATAGCTTTTCATCACAATTCCATCGACAACAGCGCCACCTCACCGCTCCCATATCCTATTTGCGCATACCCGCTCTTCAGCGAGTTTCAAGGTTAAGTTGCCACTATTTAATTTACAACCCTCGTATACACTAAAGTGTACACATTTTTTTTTTTTTTTTTTTTTTTTTTTTATGTACTGACAGAGACATGGTTATGGATATAAAATAGAAAATACAAAGTTTTTAGGAAAACTCATTTTAGCAGTGGCTGTGATCCGTGATCAGTTTATTAATATTCTTGTTTCTTCAATTTTGTAGAAGGAAAATATTCACTGTGTGCCAAATTGGGTGTGACTTACATGAACTTACTTACATGACTTACTTTCTTACATGAACTTTTAAGTATTTTACGAATTTTGCAAGCAATTTGGGGGCCTAGCATTATTATGCATAAGGATGATATCATCATTTGACATGCGCCCCATAATAAAAGAATCAGGCTCTCACCTCTAATCAAGACTATTTTTCTAAATGTCTTGTCATTTCAATCGCTCTAATGAGTTTGTAAACTTGCATTAAATACCCATACAGTTGCTATAAAACAAGTAGTGCTATCATCTATCTCTACTTTAGAGAGTGAAATATTCTTTTCACAATCATTACCTTGCAAAAATTGCCGCTTATAATTTTTTTTTTTATCAACCTTCATACTAAAATACCTCTAAAACTCCTCTCAACACTCAACATCACTATTACCAATGCATATCTAAATCAATAACCCCCTATTACAACATATATACACATTTTTAAGATAGATATTACACGACATTCCTTACCTGAATATTTTTATAACCAAAATAGTTCATTATTAAAGCCGATTTGTTTACAAATATAATGCATCAGTATTTTGCTCTGCACGCTGAGACACTGTGATATCCCAGCGCTAGATCTTAACCTATCTCTGGAGTTAAGATGACTGATTGAAGGATTCCTTTCATGATGAATTCTAACCAATTATATTATAATCAGTGATTAATTTGATTGGAGCTCTAAATACGCATGTTTCAGTTTTTCGGAGATTCCAAACTTGTCCAATAACCGAACAACAAAAATGCAGAAAACATGTTATTTTTTCGATATTGTTTTACTCGGTGCAGATAACAAGAAAAGAATCAACTGATCTTTAGAACAAGTAATAGGGTTTATTGCTGTTAAGAATAAAAAAGTCGTCTCGTTAAATTATACACCGTCCATTCAGATTCGGATAAGATTAAGCGAATTCAGATACTTTATCTTTTGGAAGTATGATCAAGCATCTGTGCCGATATTTTATCCTGATCCAATTTTGAGTGATGATGAAATAATATCTTTAGGGATAAGGAATGTATCAAAAGAACAAGTTAAAAAGAGTCGCTTTATTTAGTAGAATAATAAAAATGCTAGAGAGACTGAACTTATACTGTATGAACTTTGAGGGTTCTCAGAATATTGTTTTGTTTATAAATTACAATCAAAAGGGCGGAGGGTGTTTTACTTCCCTCATCTATGGTTTTATCATTATTATTAATCTATGTCACTCGATGTATTTTTTTTCTTTGTTTGTCTGTGTTTTAAAATCCTAGAAATTGTTGTTAAAAGTTACATAACAATGAGAAAACAAATTAGTTTTAAAATATTCGTTGAAATAAATTATTGCTTTTTTTTTTTAAAGTAAGCTATTAGTTAAATGACTTGAATGCTTTAACAACATATATACCTGTGTTTGAGACAGAATTTTGCATTTTAGGATATCCTTTTTTTTTTTGTCGTTTTTAGAGGGGGGTGAAACAAAATGGCACTTTCAGGGCTAGTTTTAGGAGCCCCTGCTACTCAGGGTCTGGGACATATGCCCCGTGTGCCCCTTTTTAAAAAAAGCCCTGCTCAGAAGCAACACAATATAAAACTTTTTTGAAAACAAAACAAAACGAAAACAGTCAAGCACCTGGTCCTATCAACACCTCTTATAATAATGCCTCCAAATTGAGTTTTACGTCACAGAAGATCAGCGTATTATATCCAATCAACACTCCCTATAATATCTGTAGGTTAGACTGTAGGTGTGGTGTGGAATGGATGTAATCGCCAATCTATGGACGATTGGAGTTAACCAAATTAATGTTTGCAAATACTTACACTTTGGATAGAAATGAGCATACATGAAACATAAAAGATGAATTTAAACTAAAATTAGAATTTCAATTAATTAAAGTTAAAATAGTAATTTCTAGTTCACAAATCATGCGTGAAGTTCACGCGCCACTGACCTCATGTGTCACTTGACATCGTAAAACTCACTTCATAGGTATTATTATAGAAGGTCCAGATAGATTATATATCACACCTTGGGACTACAAAGTTATCTCCTGCATTTATCCCTTTAAGAATTTTGACAAATCGAATACAGATGCTTCTATATACCAGACTCTGTATGCATCTCATTGCTGCAGTTTTAAAGACTACATAAAAATTTTTACAGATGGCTCTAAGGCAGGAGAGCAAGTTGGCTGCGGAGTTGTTTGTGATAACAATGTTTTTAGCTATCATCTCCCAAGTTCCTTTTCAGTTTTCTCTGCAGAATTTTTTGCCGTTGAAGTTGCACTTGATTTCATTTCTTCTCATAATTATAGGAAATTTATTATTTATACTGACTCAAAGAGTGTTCTCGATTCTCTGTCTTCCATTTCATGTACACCTTCATTTATCTCTGTTTTAAAAACATATAACGATCTGTTAAGAAAGGGATATGATATTTTATTTTGTTGGGTTCCAGGACATGTTGGTATCGAAGGCAATGAGGCTGCTGATAAAGCTGCAAAACAGGCTTTAACAACTCTTAACTGCCCAGTTCCCTATGAAGATTTAAAGCATACTCTCAAACAGTCTCTAAAAAACATTTGGCAAAGAGAGTGGGAATGTCAAGATAATAATAAGTTACAAGAGATCAAACCATATATAACAGTCTGGCCAACACTTGCACCAAGGAAGTACGATGTAGTTATCACTCGTCTCAGAATAGGGCATTCTAGACTCACTCACAAGCACTTATTACTTGGACAAGAAGGACCTGCTTGTCCCAAATGTCATACGGATTCACTTACCATTCGCCATATACTCACTGATTGCCCATGCCTTCGTCATTTATATAGATATTTTTTTGGTTCATCATCACCACATTTGACCAACCTTTTAGGTATTCATCCTCATCATCAAATGACCAATTTTCTAAAAATGGCGGGTTTTTATTTCGATATCTGATTTTACCTTATACACTGTTTATTATATTTTACTTTTGATTTTATTACATATACTGTTACCCTTTTACATCTGTTTTTATTATATATACAATTTCTTATATTTTATGTCTGTTTTTTATTATATACTTTGTCTGTAATATTTTGTATATATGTTTTTATTATATACACTCTTTTTTTGTTCTCTGTTTATATGTATACTCTGGATGGGGTCCCCCCATCCAGACATGGTTTGGCGCAGAATGTCCTATTCTGGATCTTGCGCCATAAAAAACCAACCAACCAACCAACCAGA
The DNA here is from genome assembly GCA_963930645.1 of Salticus scenicus. NCBI lineage: Eukaryota > Metazoa > Arthropoda > Arachnida > Araneae > Salticidae > Salticus > Salticus scenicus. The sequence goes on from OZ005650.1 coordinate 91,099,294, forward strand.
TAGATTATAGCTTAGCAGTAGAGACGATGCCGCATAAGTTGAGCCAAGATTACTTCTGTACTGCTGGAAAGAAAATGCTGTGGCATATCTGATGTTGCTTCCCAAGCATCCAGATAAGACAGAAAATATTCTAATTTCTGAAAGAAAAAAATTAATATATATGACAGTTATTTTAAGCAAAAATTGCAAGATCTTGTTTAATATGAATTTTCACATTAAGTGGAGTAATTATTAAAAAATACCTCTGCCTCAGGTGAATTTGGCCTTAAACCTTTCCATGGCTCCTTGTTATTTAGAATAGCATGAATTTCTGCAACAGTTTTGATAAAATCCACTTCACCTGACACAGTAATTTTATCTCTACTGCCATAGAATTCCAATCCATTAGCCACATCAAAACTGAAAAGCTATATAGAAAAGGAAAATAAATAAGACAAAAACTTGCAAACATACTGCATATTTCAGAAATTTAGAATAGAAGGTCAGAGGAACTTTCAACCAAAAAATAAATAAATAAAAGCTTCTTACTCATTAATTTTAATTTAATTTTTTTTGTGTATGTGTATGAGCCCCCCCCCCCCCCCCCCACACACACACGTTTATAAAATATTTACATTTTCTGCATTAAAAAATAAACCAAAAGGATATCTCATTCTATCTGTAACATCTAGTTACAATTAGACTTATTCAGTTAGCTTTGGATCATAATCAGGAATGGCATCAGCTACGGGCCGGGGGAGGGTCACAGCATCCCCCTCCCATTAGGGCATATTCCTAAAATTTGTCAGGGAAAAAAATTATATTTTCCATTTTTCTCCTTTTAGCAGCATAATTTTTTTTTTTTTTTTTTTAAATTAATTTGGAGTATTCCAGTTTTTACTTTCTTCAATATTCAATAGAAGAAAGTACTGGATTTGTAAACATTTTGACTTTCAGATTTCTATGAATTTACAGGGTTTGCGAGATATATCCTAGCACCCGTTGATTAAAATTGCAACAATCTCTATATGTAAAATCTCTATGTAAAATAATCTCTATATGTAAAATGTGCATGTTCAACTGTAAAAGTCGCTTTCAGCTAGAATGATACAAAACTCTCTCTCTATATATATTGCTCCTCTGTTGGGGGGGGGGGGGGGTTCTGATACCACTACTGATAATTATATTGATATCTATAAAGAAAGTGACAAAAGTACCCTAAGCAGAAACCTTAACATAAAAAGTAGAATTTATGTTCCTTACATCTTTCATTAGTGAAACACTCATCTTCTCAAAATTTGTTGGCGATATACATTTGTGCGTCAATTTGGGCACAACTCTTAGTCCTGCAACATTGGAAGCAGAATCTATTTTAAGCAACTGCTCAAAAGTCTCCATCTTGACAACTGAACCAAACATCTAAAGTAGAGAAGATATTTAAAATTAATCTTAATTAGCAATATTAATTAATTGTTATACAAAAAATAAATCATTTACTGTAAAGTAAAGAAATACATACTCTAAATTCTTTTGAAGTCAACAATCTATTTCTCATGCACTTGAACAGGTGTTGAATATCCGAAATGAAGAATAGCTCCCGGTTTTCATCACACGGATGTTGTATGCTATTTTTTATCTGAAAATCTTCATCAACGCCAATTCCAAATTGCTTCCACATTGCTCTATTTGTAGGTGCCCCGTCACAAGTTACAGCATCAACAAAAATGGAAGCATTTTCAAGTTTAAATAAAACTTGTAAAAGTAATTGGGCTAAAATTTTCCCACTAGCAGCTGCATTTGACGTATAAATTGCCATAGCTTGGCCCCAATTGCCTATAAATGGTCGGAAATAAAAGACCAAGCCATGATCAGCTTTTTTAAAAGAATTTTCAAGGTCTGTAAATTCCGCAAAATCTACAAGACCTAAAACTTTACATTTATTTGCATTATAATCGAGATGTTTTTTGAGAGCTATTTCATCAATTATGATAACCCCATGTCTTTCAGCTGCTGCATTATCTAGATGTGAAAGTTTAACTTTTAAACCTTCCAAAACACTATTCAAAACACCACAATCAGCTGATACTGATTGTATGTATTTATAAATCGTGGATTTTGCAGGTAAAGCCAATATTTTATTGTCCCTTAAATGATTATATGTAACCGGGCTTTTAATTCGCAGAAGCAAGCTTTCCAAGATCCATTCCTTAGTAAAATGTGCAGAGGAATTTTTACTTTTCTTAAAACAATTAAGGATGGCCTCCTGTTGTTTTTCCGGTAATTCCGCTACAGCATCCTTTATTATTGCTTCTTTTTTCATTTTATTGATTTTTTGCATGTTCTCAATTTCTTCCTTCAAAGTTTGTTGCTTTTTAAGCAACCTGACAATAGTTTGTTTGTAACGCACAGAATTTTTTTTCTTACGTGCATTAAGCACAAGTCTTTGTACATATTTACAATTTAAACAAACACCATTATGGAAAATTTTACATTTTTTGCTGTAAAATTTTTCACCATAGATAACTATGCGATTCAAAAAGGAAGACACAGTTTGGAAGGCTGGTTTTAATTGACATAGTGTGTTTTGAAAGTTATATCCTTCACAGTACTGAAAATTATTTACACTAGACAATAGTTCACATATAAAAAATTGTGAATGTACATAGTTTTTTAATAAAGTACAGTTTTCCAAACGTTTTCCCTGTATAAAAACAGAAGGTATTGAATCATTTTGATTCCACTTTATTTCAATTTTTTTTTCCAGCAGATGTGGAAGAACACAAAATAAGCTGACGTAATCTGGACCAATGTAACGTCCCCATCCGTTTGGCACAACAAATGTTTTTAGCCATTCCCAAATGTCCTTACTATTATCTTTATCATTTGCAGCATCTGTACAAATTTGAGAAGCTGATTCTCCCAGCTGGATCTTTTTAGAGATTAGGCCTGGGGAAAGAAATATATAATTAATAGTATCTCTCTTAATAATAGTTTACTGAAAAAACCCTTTACACATAAACTTTACTTTTAAATGTATATATATATATACAGATGTAGTGAGGTCTAGGATTTTAATGACCTCTATGTGAGTCTTTTTAAGATGTCCTATACAACATTTGTTATATACAAGGTAATTTTAACTAAACCCATGCCTTCGAGATGAATACCCAAAATTTTTAGCCTTTTACACACCACATTCAGATCTGAGTGTAATTTAAATTAGTTTTTTTTTTTTACATATTTTGCCTTCTAATGCTTTAGTTTAAGGAATTCTATCATTAAAATGTGTGAAATATATATATATTTTTTTAAAGATTATTATAGTTAATATTATACTTTAATAATGCAAGCTATTAGATAATTAATAGTGTAAGCAGCCCATTTTTAGAAGCATTTGCTAATTTCCTAAATTATGTGAATTTTTAAATTGTGAGGGAAAAAGGAAAATGTTAAGATAGATCATTTTTATAATTTTCTGTGCGTTCCCCTTTTATGATTGAACTGCAATTTCTGTTTCAAAAAAACAAGTGTCTATTATACCAGATAATTTTTTCAAGTCAGTCTTCGTGATATTTAATTTTTAAATGAATTTAATTCCATGTTCCATTTATGGAACATTGGCATGTAAAAGGTAATACAGTATTTGAACAAAAAATAACTGTTCAGATTGCAAAGGGGGGGGGGGGAGAAAAGTTTATACTTTGATCTATATTTACAAATTGCAATAAACTGTTAAATAATTTATAATACACAAGTCTATATCATGTCATATTTGTACACTTAAATTTCGTAATTGAATATTTCATGAGGCAAATTGTAATTTGTTAATTGGATGGGTATATATATACACATACACATATATAGAGGATAGGTATGTATATATATTACATTTGTTACTCATTAATTGCCTTAAATTATTTTAACATTTTACATGCTTAATAACATCATTATCATTCTTAATGCATTAAAATTCTAATTCAAAAATATAAAGAAAAAATATCTAAAATTCACATAATTCTAAAATCCAGTCTCTGGCTCCAAGTTGTGCAGATATTTGGGAATGTACTTTATTAATTTTTTAATCATTTTCATAAAAAAATAAAGAATAAATGCACTTACCTTCCTGCACATGAATTTAGAAACTCCTTTAAGAAATTATTTGAGAAACTTCTCGCCTGCAAGTACTCACTTTAAAGCACAAAGGTAAATTTTAATTTGAGCTATTAAAGTGATACCAACTGGCAATTTATCTCTGAATAATTGGTAAACAAGTTTCAAGCTCCTGCATAGCTGTTCACAACAAACATAACAAAAGCAAAATGGAAAAATACAATTAATCATATGTAGTAAGTACTTAAACATCCTATCACTTATTTTATTTATTCGTAAACATTTTAATCATATTTATTCAGTTTCCTACTTATCATCCTTTGATATATTGTATATACATGTCAATGAACAACATTAAAGAAATTAATTGCAACAGACATACATGTTAACAAGAGTTCCTTCACAAAATTCAATTTCATAAAAATAGCTCTTTAACAAGATTTTGTTAAAAAAAAAAAAAAAAAGACCCTTTTAAAAAATTTTCCATATTTTAAGTATTATTTTTATTACTAATGCTTATATTTAGTGCAACAGAACCATTATATTAAACATTATATAGATTAGAAGTTTTTGTATTATATATATAATTTTAAAATTACATATTTTTGTATGTATATAGACTCCCAGAATTTAAAACATGAATCGACCCCCAGTCAAAATATGGACCTTTTATCACATGATTTTTGGTGTGTGTGATAAAGCTGTTGACTACTGTTGCCTAAGCTTATTAAAACCTTACCTGTTGTCAACTGTCTTTCTGCTGGTCTTTTGCGTGACTTTGAATAAGTAGTTAGGTACTTGGGAAGATTTGGAAATATCGTTGGGATGGCATTTTCTTTTAACTTTTTTTTGCCTCGTGGTGTCCTAACTTCTTCACCATTAATTATTACTACATAATCCTCTTCAATAAATTGTTTCTAAAACAAAAATAAAATATAATTAAGGTATAGTATTGTTATACAATCAATATTTTTAAGAAGTTCAGATGCCCCCCCCCCCTTATTTTTATGTAAGCAAATAAAAAGATGTATATTTTTAAAAAATTACCTTCATACTTGTCTTTTTACAAATATTGTACCTTAAACTTTTCCAAATACTGCATAGAAGCACAAAGGCATGATTATTTAAGAGTATTTAACCTCTTACATGCAAACAAAAAATTATCAGATTTGCTTCTCAGTGTCACCATTTTTCACACAGGTGCGTGTTGTTATCCATTCACTGTTCGACAAAAATTCCGTTTCATCCCACTCCCCATAGCCTCTAAAATAAGCAAGCCCTTCAAAAAATGAAAACACTGTCAGGGTCATTTAATTGCATTACAAAGCTGTAATAGCAGCATAACACAAAGGATCATTCTTTGGTAAGACCTGACATACACGCCCAGGACAGTTATTGCATTGGCATAGCGAGACATACATACAAGCCTGGGCAGTTAAAGGGGTAATGAAGTATCTGAAAATCTAACATGTCTGTTGCAGGCAAATCATTTGAATTCAATTTCATGCCCCATCACTCACTTCCTGCTCCACAAAAATTGGTATTTAGTATCATCTATGTCTAGTAATAATAATTATATTTACTATTTTCCTTAACCCTACCTCACTTAAAGTTCGAACAAAGTTTGAAATATATATATATATATATATATATATATATATATACACATATATATAGGGGACAGGGGTTATGAACAAGGGTATAGACAGTAGGAAACACCCCTCTTGAAACTGTCTGCAGGAACTCTGCAATCTCAGTCTACAGTAAACCACTTTATTCCCCCCCCACCCCCCACTGCAAATAATGTCTCTGGTTACACCCCTTGTCATTAACATAAAGTAATGTGTCACAATATTTGAATGTTTTGATAAAAATCTTATTTTAGTTTCCGAAAATTTAAAATATAAAACCTGCAAGAGATATACACTTTTTCCATCTTTTTTTTTTTTTTTATTTATTTTTTTGTAGTACCAAACAATATGGTTATTGTCTGGGTTATGGCCAATTGATAACACTAAGTATGGTAACAGGCCTGCATAGAGTGCCTTCAATGGGAATCTCTCTAAGGCATCTGAGCCTGGATTCATACCAGTTTCAGAGAAAACCACAGCAAACTCCAAACAGCTACAAAAGTAAGTGAGATTTGGGATTGAACTCAACACCTTTAGTTCTCTTAGAGGATAGAACAACAGACATATACAAACAAGAAAAATGCTCCAAAATTTATAAATCTGTACCCTGATAGAAAGGACATCATGACCAAAAATGTAATTTTTCAAGAGAGGAACTTTATTTATTTATTTTTTTTTCAACCTTATTTTTACAGTTTTTTAGCATATTTCTTCGCAACTATCAGTAATAGCTTTACGATACTTTAACAAAGTTTTAATAATATAATGTATCAAATGGAAATAGTGTTTTTAATAATACATTGTGGTGCTAACACTTTTCTCTCTCTCTCTCACACACACACACACACACACACCAGAAAAAAAAAAAAAAAAAAAATGAACATGGTGTTTACCTCCACGGTACAGAAACAGAAACATTAAAGTTTTAAAATAAACTATAATATGCATATACTTATTTATTAACATTTTATTTATTTAAATTTTGGACGACAAATTGTTACATTACAAATAGTGCAATATTTTTTTTAACAATAAAGACCAATTAATTGCAAACATTCTTGCATAAAATATTTTTAAATTTTTATAAATAATGATCATGAAAAGTTATTTTAAAAGCAAATCAGATATTACAAAACATATAAAGGAAATTAGAAACATGTATTTCTTACCTCAAAATGAATTTCACAAACAGTGTGACATCTCTCCAAAACTTTATCTTTTCTAGGGATTGCTTTACGCCACAAATTTAACTGTTGTTCATCTTTTGGGGGTTTAAAAAACGATTTTCCATATGTTTTACCACCAGAGTTACAGCCAGGTACAAAACAATATGGCATTTTCAATTTTTGACTGTTGTCATATATCCGCTTGGTTTCAGTTTTGGTCTGTGACAGGTTAAAAATGACGATGAGATGATATGAGATAAATATTATAAAACTACTCAAAACTCAATGAAATATGAATAATACTTTAATATAAATATATTCATACATGTTCTACGTGAATTTTACGTTTAGTCAATTAATATATAAATTTTTATAAAACGGTTATGCTCATTAAAAGGCGCGGACTTTTAAATTTGTTTACTGAAGATCGAACACTAGCGCCACCAGACGGGAAAAACTAAAAGTGCACAAGTTCAATGTATTATGGTGTATAACCTGTAGTAGAAGTAATCTTAGTTGAGCCTTGAGCGAAGCGAATTCTGTAGCTGCAACTAACCAACCGATCGACCACTTTTTCCCGCCACCGGTCGATTTCGACTCTAGAGAGGTTTGTTTTGTTTGAGTGGAAGTATTTATATTTGATTTATTGTAAACTTTAAGTATAAATTAAGCTGCAGATTGTCTCATAAAATTGAAACATTTCGAAGTAAAGGTAAGAAAGTTACTGGATTAGAATTGTTATATCTTATAAATTACAATGGTTGGATATTTTGTTTTATTATGTTCTATACAAATGATTATTATACTTTAAAAACAGAGCTAGGGGTCAATCTATGTCAAATCAACACAACAAAGTAGCATTTTCAACCTGACCCTTTCAGATTTTTATGAAATTGGGCTCATTTATGTGTTTTATAGAGAAATGAATGAATGAGTACCAGTTAATAATTCCACTGTCTCTTTTAGTTTTTAATATACAGGGCTGCAAAAATGGGTAAAAAGTGCAAATTTTCAAAATTCTTTTGTTTGAGAATTAGTTAATCTAAAAACTAAACTGAGAAATTTGGGATAAAAAAAATCTTTTGCTTGTAAAGAAATTTATACACTGCAATAATTTAAAAATAGTGAATCGCAGATTGAAGTACTTGAGAACTCCCTTTGTTATTGTAATCACTTTTTACTTTGATTACTATACTACCCTAGATAATGGAAGTATTGCATTTGGCAAAAATTTCTATATCAAGTTTTTACATGATTATGAGCACATTGACTGCCGAGCTACATGATAACTCGTTGTTAGCTAAGAGTTATCTTGTAGTTTGGCAGTTAAAGTTAAGGTCTTCTAAGTCCAAAAGAAAAAGTTTTTTATCTTTGAAATCAGTCGTGTGTTTCCTGAGAGATAATTTTTCTGATTGTCATATCTACAAAATAAAAAAAAATACAGTTCAATATAATTTTGTAATGAAGACATGTCCTCCAGTGTATAGATGAGTTTTCTTAATGTAGGTGAAAGTTGGAAATTTCTGAAATGGATTAAAAAGTAAGTATCTCAAAAAAATACACTTATAGCCATATCACACAAGAGATTTTCTCATAAGAATACAACACAGCAACGTATGGGCAATATTCAAGGTCAGCATGTAGTCAATTTTTTCGACAATCTCGAAAAAGTTCATGTTGTGTTGTGTAAAAAGGTGTTCGAAATCTCTCGTGTGATATGACCATTAATGATCTTTATCAAATTTGCTGTATAAACCTGTTTAGATATTCTTTCATATTTATCTATTGGTTACTGCGGGGAAATTAGTAGAAGCTCTGATTCGATAGGTGAATTTTACGGCTTCTGACTCAGGGATGGGAAAATGCTCCCCTGGCGAGTAATTTTTCAGACATGCTGAGTAAGTTTTAAGTCAGGCTGGTTCATTGCTGATATTCAACATAGTAAAACAGTTAAAAAAAAACTCTTCCTAACAACATAAACAATCTTTGTATAGGCAACTGCTTTAGATTTTATTATCTTTTTAAGTTGTTAGTTATTGTTCTATACTGAATACCGTACTTTAAGAAACAATGCTTTGGAAACTTGAAAGAATTTTACTAAATGGTCAGTTCAACATACATGTGTGTAAATTTTGATGTAAAGATTATAGACTATGTATTATTTATTGCTGGCTGGTAAAAAAAAAAAAAAAAAAAAATCTTGACTGGTAAACATTTCTAAAAATCCCCCACCCCTATGCTTAAAAAGAAATACTGTACCAAGCACACAGTATGTACTCAACACCTGACTAATAATAAATAATGAATAGCTATAAGGATATTGATATTATGTATTATCAAAGACAAATGTATTAATGATAGATGTTTATTATTATATATTTTTACAGGGGTGGAGAAATGCTTGGGCCAGTAAATCAGAATGTTGTTTTCTTTGTGTGGAATTTGGTGAGAAAAAGACCACCACATTTGGTACACTTATCGCCCATTTGGCGACTTTTGCTCCTTTTTAACTAGACTCGTTTTTTTTTTCTTTTCTCCACTCCAACTACTTGTCATCCTTTCTGTTTGTAATGTAAAGGTGTCTTCTTGCCAATTAAAATTCTGAAATTCATCCCTAGTAATAGGATAGTCATATTTTTTTTTTTTTTTTTTGTGTGTGTATATTTAATATATATTCTTTTTATTTTTTTATGTACATTTTACATTGTGAAACAGGGTTTGTGTTTCATTTAAAATTTTACAGTTAGTTTGACTTGCTGGTGATAAAACTGTGTGTAAATTGTTATAAAAAATGCAAGTCAAAAAAGAAAAATTGCCAGAGAGTTTAAGAAACAAAAAAAAAAAAAAAAAAAAAAAAAAAAACATTTATTGGAAGAAAAAGTTATCAAAATATTCTTAAATAATATATATTAGGACTTGTATATACAGATACAAAGATGTAAAATTAAAATTTTCAGCAGGTAATGTTTTTTTACTTTTTTATTTGTTAAATAAAAGAAAAATTAAGCTTTTAACATGCCTGTTTAGAAGTTTTGGTATCTAATTACAAATGCATCAATCATTTTTATTCCATTCTTGACATTTAGATATGATAGTCTTCTTTAGTGGAGAAAAATTCAGCGAGTCCAATTGCAAATCAATTATTGACTCGCTATTCTAAAATTGCGAGTCATTGATTCATCTTTTTTTTTTTTTTGATTTTACACATAAAATACAAATAAACAGAATTTTTGGTGAAAAATTGAATTGATATTTCATGAATCTTTTGCTGTATGCATTCTCCTTAAAATAATAATTTAAAAATTATTTTAATTTTAAAATTTATGTTATAAAGTTTATTATTATTTTTTTTTCCTCTTCTAATAGATGGCCGATAAAGGAGAAGAGCTTGCGCTTCCATCTGCTATTGTAATGAGAATATTGAAAGATGCTGTAAGTAGTATATTTATTTGTTGTGTAACATGGTTATTTAACTTTCTTTTAGTGTTTTGAAATGTAATTTTTTAAATCTTGGTCATTAACGTGTTTTCAGAGAGTAAAAATTTCAGTGAGTTGTAATAATAGACTGTTAATTTTTTCTAAACTGAAATTTAATTAAATGCATTTTGTTTGTAAGAGTATGCAGAATGTGTTAACTCTACTACTGTTAAGCTGCCCAAAAATTACTTAGCAGTCGTAATAAAATGATTACTTACTTTTATTATTTTCTAACAAATTGTAGCAAAAATAAATAAAATACTGAGTGATATACTAGCATGTACTTGCCCTCTTAATACCATACCTCTGATATTTGAACGTTGAAATATATTATTTGGAAGTTCACAATATTTTATGTTATTTGCTGAGACACGTAAGGTAAGCTACTTAAATACCATCTTGCGTACAAGAATGTGTGGTGTATGCTGTTTTGCATTTTAGTTTGTTGCAATTTCAGAGAGTAGGTATAGCATGGCTAAGTGACTTATGCCAATAAGTAGAGTGGAATAAGCCACTTTGTTTACAATTGTGCTAAGAAATATTGTAAATAATTTATTTTGTGTACAATTTTTAATGATACAGTTTATATATAATATAATATATTATATGACATTGAAAAACTATGTAACAAAATCAAACACATATGAAATATTACTTACAAACTTTGAATAAACACCATAAAATGCAATGGTGTTTATTCAAAGTTTTATGGTGTTAAGTTATTTTATGGTGTTTATTCAAAGTTTGTAAGTAATAATTTTACAACGCCAGTTTTGTGATGCTTCTTTATTAAACATATGAAATATCTCTTATGTATTACAGTCTATGGAGGAAAATGGAAAATAATTAAAATAAATTTTAATGGTACCATTCTGATTGAAACTTCATAAATTAATATGTATTATTTAAATATGCAACCACATGATCCATTTGCAAAATTAAATGGTGTAAGTAGGAAATAAGATTAAAACAAAACAGAGCAAAATATTAATTTATGCTAGACATTGATTATTATTATTATTATTATTTTTTTTTTTTGAATATATACCAAACTTAGTTTATCTAGACAGGTATAGATAGATACATTAAAACACACTATACAATTAGACACACACATACCACATATATCTAAATATTGTAAAATCAGAGGTGAAACTTTTCAGGGACTGAATTCAGAGTTTTTCAAAATTTTGCTGTCTCTGTCCCTGAATTTCATGTTAAATTATTTATTTTTTATAAAAATTTCTAATTTTCAATGTTTAATTTGCCTTATAATGTACGAATAACTCTCCAAATATCACTTGTTATAGGTTTTAATAAATATTTTTAATAATAGGTCATTTATTATGCATCCCAAATAGCAGATTTTACATTCCTCTGTACTCGTATAATTTTTTTTTGTGTATTCTCAGAGTAACCAGAAATGTATGTACCATTACTCTCAGCAGCAGAAACAGTGCAGTATGGCAGCAAGCACTGCAGATTAATTTAGCATCTCAAATGAAATAGAAATGCCAGACTTAAAAATACAAATATATTTTGCATCATGTCTCAAGATTACTATGCTTGTTTTTCCTTTATATAGATGCAATATTTATCTACATGTCTTATAATTGGTTAATACTTCTTGGGATACCAGATTTGGTTAAGCATCTCTGGATCGCAGACAATTTTGTTTTGCTGCAGATAAATGGGAAAAAAAAAAAAAAAAAATCTGCTGCTGGGTTATACTTATTATTTAATAAGTAATTAATTTTGAAAGAAAACTTTACATTCTGACTGTTTATAAACTTCTGATGGAATACTGATAAATAAAAAAAAAAAAAAAAAAAAAAAAATCATTATCTCCTTTTATAAATGGCTGTTAATATTTATGTAATAATGAATAAATATTTACTTAAATTTTTTGTATTGATTTTTAAATTTGAATTCTAGTATTATTTTAAAGTACAAAGCAATTTTGTACATGGAAATTTTGTGTAAATACTTAATTTTTCTAGTTGCCAGATGGAATAAATGTATCAAAAGAAGCTAGAAATGCTGTATCAAGAGCAGCAGCTATTTTTGTTTTGTATACTACATCATGGTAAGCTATTTTTGTTTTCTGTTGCTTTTAATTAATTCAAAGATATTCTAATAATTAAGAAAAAGAATTTTTTTTTTTTTTTTTTTTTTTTTTTGGGGGGGGGGAAGGATTTAGTGTTGCTTACTGTTTGACCAGGGCCAAATCATGCTATGGGCATATGGGGCCCTGGCCCAAGCTGCATATTAACTTTCCTTACACAAGTTCAGTCACGGAAAACTTTTGGTATTTCACGTTGCTCGAAAACGAATGATTGCTGAATGTTGCCAATTTATACGTGTGACTGTCATGATGTCTAGTTGTATACCTGCAAGTGTGTCGTAACACAAGCTCTTGTTTTAGTGTTTTTACACGATTTTTCGTGACGTCTGTATTAGGGATGAAACGGATAGTGATTTTGCTGGATATCGGATATCTGGAGCTCTTGTGCCTGCCGGATACGGATATCCGGCATTAGTTTTGTTTTTTGTATATTTCTTTTTTTTTTTTTTTTTAACAATAAAATATGAACAGATTTCATATACTATTCTTTTAAAAACATTTTAGACACAATTTACTTAAACATATTTAATATTTTATTTATTTGTGCAATATCACCATGAAGAATAAAATTTTAAGCCTAACATACTCATTCCTATACTTGCAGCTTGTCATGAAAAGTTTTGTCACAAAAAGATAGTTTTTTTTTTCAGAATTACAAGACTAAAACTTATTATTTACATATTTTTTACATTACTAGTATTAAAAAAAAGTGAAATAAAATATTTTACTAATATAATCGTAATTGAAGAGTTATTTTCACAGGAAAACTAATATGTAGTTTTGACTCTAGAACAAAAGGGCCACTGGGGAGAACTCGATAAAAGGGCACTATAATATTCTCAATAATTCAAAAAGGGCACTATAACATTTTCATGAAGAAAGTCTTTTAATAATGTTTGCATAAAAGATACTGTAATATACTCAAGAAATGCAGTATCTAACCTTGTTAACATGAACACTGTTAACGTGAATTACTTTTAACATGAACTGTTTCCACAATCCCCGTTAAAAGAAAGATTAGTTTAGTTATATGAAGATTGGCTACTGATAGCATGAACTACTGATAACATGAACAAATTTTTTATCTCCCTTGAAATTCATGTTAAGGAGGTTCAACTGTATTAATAAAATTATATATTAAAAAATTATGCTATTCTAAAAAAATATACTCTTGCGTCTTATTCAAAAAACAAACTGTGAATTAGCTTTGAGTATGTTTTAAGAATAGCCTTTGTATGCAGAAACAAACCAGCATAATACTACAGAAGAATGTTTATCAATATTTTTATCTACAGTTTTTATGAATTCTTATTTACGAAGTAATGTGATATAATAGAAACACTATATACAAATCATAAAAGCAGAATGTGTGTGTGTGTATATATATTTTTTCCAAGATACAGTGAGTTTAGTTTTCATTTAAATTAATATACTATTGCTAAGGAATTAACTTCATATTTTAAAGTAAAAAAGCTTCCCTGCTTCTGGTATATTTAAATGGAAAGACATCTATTAAATTATAATTATAATATATTAAAGGGAAAAAAAAAAAAAAAAAAAAAGACTAAGCAGAATTTAGTTTAGTACTTAAGTCATGTTTTTGAATCAGAATTTCTAAGTATACAAATCATATATACACTGTTAACAAAAAGTCCTGTTTGCTGCAGTTCGCTGCCAGAAATTTTCTGTAATTCAGAAAAATATATTCTATCAACATAATTTTTCCGTTGATAGAATGTATTTTTCTGAATTATAGAAAATTTCTGGCAGCAAATAGGACTTTTTTTGACAGCTTATATATTTAATGTACAATATAATTCAGCTATGCTTTGGAAAGTGTATTAAAATGATTTATTCTTAATAAATAAATGATTGCATGAACTACTTTAATCATGAATAGAAAAGATGAATATATGGCATATAAAACATTTAGATTTATTGAATATAATTACAAAATTTGATAAATTCATTTAAACTGAAAGAATTTTTTGTATATAATATACAACAAGCACAGAATTATCATACAAGTTTTGAACATGGATGTTCAAACAGTCTCTATATTACCAAGTATACAAATCGTAGTCCTATCTCTCTTAATAAACAATGTTATTCAGCTTATATCCTAACCTAATGAAACAATTAATAGATTAAGATGACTTATTCTTAATAAATAAATAATTATACAAGACTACTTTATTTTTGAAAATCATAAATATACGTCATAAATCATGTTTACAAAATATTTAGGTTATTGAATCTGATTACATGATTTAATAAAAAAACAAGTTTAAAATAAGATATTTTATTATGTCATATACAACAATTAAAAATAATTTTGGGAAAAAAAAAAAAAAAAAAGATTGAGGAAATTTAATGCAACTTGAATAGAACTTATTTCACATTAATTTTTAGGAGAAAAAGTTAATGTAATATTCATTCATTATACTTTTTTTATGTAATAGGAACAATTAGAAAGTTTTCCTGACAATCGCATTATTAATATCTTACATATGATACACATACAGTAAAAGAAATATAGTAGTACAGTAATTTAATAACTTAGGAAATAAACTTGAATATATAATATGAATAAAATATGAATATTAAAAGACAAAAACAAAACAGATAAGAGTATATCCTAGAATGTACCAAGACAATATCATACATTTTTAGGAGAAACAATTTTGGAAAATTTGTATGGTAATGTGATTTTTTTCGTTATTTTTATTTCTTTTTTGATTGGGCCGGGCCATACATTGAAATAATAATAAATAAATAATAATAATAAAAAACCCAGAACGTACTAAGTAAAGCTTTTGCATGGCCTCGGGAGATAAAATTTTGGCGCTTGCAGACCTCTAATTTAAATGCAAAAAAAATTTTTGTTTTTCATATGTCATTGAGACATATTTTTCCTGATTATGTTCTTTGTTAAATGAACTGATTTATGGATTACTCTTTTACTCTATATGGAATAACATCAGATGTAAGTTTGTTTCATGTAAAGTTCAATGAACAGAAAATTATTATTTTACTATGAATGGAAAGTTGAATCAAATTATTGAATGTTTAGATTTAGATGATGAAAATGAACATTAATTATTTCATGACATCATATTTTCAGGCTAATAATGATCTCATTTATATATCGGGCACAGTAGAATTGTTTATTTAATGATATACATATTATTTGGTAAACATTGAGTCTTATTAATTAAAATGAGTTTTTATAAATTTTAAAGTGGTATTTTTATAAACATACAAAAAGTTTTTTTTTTTTTTTGTAACTGAACCTATTTTTATGCTTATACTTTTATTAACAATCTGCAGATTTACGGAGTTTAATCACAGAACAGAGAAAAAGTTTTTATTTGCAGCATTTTTTTCTTTTCCTCTTTCTTTCTTTTTTTTCTTTTCCTTTTTTCCCCCCAGTTTTTTAGTTTACAGTATTAAATTAAATTTTATTAAGTGCATATAAAAATAAAATATTTGTCATTCTTTGTTTTTATTTTTCTTCTTCTTCCTTGGAAATGCATTTGAAGGGACTGTAATTTGCAATATTAGAAAAGACTAGAAACTAAATTAAAAAAAAAGTCTAACCCTGTTTGTACTTTCATTGTGCAATTGGGGATTATGAGGGAGAGGGGGTTATTGGTCAAGGCCAATTATCTACACAGATGTCCTCTGTGGAGGTCTTTGTGGGAAAGGAGGGATTCAGCATGCGGTCTCTTTTGTTCTTACTTCACACTGCCAGTAGTGGCACCAGAAATTTCCCGACGGGGGGACACCACCTCCCCGACAGGGGGGCACTACATAAAGAGAGTTTATTATTTAAGTATTTTTCAAAAACTGCAATGCTGTTAATAATATTACTGTTAATATTTGTACCATTCCATTTGTTAGTACTCCTCGTGGTTTTGGAGATAATCGTGCCACAGACAGACATTTTCTAAAAATATCATGGTCAAAACATGTTCTGGACCTCTCAAAACGTGTATATTCATGGAAAACTGGAAGCTGAAAATTTTTATGAATCCAATACTTTCTTCTATTGATTATAGAACGGAAAAACTGGAATGCTCCAAATTTGTACAAGGGAAGAAAAATGCTGCCAAAAATAGGAAAATTGAAAATTTTGTAATTTTCCCCCCGAGAGATTTTAGGAGTATGCCCCGATGGGGGGTCACAGACTCCCCGACGGGGGGGGCCTGTGCCCCCCCCGGCCCCCTAGCTGGCGCCACCCCTGCACACTGCGTGTATGTTTCCGATGATCGCATCCACGTGAGGGAAGGAGTGATAAATAGTAAACAAATAGCGACACGGATATATTGACTTGGGCGCTGTGAGTATTTGTGAAGGAACTATTGTGAAGGTTAATGGGGGCATGAAAAATACAAATAAGGGCCGACGGGCGCTAAAAATCGAATTAGTAACGGCTGCCGGGTGCTAGTTAGTAAAGGCCGTGGGGCAAAAAAATGTGTTAGTAAAGGGCCGCCAGGCGCTGCGCCCTGCTAAATCGGCCTAGAGTCAGCACTATCTGGTATTTTTCACATAATTGGTATAAAAATCAACCTTCTACTCCAATTTATCTGAAAGGAATTTTTGAGGTTGATGAATAAAAAAATTACCTCTAAAATGCTGCCCCAGTACACAAAACAGTTTAGTAGAACCTTCTGAATACATTAAGTAAGATGGTCTTGTTCATTAAGTTAGTTTTAAACAGTGATATCCATGTAAGATTATTAAAACGTGTTATTTTTATATTTTTTATTCGAAAAGTAGTCAACAATTTTGTTGATTTTTCTGTTTATCCAAAAAGAATTGTTAATTTCGCTTGACATATTAAGAATTTGCCAGCACTCTTATTTTGCCACCCTGGGCTATAGCCCATATAGTCCCGCCACTGCCTGTATTACTTAATGGATCTGTTTTTTTTTTTTTTCACCACTAAGCCACATGTTCATCTTTGCATATAATACGTATCAACCTGTATACATTTAGAATTTATGAAATTGTATTTCAATAACCTGGAAATAGTAATGAATAAAAATCTTTGTAAGCAAACATCATAAATTGCAAGCTCTCTCAGCAATTTCAGGTTGTAAAATAGCAGAACACTTCATCAGGTAAAAAATAGGCATGAGTATGTTGCACTCAGGCTTACATTTTATTGCCTGATGAAGTGTTATTTAAATATTCAACATGAAACAATTGCTGCAAGTTTTGTAATTTATGACATTTGCTTTGCTTACAAAGTTCTTTTATTTAATTACCTCTTGAAACCAAATTTTTTATGTTAATGCAATCTATTTATTTATTTATCAAATGCTAGGCCATTGACCATCAGGTCATTAGGCAATGAGCTCTCCAATATTTCTTCACAGTGCAGTCCAAACTCTTAAGTGCAGAACACATATCTAGATGAGCTGTGTCCATGACTTGTCCAGAAGCACACAAAACACAAAAAGGTGAGTCAGTCAGATTAAAACAAAACAAATGAGCACAGAGACAGTCATGTCCAGTCAATAGTCTAAACTCAGCCACAGCAGCAGCCCGAGGAGAGTCCGAGACACAGTTAGGTTTTAATAGCACTCTCCATGATTTATTTTTAGTAGCACTGGCAGCAGCAATTTGAAAACATTTTTTATAGATCCTATTAATTTCAAGTTTAGCATAATGAAACGGCAGGTCTCTAGAAGATCTTTGGTGAATATTCATGCCTGTTTTTGCTAAGAGGTCCGCCATTTCATTTCCCCAAAGGCTACAATGGGAAGGTAACCTTTGTCTAGATTCTGCTCAGTAGCTCTCTGCAACTCTGGACTCGGGAACTTTGTTTATCTTGGTTACTTGTCAAGGCCTGAAGGTCAGAACTTGAGTCTGATAAAGTTACAGCCTTATAAGGAGGGGAGAGATGGGCAGAAAGCTGATATAGGGCCAAATGAATGGTCTTGACTTCACCATCATAATGAATCGTATGAGAGCCAACATGTAAGTAAAAGGAAAAAAAGATAACAGAAAATGCCAGCTCCAGTGCCCTGGGTGAAATCCAAAAGGTAGCCATCAGTGTAAACATGAAGCCACTCATCTGGAGGATAGTAGGTATTAATGGTTTCCAAAGCGATGACACGAAGAGCAGCTGGGCAAAGGTAATTTTTCCTCACATTCAAAGTCAAATCCAATCTGATATCGAGAACCATAAACTCTAGTGGATTTATGTGAGATAATAGTTCATAGTCCTTGTCATTAACAGCATTATATTGGGTGATCTCCCGGACGCATTGAAGGAAACTCTTCTAAGTCTTTAGATTACGTGATCTGTTAGAGTCGTATTCACGCCAAAAGGAAATATATGGCAGTCTAGTAAGTCTATTGTAAAGGATACCTTACATTCCTCCAAACCAGGTTAGTTGTTAATGCAATCTTAAAAGATACTAATCAAGATAATATTTGAAAGGAAATTTAAGGAATTGATTATCATCTGTCTTTTTTAATCTATAAGAAATTATAAATATATACACCAAGGAACAAAAGAAAAGCCGCACTTGGATATTTTCCATTTCTCTTTCTGCAGTCGTCAGTTTTATTGTTAAAAAAGTAAATTTTCGAACAGATTTTATTACGTCGTGTTCCACATACAATTTAGGATTGAGCCAAGTATTAAAAACAAGATGCAATTGATCAAAAAATTGTAATTTTAAAAAATCTTTCAAAAATGGCAAGAATATGGTAGGGGAGAATACTTGAGTCTCCACAGCCCCCTTTTGAAGACAACTATTTTCTTTATATATTTTTTTAAATTCACACTTGAGGTATTACTTGAAATAATAGAGTATTATAATTTAATGGTGAAAAATATTATAATATGAAAATTATTTTGAAATCATACAGTTGGCAGCAAAAGCATCCAAGAACTAGCAAAAGTTCCTCTATAAAGAAAAGTACACTTAATACTATTTTGTTAAGTAAATCCTTGCCAAATCATGTTGTTAGACTGACTAAGAACAGGATTCAACAAGGATTTAACAAAATTATATTAAGTGTACTTTTTTTATATAGGAGTTTTTGCTAGTGCTCGAATACTTTTGCTTCCGACTGTAAATATCTGGAAATTCCAGACTTTTTGGTTATCTCACTTAAATCATATCTTTAGAAAATAATAATGTAATTATATTTGAGACTATCTTCATTTTGAGTCAGTGAAAAAATTGATGCATTACTTACAATAATTTAATAATTTTCTTTTAATAATTATATCAAAAGTATTTTGTACTAAATGAGCATATAATTTTCATAAATGTACTGAATTGATTTCAATGTAACCTAACCTTGACCTCTAAAAATCTTAACCATGGACAAAGTCTGGACTAGTCAGTGTTACCAGATAGAAATTTCAACTTTTCTCCAGAACACAATTGATTTTTCCCCCAAAATGGCACAATATTCAAAATTTTTCCCCAAGTAAAATTGGGCATTTTTTTTTTTTAAATGTATGATGTTTTAAGATTTTAAGCTTACACTAAGCGACAAAAAAAAAGCTGTACTTGGATGTTTTCCTTTTCACCTTCTACAACCGCCAATTTTATCGTTAAAAAAGCAAATTTTCGAAAAGAGTTTACTATGTTGTCCTCCACATACACTTTAGCTTTGAGTCTAGTGTTAAAAACAAAATGCAATTGTCAGGAAAATTGTAATTTTAGAATTTATTTCAAAAATGGTAAGAATAAGTCAGTTAACGATGCCACAAAAAGTATTAATTTTTGAATGAAAATCAAAAAATATTTTAATACGTGAGATGGCAAAATAATTAAATGTTAACGAAATATTGGTAAAATGAATTTTAGCAAAATATAAATTTTTTTGGCCGTTTAAACTGGGAATTTGGCTTTAGGCAGTCCTGTTGCTTATCCAAGCAAGATAACCGCAAGTTAAAATGCGAATGTTTAAAAAATCGATTTGTATCATGTTCAGAACTTAAGAAAGATTTTTAAAAAGTGTATAGTAAATTACTTTCTTCAAAAACAATGCGGGAACAATTAAACAAAGCGGGTTAAAGAACAGAAGATCTGCGAAAAAGGCCATTATTAAGGAAAAGAATTAGAAAAAACAATACTTTAGTTGACCGAAATTTAAAAACATTATCAGTTAATTATTAGGCTGAACTGGTTTTCTCTGATGAATCAAGTTTTCTTTATTTCGAGCAATTGAAAAAAGCTAGAATGAAGACGGAAATGTGACCGACTTAATGAAAATCGCACTTTTAAAACAGTGACACATTCTCCGTACATTATGGTACGGAGGTGCATAACTTTTCAAATACTCGGGGAAATTTTTATGCTCAAGGGATCAATTAACTCGAAATAAAACACAATCTGCATAAAAGTGGTGCCTGACCGACTATTTTGGATGTATCTTAGACATTTCCGTAAACAGCATTTGAAGATAATAAGGCACCTTACTACACGGCATCTGTGGTAAGTTTATTCACTTCAAATTGTCAACATTTCTTATACATTCCCCTGAGAACCTATAATTCTGTAAGTAATCATACCTTTTTTCACTTTAAGTTAAATACCACATAGGATATAGTAGAATTTCTTCTTTACCAGACATGGAAATGGTCAAAATCGCGATCCGTTCGAAAATGTTTCGTCTATAAAAAGGCGGTGGAGAGGGGAGAGGATTCGAAATTTGCTGCCTATAACTCTGCCAGAACTAGAAAAAATTATTTGTGATATTTGGTACATTGAAATTTCTGAGATTTATATTAAAACACTGTATAAAACTATGCCATTGCGCATTAATGCAGTAATTCCATATAAAGGTGGAATTAACCCAATGCAGAATACATATTTTTAACAAAAAATTGCTTAGATCTAACAAATAAATAGTTTTATTTCATATATTAAAATATAACTTGTTTATTCAGGGTTCATGCTCCTCAGGGAAAACCTGGAAAACAGGGAATACTCAGGGAATTTGGAATTTGTTAAAAAAACTCAGGGAAAATCAGTTATAAAACCTGGAAAAAACAATTTTTTTTTTCTCTCAAGTTATGTTTTTCTTGTTTAGCTTCGTATCAAAATTTAAATGATTAAGTATTGTGAAAATACTCATGTAAACAATGATTTCTACCTGAATTTCTATCATGATCGGCAGTAATATGACATCATACAGTGAAAGTATCTGTATTTTGTCCTGTCTAGAGGAGCGTTTCTTGTAATATGTCGCTAATATTTTCTTGAAAATTGTCTAGGAACTCAGGGAAAACTCAGGGAATTTTTTTCCCATGTTTGAGTATGAACCCTGCATTTCATATAATAAATCATAATAGAATGCAATGTGTGTAGTTATTGCATTATGTTCAAAAAGAAAGTTTTATGGAGATTTTTAAAAAGTACTTCTTAAAGTGCAATAAAGCGAATTATTAAATCGAAAATATACATAGATATCATTTTATACCTTTGGTATTATGCAAACAAGACAGTATTATTTGTTTCAAACATTAATTTTAAAGTTATTACAAATAAAAAAGGTATAAGTCATTTTTTTTGCAGTGCGGCTTTTTTTTTGTGGCTTAGTGTATGTGACATTGATGAACTGACTATGCATAAACGGATCATGTAGTATTTACAGTCTCTTATATATAAAATTTAAATTTAGAAGCAGTTAAACATTGCACCCCGGCGAGAAAAGTGACACAACTCAAAAATACAGTATTAAAAAAAAATCAGTCTTTAGAATAATAATATAAGAAATGAATTAGCCTACTATATAACTGATACAACTGCTATCAGAGGGATAAACTGCACAATAGAGATTTGACACTTTTCCTGCACGTTGGGGTACTTCATGCATATTTTCATTCACATAACCACAAAATTGCTATTTCTTGACTTGTGTTTTTTTTCTTGCCAGAGAGCAACAGGTTTCTTACCCAAGTAAAGCTAAAAGTATAAAGTAAAAGCAGCTTTATTTTGAAAATCATACATTTGGTAAAAGACAGTAAAGC
The DNA here is from genome assembly GCA_963930645.1 of Salticus scenicus. NCBI lineage: Eukaryota > Metazoa > Arthropoda > Arachnida > Araneae > Salticidae > Salticus > Salticus scenicus. The sequence goes on from OZ005650.1 coordinate 91,121,791, forward strand.
TTTTTTTGTGGATAGTAATTTTTATGGTGTTCTGTTACTTTATTTAAAAAAAAAAAAAAAAAAAAAAAACTACACAAAAGTTCATTATGGCTGGGATTGAGGTGTCTTGGTCGTACGATTGATCTTAAAAAAAAATATTTGATTGTACAGCAATGGACATGTTATGAACGAGCTTAACTTGGTATTGCAGTGCAGTGCCTCAAGTGTAAGTTGCATATGAGAGAAACAAACCAGCCAAATAAAGGTGCTGAGTTAGCTGTGTTGTGATTATGCACGCATCCACATGTCTTTTGGTGTAAGATAGCTCTGAATTGATCATAAGAAAGTGAAGCACTGCAACACAGCAACACATAAATCATGAGTCAACATAAGCTTTATTTACGCTATGAGACATAAATTACGCTCTAAAACTGTAATCTGGTATTTACCTTGTATGACAGAATTTATACTCTACGACAGTCTTAGCAAGTCATTGCAATTTATCCGTAGGTACAGTGATATGTAGTATGCATTAAGTCCGATAAACAATAAGTTAGGATCTAGGGAGTGCCTTTTTTTGAGTCTTTCTAAGGGCTCTTAGTCTATATTCATGAGAGTTTCAGGGGAAAAAAAAGAAAAAAATAGTTTACGCCGACAAACTCGAATTGTGCTCAAACCCGGTACTTTAATTCTGATTTCGTGACCATAACATTTCAGCAACTGGTGGGCTTTAGTTTATTAAATTATTAGTTTAAATCAAAGTGTATAACCAAACGTTAGATTTATAGGTTTTAGAAGTGCTATGAATTTTTTTTAAAATTAAATATTTGTAGATTAAATTACGATAGCTGAGAGAGAGAATAAAAAAAGTGATGCTCTGAAAAAATGAAGATGAGTTTCCAAGACAAATACATTCAGTATGACAATTTCAATTGAAATTGTCACGTAAATTCTCCCAGAATACCGAATTTAGATTTCTGCCTAATATGCTTTTTAAATTATGCTGTTGTAGATTAACACACAGAGACCAGTCTCTAAAAGTCTGATTTTCTGTTTCAGAGAACCTCAAAGTGTGTGAAATATATAAAAAATTCAATTTGGAGAATTTGATTCCAATACATTTTTTCTTTATCATACGTATTTTTAGGAGAAAATGGTTAAAAAAAAAAAACAAAATCTCCTCCTGGTATTCTCTCCAACTTTTCAAGAATTTATTTTTTCCCCAAATTTTCCCCACAAACAATATTTTTGTTTTCCCCCAAATTTTCCCCACAAACAATATTTTCCCCCAGAATCGCGAAAATTTTCCCCAATCTGGCAACACTGGGACTATTTGAGACGTGATCAAATCAAAGTAAAGGGAAAAAAAAAAAAAAAAAGGTAAGTGTGTGCGCGTGCGACAGGTAGGGGGATCAAAATATGGCATTTATTAAGATTTGTTAGGAGTTCTAAAACGTTTAATATTGGATTTAAACAGTACTGAGTTATAAATTAAAAAGCTAGGTATATGAAGAAAAAATACAGCAAACAGATCCTATGAGAGTACATTTCAAAAAGATAATTTTCTGGCTTCTGCTTTCCCTGTCCCCAAATTTGTGTTGAATTCCTGTTGCGTGTCTAATGAAAAGTGAATTTCGTAAGTTGCGAAATACAATCGTTCGTGTCAACATCAAATTTCTTTTCTATAAAACATGATATTCAAATGATAGGATTAAAAATGTTTTTCTTATCATAAAATAATCGTCTTATTTTATTTCCAAATTTTTAAAATAAAGTTTTTAGTTTTCTTGAAATACCAGATCAGAGTACCGTTATAATAGAGAAGCATTAAAAATTTCTACAGTTATCCAATTACGGATATATTTTTTCATTCTTAATAAATAAGGATTAAAAATAAAATATTGTTTAATAATTTATTTTCTACAATTTTTTAAAACCTAGAAAAATGTCTGCAAAATAAAAGCTGTCCCCAGAAAATGGGGGCGTTTGGTCGGTTTATTAATGGCTTTCTTTCATTTCATTCGTAAAATAAAAGAATTTTGCCATAATTCCATCTAAATGATGAAATATAGCCTTTATTTCTATTGTTTTGATATTAATTGGCAATTTTAATTTTGAAATTTTTTTCCTTTACTACGGTATGGCAACAACTACTTGTCGATGTGTCATGAAATACCGCAAACTGTCCGATTAACGGTCTTTCTGGTTGAAATTCCGGTGTTGCTGGAGGTGTCGAAATTCGAGCTGTTAAGCCTATCCACCGCGTGTAATCTAATTGATAGATTTTTATAAGTTTGCTGTTAATTCTACTTAAATTTAATCATGCTGATCTTCAAAGATATCATCACAGGTGACGAAATGTTCACAGATTCTTCTAAATATAAAGTTATTGACGACTGTCTGTATGAGGTGGAATGCAGGCATGTTCAAAGAAGAATCGGGGACGTTCAACTTGATGGTGCCAATCCTTCCCAGGAAGAAGCAGATGAAGGAACAGAAGACGTCGTAGAATCTGGATTAGATTTAGTTTTGAATCAGCGACTTGTGGAAACTGGATTTTCCAAAAATGATTTTAAATCCTATTTGAAAACCTACACCAAGTCTTTACAAGATAAATGGAAGGAAATGGGTAAAAATGATGCTGAAATCGCAGAAGCTAAATCAAAGTTTACCGAGGCTGTTAAAAAAGTGCTTCCTAAAATCGGCGATTTGCAGTTTTTTATGGGTGAAAGTTCAAATCCCGATGGATTAATTGCTTTGCTTGAATATCGTGAAAATGCTTCCGGCGACGAAACCCCCATTATGATATTTTTTAAGCATGGACTCGAGGAAGAAAAAGTGTAAACTTAAATCCTTCTGTCCATGATTATGAATAAATTTTTTAAGAAATATGCTATGTAATTATTTTATATTCCTATATTAAAGTTCAGTTTATTTATGATGATTGCAAAGCCTTTTTATTGTCATATGTCATATCTATTTCTTGAGATAAAATGTCAACTGAACTAAAGTTCGTAAATTGTGATATTTAACAAGGCATTTAGACTTGAATTTGAATCTCTTAAAATTAATTTTATAGTTTTTAAGCTGAATTTTTTGCTGTTTTGAGATATTTAATCTTAAGTGTGTAAATACATAATGTGTAATTTAATAGCTGCTAATAAAAAGAAATTTATAAAGAAAAAGGATAGTTTTTCCGACTTAACTGTTTACACTAAATTTCCGAGATTTTCATTAATGAAGCTTGTTTCTTTTTTTTTTTTTTTTAAATCAATTGTTTTCTCTTATCTCGCTGTATAATTTGGTATAACATGTTACATAATTGATAATGTATTTAAAAATAAGTGAATTTAAAACTGAATTTTTTTGCCCCCCCCCCCCCCCCCCCCCCTTATATATTTTTTTATTGACAATTGTCTAAATTAATCAGTTTTGTCAAATAATTTTCTGTACTTAGTTGATAATTTAAGAACTTATGAATTATGGAATTAGAAGTTTTAACAGGCAACATATTTTTATATATATTTTTTATTCATGCCTCTTTTTTTTTTTTTTTTTTAGTAATTAAGTTACCATTTTAGGGATACTTTAACTTATGAAACAAAAATTTAGACCACAACATCTTAAAATCAGTTTTCAATATCAAAGTTTTTTTTTTTTTTTACTTGGCACATTGTAGCTTGGATTGTGCTGATGAATAATCTTATTTGATATTACAATGAGTAAAGACTATTTTGTAACCTATTGAAAGAAAAAAAAGAAACTATTTAAAGAATCAATATGTATTGAATTTAGGGATAGTTTCTTTAGTGAAAGTAAAAGACGGTTAAGTAATTGCTTAAAAACTTTAAAATCCTTATGAAATCACCATTATTAGAAACTTCAAATTTAGAACAGACTTCAGATACAACATTTGTATGTTTGTCAATGAGTTTTTCTTTTTAGGAGTGTATATTTAAGTATCAAAATCTTACCCAGGGGTGCAGAAGATGTTAAGGTCTCGGAAATTTCCCACAATAAGACAAATATTTTGTTATGTAAAACTATTAATTCTATGTAATAAATATTTAAGAAAATAAGTGTATACACTGTAACATAACAACCCTGTTTGTTATAAGCATTGCAAAGAAGCAAATTATTTTACAAAGGTGATTGTGTGTAGGATTTTATCTTATTTAAGAAACTTCTGGCCAATATATTAACTCTTTTCAGTGACTGGTAAGACAACACCTACTGTTGTTCATTTGAAATTTTGGAATATCTTTTGTAACTTACTACAGTTAACCTTGTTAATGTGAACTACTTTTAACATAACTGTTTTTACGATCCTTGTCTAAATGATTAGTTTCAGGGTTATTGATAGTCTGAACCACTTATGCATGAATAATTTTTTTATATTCCCCTTGAGATTCACATGAACGAGGTTCGACTGTAGTATATTTTTAGATTTACAAAGATTATGTATTTTATTGGATATAATCTTAAACTTTAATTGCACTCTGTCCCCCCCTTGGGAAATTTCAGAATTTTTAAGTATAATCAATCAGCTTTGATTTTAGACTTGCATTTTTGTTTTCTCCTTAGAAAAAATATATTAAAAAATTCCCAATCAATCAGTTTCTTTTTGAACCTTGTTTGGATATTCTGCACCCCCTGTTAGCTAAAAAAAGTTCTATAAAGGATGTGAGATTTAATTTCAAATAAATGAATTTCTATAATATAGAATTATATTAGATTGTCAAAGAAAATGTATGTAAATTTTCATTAATGAGTTGCATGCTAAAAGCTTTATACTACTTTCATTTATTTTATGTGTAAGTAATTCATATTAAAGAAACTAATTTACAAGGCTTTTAATATGTAATGCATATTCAGTAGATGCAATAACTATGTTGATTAAAAGAAAGAGAAATATTGCAAAAATGACACAAATCCCTTAATAGCAATCTTATCTGCTTTCTTATCAACTGATTTTGAATGAATGGAATTATCAATATTGCTTGCAATGCTATCTTTTCTAACAAAATTTATCAGGTTGTTTATGTAAGTACTACTCTTATATTTCTCTACAAATTCTTTTGAAGAAGGGGTGGGTGTATAAAGTTAAATAATTTCAGATTTTGAGTTGTTTTGATTTTTATTAACAAACATTTCAATATCATTCTCCCCACTCACTGAATATAACGATTTTAAATGACATTTAAAGTATTTAGTGCTGACTGTAGAATAAAAGGCCTCCGGGGGGTTTCAATAAAAAGGGCAACCTTTTTTCAAGAAGGGCATAATTTGCAGTCTTCTATTTTGTGATTTTTTGTGCATGACAAAAGTAAATTACTAATTTTATGTGTGTATATATATATATATAGGTTATATGCATTTGTTTTTCCAGAAATGCTGTAGGTAGAACTATTGCTAGAAGGTTGAAAAGTCAGAAAGAAAAGTATCTAAAGGCCTCTGAACTTATAAAACGTTAAAAAGGGCTACTTGGTGCCAAAATGTAAGGGCAGCAGGGTGCTAAAATGGGTTGAAAAAGGGCAGCAGGGTGGAGCACCCTGCCAAATTAGCCTAGAGTCAGCACTAGTAGTATTAAAGGATAAGGTTGGCACTCGATATTTATTTTTCTGTGCAATAAATCTCTTTAGACCAGTTGTGTTTAAGATAGTTTCCTTTTATGGGATTATGCATGAAAGTATGGATTCTAAAGAGAAACCTGTAGTCTTGTAATTCTTACTTTAGAAGTTTCTTGATTTAGATAGACTTTTGTTTGCATTGAAGGTTCTTGATCCTTTCAGCACACTTTTTTTTTTTTTTTTTTAAACAATGTTAGCACATGTGGGGTACTCCTATTTGTCTGAAATAGTTTTTAATATTTAAATCGTATTTTTTCTTTTTTCTCACTAGATATTTTTTTTTTTTTTTTATTAATGGAGAATTGTACTTGTGAATTTTATTTCACATATTTCCTTAATAAATTGTCATTTTTATTCTACATAGAGTGCGTCAGAGCAGAGGTGAGGAAAAGCTTGATTTACTCGTCACTGGCGAGTAATTTTTTAAGCATGGTGAATGGATTTTTTCAGTCAGTTTCGTTGCTAATATAGTTGAGTCAACAATCTGCACAGCTCAGGCCCAGATGTTGTATGAATTTTAGGATTTGATGGATTTTGGAGCCCATAAAAATTTTTTCACTTTGAATAATAAAAGCAGAATATTATTCAGAGTAAACATATACTAGTGAATAAAAACACAACTTCACTTCAATATTAAAAATATATATGTATAACAAAAACAATAGATATAAAGGAAAAAAAAAAATATTTGTTAAATTTAGATAAAATCTGTTCACGTGTAGTTTGTTTTAAACTACACATAAACACATGATTTTTTTTTTTTTTTTGTAAATAGTAAACTTCTTAAAAATAAATTTGTTTTATTGGGCCATTCTCCACTGTGAACCCTCTGAAGCCCATTTTTTTTTAAATTTGTATGTATTTTTTACTGGTACTTTATTAAAATACATAAGTTAAACCTTAGGAAATGAGATAAAATATTTGTTTAAGATGAATTTTTTATGTGATATCAATACCTGAAAGTCAGCATTATAATTTTTTTAATTTTCTCATTACAATCAACACATTTAAATGTTTTCATTTAATTAGAAAAATATTGTTGTAATTCTATTCCTTTTTTAAAAAACATATCTATATAACCTTCTTATTTAATAGTAGAACCAAAAAATAAAGCATAACAATAATTTTTTTTAAAAAAAGGACGATTTATTTGAACAAAAATTGGATGTCCCGTGCAAAACACAAAAATATGATCTTTTTTATTTTTCACATTTATTTTTTCACCAAAACTTAAACTGTTATAAATTTACTTTGTTTTTCATAGTATCAACTTATACTATAAAACAATTTTTTGAAAGTTTAAAATTGAGTGAAATATTAAGAATCTTTTCACGTCCCGTGCATAACACAGATTTGTCTAAAAATCTGGAAAGTCAAAAACTCCACGAGCACTGATAACTGTAGGTGGCCAAATTAATTTAATGGCTTCACTGATATTGTAGAACACTTTATCTTCTCTTTTAGGCCATTTCCAATACTTTCCAGATTTTTCCATGGCAGAAACTTCGATATCATCACCTATAATTTGTGTAATTTCTCCAGCATATAAACATTCATCATACTTCACCACTACAAAATTTCCTACTGAAACATTTACAACTGTGTTGTTTGAAATGGCATCAATATTTTGTTACATAGGTGTTAGAGCATTTGCAAAAAATTCTAAACCAGAAGAAGGTGAACATTTAATGCCGTGCATTTTGGAAATTCCTGGTATTGCCTTTGCATTGCACCACACACTGTTATTTCTATTTATGTCTTTATCTAAAAATAGCATGACTGTTGTAGATGGCATAACCTTTTTAACAACATTTGCAAAATCTTCTGCTGACTGTACAATTGGGGCAGTTTGTTTTTTTGACATCACAGCATTTCGTACTAAACATTTTGCCTTGCCACCAATCCCATCCACCACACCTTTTTCGTGGGCTGTTGCGAAGTATTTCCAGTGGAAAGTTTTTTTTAATTTTATACTAAGCTCTTGCAGCAGATTTTATGTAAACAATAATTTGCTCAGTAAATAATAAACTTATAAATTTAAAATTAAGTAACAATAAAAGCAAAAAAAGATTCACTTACCTTTGTTTAAAACAATAAATAAAATTTCCAAGTGTCCTTTAGTTTTATTTCTTTTACAAGTTTGATATTCAAGTCACCAAATTAACCACCTGTTTCATGAAAACAATGAATTGGTGTTGCCAATTTCCTGTTCATAATATTCCATATTATGTATATAGTAAATATCATAAATTATGTGATGGCTACATTATTAAAAAAATAAAATAACTTTTATCCTTCAAAATCCTACCTGGATTCTATAATGTAATCTATAGTAATTTTTGTGTAATAGGAGTGTAATTACCATATGAATTTTTAAGATGCTTCTGCTCAGATGGAACAAAATTCAGACATGTTCCGTGCATAACATTAGCTGTGTCCTGTGCATAACACAAATTAAATAAATTTTTAATTTGATTGAATAATGTTTTTGGGAAATATGTTACATAATTGGTTACAGTTACTACTTAGCTGTTAGGGAAAAAATGTAATGGCAGTAAACAAGTTCTAACTTCACAGAGTTCATGACATATAGAAGTCAAAGTGGAATTTTTTTTTTTTTCTGAGTCCCGTGCATAACAAGTGAATTGAATCACTTTTAAGCATTTAAACTATAATTGGTGTTTAGTTTTCTACCTAAAAATTGAGAATCAGCTCTGCTGTTGAATTAAACTGCAAAAAGAAATTAATATGCATCTTATTTTACTATTTTTATATGCTTCAAAAGTCTGCAAATGTCCCGTGCATAACAGGAGAATGGCCCTATTGATTTCTTCCTTCCAAGTGTGCCTTCATCAGATAGCATTAAAAAAAAAAATTAGTTTATTGTTTTCTCATTGATATGTAATAACATTTTCTTTTAATGAATTTAATATACTATCAATTTCATTAGCAGCAACTTGGTTCTTGTAGTCTTTCATATTGTTTTTCTTTTTTGTAATCATAAAATGCAAGTGCACACACACAAAATGTACATTCAAAATCTTTTTCAAAAATTCTGATTTGCTGTTTTGTAACTTATTAATAGTGGATTTAAAATCATTGTTTGTATCTGACAAGCTGTGTGGATTTTGGACTTCAGCAGGTTTTAGGTCAGTCTGCGCCTGCGGAATTGTATTCAACAGTTTCTTGGTAATTCCGCAACATAGTAAAACAACCAAAAAGAAAACCTCCCACGAGAATGAAGAGTGTTTGAATAGGCAAATATTTTAGATTTTATTATCTTTTAAGCTATTAATTATTCCATACTGAACATATTGTTTTAAGAAATGATACTTTGGGAACTTAAAGAATTCTAATGGTCAATTCACAATACAGTTGCGGAAATTTTGTTGTATACATAATCAATTAGGTATGTTGCTGGCTGGTTAAAAAAAAAAAAAAAAAAAAAAAATGTGGTCTAAAAATTTCTTACCTCCTGGATCAGAGAAAATGTTAAATGCATCATAATTCTATACAAATATGCCTTAATAAATTTAAAAAATATTTGAACAAAAAAAAAATCTCCTATATACTGTAACTGCTGCTTAATAAAATCACTGGTTAGTAAAATTAGCCGCTTAATCTGATCAAATTGCCAGGACCGGAATCAAATCAATACAAACCAATTTTAAAACCGCCGGTTAATAAACAAAAAAAAAAAAAATATTCTTCAGCAGCAAAAATGCCCTTTATGCACGCTGAACAAATTTTTATTTACACTTTCGTCTTTTTATTTTTTAAACAAAAAAAAGAAAAGTAAAATTCAAAAATCTCTCTGTTTTTCGAAAAGTTTACATTTAAAGCATACTTACAAATTAAACATGCCCCATCACTTGTTTTAGTAATAATTTCAAGGAATGCATTCTTCAAAGCGTGGTAATAAGTTACAAATTTGATTTGATTCGCATGTGATAGATATATATATACACTGATGGAAAAAAAAAAATCCCAACACCAAGAAAAAATTATTGTACAGTAATGAAATTTCAGCAATACAATTGTCTAGGTAACATATTTAATTGATTAAAGTTTCAAGATCACAGGTAGAGCCATTGGCGAGAAGAGCCATTTCAAATGTGAAATGTTGGTACATTAGTAACCGGTGTAACCGCCAGAATTTTGAATGCAAGCATGCAAAGGTGCATGCATTGTGTCGTACAGGTGTCGGATATCAGTTTGTGGGATGGAGTTCCATGCCTGTTGCACTTGGGCGGTTAATTCTGGTTGTGGATGACGCTGGAGTTGTCGCCCAATGATGTCCCATACGTTAAAGGGCAAAACTAGGAAATTTCATTAGTGGCTAGTGGCCGGTATTGTCAGTTTCATTAGTAGCCACTTTTTTAAGTTAGTGGCCACTTTTCATATGATAAGACTATTTTTTTTCAGACTGCAAAAAGCATTGTCACCATTTTGTGGTATAATCACCACAAGGAAAAATAAGAAATACATATAATAAGAAAATTAACACATGGGCAATGAATTTGTAATTATGCTCTTTTTAAAAATCCTTAAATTGCACATCCTAAAATCTGCTTTGTGCTGTAATGATAGATAACAGCAACAGTTTTTATCTTTCATATAATTCAGTAGTACTTTTTTTTCAATTTATTTAAGTGAAATAAGCTGTTATCATTCACAGTTCATATTGATATTTTCCAGTAACTGATTCATCATCATTACAACCTTTTACATGGTCATGTGTAAATACAGTTAGCAGTTTTATTATTTTTTTCTTATTTCTAAAGACACACTTTTTTAAATTATATGAAAATTATATGAGTGAGATATATTGAACAATTCTACTTCTTTATAGGTTGTAGAATATAACAAAGCAAGTTCAAAATGAACATTGACATTTATGCCATGGATGGAAAAAGATTGGAAATCACAAGGCTTCAATTGCCTATCATCGCTCGATTTTTAGAATCTTTTGATGATCACAAAAAGTGGCGATCGCTGCATAATATTTAATCGCCATCTTTTTTTATTTAGTCGCCACATGGCCGGTGGCGACCGTTAATTTTGCCCTTTACTATACGTGCTCGATTGGAGAAAGATCTGGTGATCTAGCAGGCCAAGGCAACATGACGACACTCTGTAGAGCATGTTGGGTTGCAACAGCGGTATGAGGCCGAGCGTTATCCTGTTGGAAAACACCCCCTTGAATGATGTTCATGAATGGCAGCACAACAAGTTGTATCACTAGACTGACGTACAAATTTGCAGTCAGTGTGCATGGGATAACCACGAGAGTGCTCCTTCTGTCATACGAAATTGCTCCCCAAACCATAACTCCAGGAGTAGGCCCTGTGTGTCTAGGTCGCTAGCAGGCGTTCACCTGGCCTCCTTCTAACCAACACACAGCTATCACTGCGACCAAGGCAGAACCGGCTTTCATCAGAAAACACAACAGATCTCCACTCCGTCCTCCAATGAACTCTAGCTTGACACCACTCACGTCGCAAACGGCAGTGGTTTGGAGTCAGTGGAATGCACGCTACAGGGCGGAGCTGTCCTTGAAGTAACCGATTTGTAACAGTTCGTTGTGACACTGTGGTGCCAACTGCAGCACGAATTTCAGCTGCAGACGCAGTATGATTAGCCACAGCCATACGCCGAACACGGTGGTCTTCCCTCTCAGTAGTGCCACGTGGCCGCACGGAACCCGGTCTTCTTGAGGCAGTACCTTCCCTTGACCACTGCTGCCAACACTCATGCACAGTGGATACATTCCTGCCAAGTCTTTCTGCAATATCGCGGAAAGAAAACCCACCTTCTCGTAGCCCTACTACACGACCTCGTTCAAACTCAGTGAGCTGTTGATAATGGCTTCTTCATCTTCTTAGAGGCATCCTTGACTAACATTAACCCACTACGTCAAATCTCAACTGTAAATAACGATCACAAACCTTACAGAGCTTATTTAAAGCAAACCTCATTTGCATGTTCATAGTGTCGCTACTAGCGCCACACTTACGTGCATAGCTCGAAATTTGAATCGACGTCATCTTTCAGATGTATAAACACGCCTACCAAATTTCGTTTATCTAGCACAGCTCCTTCCTGGTGTTGGGATTTTTTTTCCCATCAGTGTATATATATTTATTAAATGAGAGTTTCTAGTTCTTATTCTGAGATAACTAAGAAGCAAGAGTTTTAAATGGAAAGATTTTAAATTTAAAAGAAAAGCGTGAAATTTTTACAAAGTAATGATGATTTTTCTCAATGAAAAGCATATTGGAACTTGGGATGTGTTTATTTTACTTATTTTGAAGAAACAATTTATTATCTGACAAATGTTAATTAATATTGTTTATTAATTCAATTATTTGATACTTTTTAAAATTCCTTATTAAAATCAGGGAAGTAATACATTTTTCTTGAGTGCAGGAACGTTCGCCGCATATAAAAATCAGCCGCTTTATAAAATCACTTTGGCTCAGAACAAATATGATTTTAATAAGTGGCGGGCACTGTATATATTTTCATAAAACAAGTCTGAATTGTGATGGAAAAACTTCGTATATCCTGGCATGTTAAAAAAATAAAATTATCAATGCTTTAATGAAATTATTTGTATAAATAATAAATGCTAAAGAAGAAAAACTGATCATCAAATATAAAATATAAAGAAAACACCAGATATAAAATTTAGGTCATCACTGGTGGCCTGATAACTCAATTTATTGAACCCTGAATATAAATAATATTGACATTAAGGGGACACTTCACCTAACATTCATGGCAGTTTTATCCAATGTTGTTCTATGGAGAAATATACTTTCAAAATTGCTATTTACTTAATGTATTTTTAATTTTGCTCTCACACTTAAAAAATTTGCAACCATTATATCGATTCTTGTTTTTCAAAAAAAAAATAAAATAAAATAAATAAATAAAAAAATAACATTTTGTTTTGAGTCTGTAAAGTGGAAAAAAATGCACATAGTCAATTTTTTGCATTTTAGAGCTTTAAAATAAATTATTAGATTTAAAAAATTAATTTTTGCAAAGTCAGAATCAGTTTAATGATTGTGAATTTTCTAAATATGAAAACAGAAATTAAAAAAATACATTATGTAATGACATGAGTAATTTTGAAAACAAATTTCTCCATAGAATAACATGGAACAAGGCTGTCATTCACTTCAGGTGAAGTATCCTCATATTAATGTTAGATGAAAACTTCATAAGCAGATTTTAGCCCCCACCACCACCACCAATGGTGTTTGTTTAAAAAAAATTATTATACTATATCATACACTTCTAAAATCTCGAAATAAGTTAGGATAAAAGAAGAATAATGCTACAGAAAAAATTAATTATACGACACTAAAAAATAGCTTTTTTTTTTTTTTTTTTTTTGAGGTCAATATTTATGATTAACTTAAGATTTGTATTTTAACATAAAATATGAATAAAAGTGGTCATAATTAACTTGTTAACAAAATAATGCCACAAAGACCACTTACAATTTTCCTAAGAACTTTCGGCCAAACATCTTCATGGCCATAATCATAGGTGAATGACATGATTCTTCATCTGTTTGAGAGCCTTAGCATGCAGCACTATCTTTTGTCGATCTTGGCTACGGTTGTGTTGTGTTACAGGTATTTTCACAGGTAATGATTTCCACTGCTTCCCGTTTTATTGCATAATTGTGTCTATTATAATTAGCTTTTTTTTATATTATTGAAATCGATTTTGATATTTTCATTTTGGTTAACCTGGGCAAGGGCAGTTGTATTTTTATTAAATTTGATGTCATTTCACAGGGTTGCTACGGCACCTGGAAAACTTGCGGAATTTGAAAATCTATTGAAAAACTCGGGGAATTTTCAAAATTTATCGGAAAAACAGAGAAAATTCAGGGAATTAAAATTTTTTTTAGAAAAACATTGGAAAATTTTTTCATAATCAAATATTTTTTAAATTTTTAGTGCTTTATAATGAATCAATTATGTTTTTTTCCCCAACTATAGTAAGTTAATAAAATTAATATACCCGAAATATGTTCAATTGACTTGCAAACATGTTAAATTCTAATGCTGCATGATTGCGTGTCATCTATTTTACTTCTAAAAGGGACAGGGAAAACTCAAGGGAATTTTTTTTCCCGATTTGTGTAGCAACCCTGTTTCATTAATTTTAATAAAAATACAACTGTCCCCTTGCCCAGGTTAACCAAAATGAAAATATTAATATCGATTTCGACTCTCTAATTATAATAGCCACTATTATGCAATAAAAAGGGAAGCAGTGGAAATCATTACCTGTGAAAATACCTGTAATACAACTGAAGCCGAGATTGACGCAAGATGGCACTGCAGGCTAAGGCTCTCAAACAGATGAAGAATCATGTCATTTATCTATGATTATGGCCATGAAAACGTTTGGCTGAAAATTCTTAGGAAAATTGTAAGTGGTCTTTATGGTATTATTTTGTTAACAAGTTTTTTGTACTTTAATTTAATCCTTTAATGGACCATTTATTTCTAGCAATGGTATATTAAAATATTTTGGGATTGAGATTGATATAATATATAAGAGAAGAAATCTATTAAGCTTTTTAAATTTTTTATAAAGCCATGGAAAGCATACTTACCACTTAATTCATTAATTTTGAAATGAGAAAGGTGTGGTAAGCTATTTTTCTATGCCTACTATTTTTATTGCTTAGTCTAAACGCCTATTTTTGTGGTAAAGCTAAATATTTACCATGGTCTCAGAAAGATAATTAAAAAACCATCATCATAGAGTGTGGAACTTCATTGTTTTATTTTATTCTTTCAAGTATTTTGTCCAGTAAAAATTACAGACATAATGAAGTAGCTTTCTACACCTTAACCATTTAAAACTTAATGAAGTTTGGTGAGAGGTATACTTCCCTTAGCTTTTTAAAGGGTTAAGTTATAATTAAAGATATAATGTTGGGAAATGAAAGCAAATAATAAATAAATATATATATATATTATTTTAAAATAGCACAGGGAACAACTTTCTTCATTCTTATTCTGCACAGTGGCAAATGTGCAGGTAATTTACCTCATTTCAAGTATTTATTTTATTTTCAATATCAGAATTCCAGTTTTACTCCCCAGTGACAGAAAATTTTGTAGCTGTCTGCGACAAGTTTTTAAAATTTCATAATCTGTCTGCGAAATTTGCATGTAGTCGGGTGAAAATGGCTTATGCTCAAAAAGCCTGAAAGCTGATAGCAGCAATCTGGGTGGGGTGGGGGCTTAACAACAGTGATGATCTCGTGCAACAATACACAATACAATTTTACTACAAAACAATATAGTATAAACAATTATAAAATAATAAGTTTAACTTATTTAATTAAATATTTTATAGCAATGTTTGACACAACACAATAAATATAATTATAAATAAAAGTATTAGTTTTAGTTTTGATACAGAAATTCTTATAAGTGAATTTTGAAGTGGAGGAAAAGTTTTGGAGCAGTTTTAAATGAAATTAGCACTTTTCTACGTTCCTATAGAATCTCAGTAACAGGTAACAGGAGAAAAGAATACACACATAACGCTGCCTATCAAGGGAGATCTAGGCTCCTAGGTCGCCCTTGTTAAGCACTGTTTTGTGTGTTCCTACCAAGGCACCTATAGGGGGCTCTAGAATTCCTACTAGAGAGCGTCTATGACGTCATACATCGGTAGCGCATTGTCGTGGGAGAAAAATGTCCGTAAATTGCAGACAATTTTTTTATAACTGCAGACAAAAACTTTCTGAAAGTTAATGGCAATTTTTTTTTTATTAGTACAGACAAAGAGTGTCCGAAAGTTGTGGACTAATTTTTTTATTTGTGCAGGCAAAAACTGTCTGCAAGCCGTTTTTCTGTGCCTGTGACTATGTCGCCGCGTCACAGCGTTTCTGCCACTGGGTTTTACTCATAGTTTAATTCATAAATTAACACTAAAATATCAATTTCATATGATATTTTGCTAAACCTATTTACTATTTTTCATATGAAAACTTTTTCTCGCTAAAAAAAGAAAATAATATACTTGTTGGAAAAATTGCTCATTAAAATTAAAAGCAACAGGTTCAAAGGATGTAGTTAATAATAATAAAAAAAAAAAAAACTTAAAAAAACTTAAAATAAAAAAAACCTTTTTAATGAGAGATTTATAAAATACAAATCAATGATGATCCATTATTGCTTCATATATCATTCTGCTTCCCTAGGTAATCCTACGGAAGCAGAAACTTTGAAGCTGACTGATGCTGCTTTAGGGCTATGGAAATATGCATTAAATCCTATGAAATTTTTGTTGCTTTATATTCTTAGGATATCTCATTAAAATTCATTCATTCATCATTGCTATTTATTTTTATTTTTTATGCAATATCCTTACGATATGAAGCAAGAAGATCCCCATAGGGAAGGGGGAAAGAGTGAATCTTGATTAATGTGCAGTCTTAATCTATTAAATCTTTTTACAATTATATCTTATAAGCATAAAGCAATCTGCGTGTGCAAAGGTGTCACACTTAGCATTTTAAAGTTACAGGTATAGATTTTATATGATATATCCATAGTAACATTGTCAAATTTTTTAGATAAAAACTGTTATTTTCAGTGCAAACTTGTCTTTGCTTTAAATTATCTGGTGTGGCACCCGCACAACTTTCTCTTATCCTGCATTTCAATTTTGTAAAAACAGATTTGTACTATATGTTAACTTATGTTTAAAAAATTCAAACTAGGTTTAAGAACAGTTTATTTGAGAAATTTAATCTGCGTGAAGAAAGGCTGTCCTCCCCCTCAACTTCCTGTTTGAATGTAAGACAACCAACATTTATATAAAATTCAAGGCCGTTATTCAATTAAGTGTATTCCAAGTTACACAGACAACTTTCCTTAATATTTTTTTGATAATGAAATTCAAAATAAAATATTTGAAATCCCTATAATTATTTGATTTAAATTACTGTGATAATAAATGTACACAAAGATTAACCATTAAAACTTTACTTAGTATTCAGGGAGCTTTAACATGCGTATGAGAAATTAATTTTCATTCCTGAGCAGTTTTTCTGGCCGTGGTACAATACAGCACTTCCACTAATTACATTCAATAAAGATGATATTTTTGCTTAAATTATTGCTACCATTCATTCATGTCTTCTGTATATTACATGATGTGTACAAATGCTTAAAAAGTCCTTAAAAGAAAAAAAATTCTCTTCAAATCCTTAAAAACTTCTTTTTATATCTTTTTCAAGGGTTCTTAAAAAAGTACTTTAATGGATTTTATTGGATGAGATTTTCTTGCAAAAAAAAATCATTTGCTTTGACCTCAAAGAAAAGTTTAGTGTAGCATCCCTCCCTATGTAATACAGATTTAGAATATCGAGTTTGGACATCCTGTGACCATTTGTTCTGATAACAGACACATATGTAGACCAACCTTTAAAAGTCTGATCTTTGAATTCAGGAATATTAAAATGTTTAAATGCAACAAAAACTTATGTTAAAAATTTTGACTTGAAAACAGTTAAAGAAGAGAAAGTGAAAATGCACGTCTTTATTTCACTGCAGAACAATAAAATTCTCGTTTATGGGTCATTCCATATAAATTCAAGGAGGTATGTTGCTCGATCATTTTTGTTTCTTTTGACACTTATGTCCCTTATAAGCCCTTATGAGAAATGTTCAAAACAACTTTTATTATTTCTCTATGATTAACCTGAGATTTTACACAGGTCATTAAAAGTCGTTTTCCTGGTCAAAAATGGGATTATTAGACCTTTGTATTTTGACACAAATCTCTTTGAATTAAAATTTATAAGTTTTAATTTTAAATACTAGTATCAAAGTACATAAGGTAAAGATGTCACATGCTTTGTTACACTGATGTACCTTAACTAAAATAATTACAATAGGTCAAACATAAAATTTTCAAAAAGTTCAAGGTCAAACATAAAATTTTTGTCTATTTCGATAGTGAATACAAACTCTTCCAGGGAAAAAAATCACAAAATAAAATACCATACAAATTGTCTCTGGAATCACTCTAATCAGAAAGTGTAATTGAAATTCTGTGGTATTCAACCCTTTAAGGTGTAGAGTCCCCTGATATGTCAGAAAAAGGACAAAATTTGCATTTTTAGACCTCTGTTAACCAAAAGGGGATGAAATAATAAAAAAAAAATTCTTTGCCATTTTACTATTCTGTTAAAGTACTACGTGTACTGTAAGTATTGTTTTGTGTTTTAGATTTGTAAAAAAAAAAACATAGCTGTTTTAATTCACGTAATTTGGCTGGTTAACAAACACTAAGTAGAAAATAAAATATTGTAATTAAATAATTGCAGACCAATTGTTTTACATTAAAATGAGCTTTATAATAATGCAAAATTACTTTAATGAAATTATAATTAAATTGTAAAAGTTTTTACTCATATTTTATAAAAAAATTAAACATTATTCTATACATATTGAAAATTGACTGTAAAAAAAAGAAAAAGTATAACTCACTTTTAATCTTTAATTATTTATTAATAATTAAGCATTTATAAAAATTTACTTAGTTAATATATACACTCTAAAGTAGAAAAATAAATAATGAAAAATCATTGCCCATTTATACATTAGGTACTATATAATCTATGCACTGAAAAGACATAATTATGAAAAATCATTGACAATAATGACACAGAGCTGCCACCATTTTTATTTCTTAAATCAGAATTGACACGAGTATTTTTAAATAAAAAACAGGGTGAGTTTGGCATAATCTGCCAAACGAATGGAGGTGATAGAACAGCCCATGGGGAGCATAAAACACCATAGAAACCCTGTCCTATCTCTAACCGTTTCCGAGTTATGGTAGATAGAAGAAAAATCTGGGTTTTTTTTCATCCCGTCTGAAAAAACCCAAATTTGTGAGCTTTCTGAAAAACTTACACGCCTTTTTCTGACATTTCAAGGGATTGTACACATTAAAGGGTTAAATACCACAGAATTTCAATTGCACTTTCTGATTAGGGTGATTCTAGAGATTAATTAATTCTGGAGATTAATTAGTGTGATATTTTATTTTGTGATTTTGTTCCCTAGAAGAGTTATTTACTTTCGAAATTGACAAAATTTTGATGTTTGACCTTGAACTTTGACCTATTGTAATTATTTTAATTATTAAGGTGCAACAGTGTAACTAAGCATGTGACATCTCTACCTTATACACTTTAATACTAATATTTAAAATTAAAACTTAGAAATTTTATTCAAAGAGATTTGTGTCAAAATATAAAGGTCTAATAATCCCATTTTTGACCAGGAGAATGACTTTTGATGACCTGTATAAAATCTCAGGTTAATCGTAGAGAAAAAGTAAAAGTTGTTTTGAACATCTCTCATAAGGGACATAAGTATCAAAAGAAACAAAAATGGTCGAGCAACACACCTCCTTGAATTTATACGGAATGACCCTTATTTTGTTGTCTAATTTCTAAAATATGCTGTTATAGTGTTCCACTACATCAGAGCAAAAATAACTCTGAATTTTCAATGTACAGTGCCCGCCGCTTAATAAAATCACATTCGTTCTGAGCCAAAATGATTTTAATAAGCGGCTGATTTTTATAACCGGCGAGCTTTTCGGAACATAACAGAATATACTCATTCCCGAATTAGAATGAAATTTCAAAATCAAAGGATTTATGGGATTGTAAATAAACGAAATTAATATTTTTTAAAAACGATTATTCATTCAAAATTAATAAATAAAACACAGATATTTTTATAAAATTAATAAAGAAATATTGTAAATAAAATTAGTTTATATGTATACTTTATTTATGTTGGGCTTTTTAAAAACAATTAATTATTAATTTAAAATTGATAAATCAAACACATATTTCTTTTATAAAATTAATAAAGAAATATTATAAATAAAATTAGTTTATATGTATACTTTACTTATATGTTGGACTTTTTAAAAACAATTAATTATTCATTCAAAATTAATAAATTATTTACTAGTATGCTTTGAAAATAAACAGTTATCGAAATTTTTGCTAGGGCAGGTGATAAGGGTGCTTATTTGATTACGTCGCTGTAGATATTTTCTTTTAAAAGAGTTAATATGGTACCTTGCTATGTTTTCTTCTTCTTTTCCTTTTCAAAAATTAAAAAGAAATGCTGACAAAATCAAAATTCATTGTCTAATTTGCGAATATGTCTATTTTTGAATCTGGAGATATTTTCCTTTTTGATTTTATTAACTGGCGATGCTGATTTTATTAAGCGACGGTTTTGAAAGTAGTTTGCATTGGTTTGATTCCGTTCCTGGCAATTTGATCACATTAAGCGGTTGATTTTATTAACCAGTGATTTTATAAAGCGGCGGGAACTGTATTTCTTAACTAAATACAGAATGAGAGTATAATCTCACATAATGAAACAATGAGACGTACAATGATAGCTTAAATAATCAAAAAGAAAGATTTAATAACAAAAGGAAATATTGCTTCATGATTGCTACTTCAAACTGCTGTTTTGACCAACAAGTATGGAAGCGCTCTGCTGTTGTTTCATTTAATTTATATTTTAACTGACGAAAAACAATATTTGATTAATGAAATTCATGCTTATCTATCTAATGGAAGAAAAAAAAAAGAACTGGTGCGAATCAACGACACGACTTCCATTACCCACTGTTACACATATTACAGTCAGTATCGGTTATATGGTCAGCTCAGTGGTCTAGAAAAATCTGACCATATATGCAGTACAATACTACACTATTTAATTATGTCATAATTATATTCATCTATTAGAATGGAGTGCTCATAAACAAATAATTATTTTTAAGGACATTTTAAAAATTAATTCACAAAGGGAAAACCACAGTAAGAAATATGCGATATTTTTTAATTAAATTTAATTAGCTTACCTTATCAATCTAAGTATAGTATGCTTATGTATGTACATCCATATTCAATGCACTAAGTATTCAGAAATACAAGATTGTCTCCTTTTATTGGTTGTTAACACAACTTTTTCTATGTTCCTATTAGTTTTTAAATGTTCATCTGCTTCTTTGGAAGTAGTAAAAAACACCTGAGGTCATCTATGGCTTTAAGCGCATCTGATGTTGATACTGATTTCTTTTCACATTTACTGTTATCATTGTTTTCTTTGGCATTCAAATTTAACACATTAGAAACAATATTTTGTATTGAAGCTTCACTGTTAGTAGAAAGATCATCATCAATCTTTGCATATATATAGGTTTTCATCTGGAATTGCATAACCACGATTCTGTAGTTTTTATTCTAGTTCATTTAATAGGAGATTTTCATCGGCATTTTCCGATATTTCTTCAGACTCCGAAGAACTGGGAAATCCAGTATGTCGGAAGCCATTTGCAGTGGTTTTCTGTGACACCATATTCCAACTTTGGTTAATATAAAAGATCGCCTTTAACACAGATACTTGAAACTGTTCTTTTTGGTCAGTAGCAGAGATCATATCATGCAGAAGAAGCCTTTCTATAGTTTGCCTTGAAATTTTTGTATTATGCCTTGATCTAAAGGCTGCGTTACACACATGCTATTTGGAGGCAAGAAAACGAGTTCAATTGATTTTAAGTCATCAACAATGAAGTGAGCAGAACAGCTATCTGTAATTAATGCAACTTTCCTGTTCTGTTTTGAAAATTTTTGATCCCATCTCCTAAGGGTTTCACAGATAGCCACCATCATCCATGCTCTTGAATTAGCATCGTAGAAGAGAGGCAAAGATTTGCAATGTTTCATACATCGAGGCTTAAGAAATTTTCCTATCACCAAAGGAATCATTTTCTCCGAACCATCCATATTTGCAGCTAACAATACAATTAAGCATTCCTTACTTCTCCCCCCCCCCCCCCACCTACACAGTTTTCACCTTTGATACAAAGAGTTCTATCTGCCAAGATCTGATAAAAAAGTCCACATTCATCAACGTTAAAGATGTTGGTAGATTCATATCTTTCGAGAATATCCCACAAAACTTCATCTTTCCATTCTTTTAAGGAACTACTGTCAAAATCAGCAGCTTCTCCACACAATTTTTTAAAAGGATAGGTTTTTCCTTGAATTAAATCGCTGTAGCCAGCTGTTGCTAGCAACGAAACTTGACTCATCAAGTTCATTAGCAATTTCTAAGGACTTTTCTTTTCAAATTTTCCAGGATATAAGAGCATTTTGCAATCGTGCATATTTATTCCATGACAATAGAGCTTTTTCCACATTCTCATAAGGTGACAAGCACTGGCGTTTTCTTTCTTGATCATAGATTTGAACATTTGAGGAGGAAATTTTAGCTGCTAAAATGTTATTTTATGTCGTCTGGGGTATCGAATGTGTTTTAGCGAAAGCAGCTTTTGAAATATTAGACTTTTTAAAAATTTTTAAGCAATTCACTCTTTTCAACAAATGATAAATTTTTTCGTTTCGAAGCCATTTGAAAAAATAAGTGTTCCTATTCGTCATGTATAATCCAAATGAAACAAAATTTTACTTTACTCTTTTTGTCTCAGTTTTAGCATATTTTTCAAACAGGAAGAGATAACATCAACCAATAAACAGATAGATGTCATGTGCTGTCCTTGGGGAGGAAGGAATTTGAGCGGGTAGATGCACTGACTGTGTGTGTTTTAATGCTAGAGGAATGGGGGGAAGGGAGAAAAGGTAAAAGCTCATTTCCTATGTTGTTTCCTTCCTCAAGAAATGTTACAATTTCCAGTGAAAAAAAAAAAAATATATATATATATATATATATCATCTCATTGAAATGATAAAACTGACCTTATAACCAATAACCAGGGAAATAAAATGACTATATAAGCGGTGTGCTTTAACACATTTTCCCTATTAAGCTAGACGGGACTTTTGAAAACTGACCTTATAAGCGGGTGCAGGGCCTGATTATCACACAGGCTGACAAGGCCTCGGCCTAGGAACCTCTATCTGGAGGCACCAAAATAATTTTTAAATTTAAAAAATGCTATTTTTGGAAAAGGTTTCCTTAAAAAAAATTAACCAAAAGTTAGCTAACGATTAATAATCTTTAGTTGAAAGTAGGGATTTTTTAATATCTTTTAACCAATTATCCGATTCAATTAAAAAATACAACATTAGCTAGATTATGAAATATACCAGTTTTCGTGGAGATCGGTCAAATGATATAACATTTTACAGCGGACCAAAAAATCCAGATAAATTTTCACTTGCAGACTTACAGTTATATAATACAAAGTAAAGAACTTTGTATCATCCTAATGGAAAATATCTTTACATTTTCAGTAGTATTTGATTTGGTCATGTGTTCATATTTACATACCCACTGACTTCGTATGGTATGAATGAGGTAGATTAGGATTAAAAAAGAAAACAGTATTTATTATAAAGAATACCTTGTAAAAAATTACATTTCTATGCAAGTGGATTCCAACAGTCATTGAAGAAAGATTACCCCTGCACCAATAATACAGTAGAACTTGGATAATTCGAAGTTGAAGGGACCTGAGAAAAATTCGAAATATCCAAAAATTCGAATTACATATACTATTTCATACTTGCCAACATACTAATTAAAATTCCGTAGTATTGGTAACCCCGCCTTCTTTTTCACACCAGTATCCGTTTTAGAGTATTTTTCTTCTTTAATCGTAATTGCATTTGTAAAATATTACTTTAAAAATTTACTGGTGTGAAAAAAAAGGGCGGGACTAACAACACTACAGAATATTAATTAGGATGTTGGCAAGCATGCTATTTTATCAAAAAGAAGAAATAAATTAAAAAAATTAAAACTCTACAATCAAAGATTTAACATATAAACTTTATATCTAAGAAAACTGCTACATCCCCCCTCCCATTAAATTAATATTTTTTACGAGCTTAATTATTCACTTTAAAAATAAATAAATATTTTTTCTTGCTTCTTCAAGTACAATCTTTGTGTCATAGCATATGACTTCAACCTATCAGTTGATACAAAAATAGAATCTTCTACATCAGACATGACTTTCAATTCAAAAAAACCCTGGAAGTTCATGTATATGCACCATATCTTCTGATGCACTAGGTAGGGGCTTTTCTTGTATTTCCTTATCCTTATTTTGAAAGACTATTAAAATAAATAATGCAATTTAGCTGAGAAAAATCTTGGTAAAATATTTTACTGTAATATTTTAAAGTTAATCGTATGAAAAATTCGAATTATCCAAAATAGAATTCGCATTATCCATGATTTTTTAACATTATTTTAATACAAAATTCAAGGGACCGAGTAAAAAACTCAAATTATCCAGAATTTCGAATTAAACAAGTTCGAATTATTCAAGTTTCACTGTAATAATAATAATTTGAGGTCTCGTTGCAAAAGAAGTTAAAACTAATTTCTTATGAAGGTGATGCTTTAACTTTTTTACCAGCAGTCAAACTTTGTGCACAAATTGGATTGAAAAAAAAAAAAAACCCTTTAATTTGTTCAAGAGGGGGGAGGACCAAAATCGTCCTGGGCCTTGGGCCCCAACAGGTGGTAATCAGGCTCTGAGCGGGTGACCATATAACTGGTACTGACTGTATATGCATTTTTTGGAGATAATGTGATCAGAAGAAATATTTTGAAGTACACATCTAAAAATTTTCCAGTTATAGAAAGCTGATACACGTGTAAAGACATACAAAACAGAGCTTACATAGTGAGTAAAAAAAAAAAAAATTGGTAGAGTTAATTTTTGGAACACCAATTTCCGAAATCTAAAACTGACCTACCTAATCAGGATGACTGATAATTTTCCTCTAATAACCATACAATACATGAGAAAGAATATTTAAATTGGATTTATCTAACAATTTTCAAGAAAATTGTTAGAAACGTTTTTGAGATATCAACTTTTACCAAAACTTTGCATTCTCAATTATTGACTGGAAAACAATAATTACATACAAAAGGATATTTAAAAGGGAGTTAATGTGACGAGTTTGAAAAAAAATCTGTACAGCCGTTTTTAAAGAAACACACTTCTGAGACCTGAAATTGAGCTATTTATGCTGGACGCCGATCAATTTTCCTTAACTAACCAACTATACCATTCGAAAAGACATTTAATAGAGTGTTTATATAGCAACTTTGAAGAAAATCGTTGGAGCCGTTTTAGAGATATGGACACTTCTGTTCCACACTTCAGTCCCACTTCTGTTTTTCCAATTTTCATCAAAATTTGGAAAATTCATCTGTACACCAGACCTGTCTTAGTTCTGAAGTTTTGTAGTTCTGTCTTTATTAGTTTTGGAGATATGATAGCCAGAAGATTCCCTACATACATACATGCACACACTGACCAATTGCCAAAAACTACTTTATTAGACTTAGGACACCTTAAAACGTGTAAATCAGATGAAAACTCGACATCGAATTTTCGGACTGAATACAATACTTCCATTACCTACGATAGTTGGGTAATGAAAGTAAAAATGTGGTGAGTTGTTTGATTATTTTAAGTTGCTACTTTATTTTGTTTGATTGTTTTAAGTTGCCACTTTATTTTGTTAGTTCCAAGTGGAGAGTGGATTTTTTCAGGTCTACAAGCATATAAACCAATATAGTAAATGACTATAGATTTTTCCTTTTCTAACACATGACAACTTTCAAACCATCTGTTGAAAGTCAAATATAATCCAAAAGCAAATTGATTCAGTTATTTGTTTTTATCAGATTGGATAAGACACATCTGACAAATTAACTTTATATAAGGAAACAGTGTTCAAATAAATAACAGAAAACATTAGATTCTTAAAAGAGCACTTCACCTATAGTCACCAGCAGTGAAACTTCATGTTATTCTTTGAGAAAATTTGTTATGCAAATTACTCGTTATCTTGTGTATTTTTTAAAATTCTGTTTCCTTATTTAGAAATTCACAACTTTTAAGTTATTCTCTTTTTCCAAAAATTGATTTAAAAATTTTTAAATATTTTATCTTGAGGTTTTAAAATATGTAAAATGCTTTTAAGTTAATTTTTCACACTTTATAGTCTTAAAACTCAAAATTAATTTTTGTAAAACAAGAATCAAAATTAACATTTGTGAATTTTGTAAATGTAAAAACTGAATTTAAAAAAAAAAAAAAAAAAGATTATAACATGTGTTGACGATACTTTATGAGTGGACTGTATTCAATAATTACTATTCTGAAGCTATTACTTCACAAACATTTAATTAAACTATTATACATATCGTATGTACATATTTACAGTTATTAGAGGACGTATTATTAACGTATTCAAATATGTTGACACCATAGTCAACGCAAACTATAAAAAAGGTGAACCATATCACCGAACAAGATAAACAAGAGAGATGTTACTCTTATAACGAAAAACAATACAACTACCCCGCTAAAGCGGGAATGCAAGTGAACAAGAGATGCGCGCCAAGGTTGCGCATATAGCCAAACTAAGGTGAGCGGCAACATACCGGCCCACCTTGAAACATTGTTTCAAAATTACAGTTCTAATATGTAATAGCCTAATTATAATTAATTATACGAAAATATTATATATGCAATTTAAATAATAAAACTTATACAAGAGAAATATTAATAACATTGTAAACAATAAAATAATACAAATGAAATACAATAAACAAATTAAATTTAACTATATACATTATTCATTTTCAAACAATTTTTTTTTTTTTTTAATTACTTTTCTGAAGGCAAAAGAGCAATTTTGGAAATAGGTCGTTTATATGTCCCATTTCTTGTTTTAACAGAAACTACGCGGATTTTGTTATCCTTTCCTGGAATAATTTCTACTATTCTACCCAAAATCCAACTACATATGGGCAAGTTTTCTTCCTTTAATAGTACCATATCTCCATTTTTAATGTTATTTGTTTCAAATTTCCATTTGTTTCTTTGTTGTAACGTATTTAAATAATGACATTGCCATTTTTTCCATATTCCTTGAACTATTTTAGTTAATTTTTGCCAGGTATCTAATCGATTATCTGGAATGCCAGAGAACTCGGGTTCGATCACCGCTGTGATGGGTCGACCAACTAAAAAATGGCCGGGAGTCAAGACGTCCAAATCTTCGATATCGTTTGAAAGGGGGGTAAGGGGTCGAGAATTGAGGATTCCCTCAATTTGACAAACAACGGTTAAGAATTCCTCATATGTTAATTTAGCGTTTCCTACTGCGCGTTTCAAATGATACTTAAACGATTTTACGCCTGCCTCCCATAGCCCTCCAAAATTTGGGGCACGGGGTGGCAGAAATTTCCAATTAATATTCTCTGAATTTAAAAAATTAGTAAGGTTTTCATCAGGGTGAGTAGCTAATCTATGTAACCTTTTTAATTCATTATTTGCACTAACAAAATTTGTTGCATTGTCACTGAATAATGTTTGGGCTTTGCCTCGTCTAGCAAAAAATCTTTTTAAAGTTGCGATAAAAGCTTCGGATGTTAAATCGCTAACTACCTCTAGATGCACGGCTTTAGTAGGCATGCAAATAAAAATACAAACAAAAATTTTGTTATAGATTCCTTTTCTTTGACCCCGATATTTAATTAAAAAAGGGCTACAGAAATCTATACCAGTACAATAAAATGGATGAGTCACATTTACTCGTTCCTTTGGCAAATTTCCCATAAGTTGATTGACCGTTAAAGGTTTAATTTTGTAACACGTTACGCAGTTACGAAATATTTTCCGAGCTAAAGATCTCCCACTAACTATCCAATATTTTTTTCTAATGTGGTATAACAAGGCTTGAGGTCCTACATGAAAGAATTTTTTATGGAAATGTTCCATAATCATGGAAGATAATTTATGGTCGTGGGGCAGCAAAAGGGGATGTTTACTATCAAAATTTAAATTAGCATTTTCCAGCCTTCCACCGACTCTTAGGAGTCCCTGAGAATCTAAAATTGGATTAAAACAATTTAATTTACCTGATACGGGCTTCTTTTTCTCTAAGCAGATCAATTCTGCGGCAAACTGTGTATACTGTACCTGTCTAATTAAATGTACTTCAGAGTCGTTTAATTCGGTGGTTCGGAGTGGTCCAGTTACTCTATTTCCCTTTGCTCTTGTATTCCTAATAAATCTAAAAATAAAACTACATATTCTAATTAATTTACAAAAATTATTTGTTAATGAAAACAAAGTTCTGGGAAGAATCCGTGGATTGGATTAATCCACACAACACTGCAGGGTTAGTGCCACCCTGGTGATTATTTTTCAACTCACTAATCACAATACTATTATCACTGGGGGACAGATAGTCAGAGTCATTGTTTATGATACTACTGGATTTACTTAGAAAGTCTGGTCCCTGCCACCACAACGGATTATCCATTAAATCGGTGGTAGTTAGACCTCGTGAAATTAAGTCTGCTGGATTTTCCGCAGAGGACACATGGTTCCATGTGAAGTTTTTAGACAGTTCTTGAATTTTGGCAACCCTGTTGCCAACAAATGTTTTCAATTTCCAAGGCTCGGTTTGGATCCAGGCCAGAGCTATTTGAGAGTCTGTATAGAGATAAATATTATTGATCTGTAACCTCAAAGATTTCAAAATTTTCACAATTAATTTGCATAACAAAAGACAACCAGATAACTCGAGTCGAGGGATAGAAACAGTTTTTAGAGGTGCAACTTGAGATTTGCTGCTAACCAAATTGGAGACAATTTCAGAATTATGAATAGACTGAATATACACGGCTGCTCCAAAAGCTAATGACGATGCGTCGGCGAATCCGTGTAAGTTTATTTGTTGTGCTTCAGGAATTAAAACATAGCGATTTATTCTAAGTTGTTCAAGAGCTTTTAACGAAGTGGCGAATTCTAGCCAATTTTGAGCAATAGGGCTTGGAATAGGGTCATTCCAGTCCAATTTTAATTTCCATAGTTCCTGCATAAACAACTTGGCTTTGACAATAACAGGACCGATGAGACCCAATGGGTCGAAAATGCGAGCAATGTCTGATAAAATGCTTCTCTTTGTCATAGACTTTAACTGACACAAATTTATTTTAAATGTGAAAGGATCTAAATTGGGTTTCCAGGCAACCCCTAGGGCTTTGGTTTCCTTATCAGAGAATGTGTACTCAGGTATGTCTCTTTAGAAAAGTCAAGTAAGGCAATATGATTTGCATTCCATTTATGTAAATTCGTTCCAGCGCTTTCTAACAAGTGTATAAGCTGTTTTTGAAGCTCCCTAGTAGATTCTAGCGATTCTTCCCCACTTATTATATCGTCCATATACGAATCATGTAGCAAAATATCGGATGCCTTCGGATATTTCTCGGCTTCTTCAAGGGCTAATTGCTTCAACGTTCTAATGGCTAAAAAAGGGGCACAAGCGGTACCGTATGTTACGGTATTAAGTTCATAGGTTTCAATTTCTGAGTTCACATTATCTTTCCATAAAATTCTTAATAATTTTCTCTGATCCTCGGTAATCATTATTTGGCGATACATTTTTTCAATATCGGCCAAAAACATAAATCGGTGTTGTCGAAAGCGTAACATGATTTCATACAAATTTTCATTAACGACACCTTTATAAATTATGTCGTTTAATGATATTCCACTAGTTGTCGGACTCGAAGCATTAAATACAACGCGAAGCTTCATAGTAGATTTTTCGGGCCTATAAACGCCATGATGCGGTAGATAATAACAGCCAGAATCATTTAAATTATCAACAATTTTTGTCATATGATTTAAATTAGTGTATTCTTTAATAAAATCACAATAAAGATTTCGCATGGTTGGATTCTTTTCTAAACGATTCCATAACTGCTTGAGCCGTTTTTCTGCGATAGATTTAGACTCCCCAAGGACACTAGCATCTTCCTTCAAAGGCATGGCTACCATAAATCTTCCCGATTTATCTCTCCGATAATTTTCTAAAAAATGTTTCTCACACAATTGTTCTTCCTGACTAATTGGACGTAAGTCAATTTCAGGAGCTTCTATTTTCCAGAATTTTTGAATGGTTTCATTAAGATAATCATTGCATGCAATAAAACCGCAAAAAGTATTTTCAGATACATTGCGGTCTATGGTTCCCGCAGCAATATACCCAAAAACGCTATTCTGAAAGGTGAATTGTCCTATTTTAAATTTATCTGCTTTTAATATTTCATAGAAAAATTCAGCACCAACTAAAGCATTTATTTTAGATTTTTTCCAAAATTCACTATCAGCTAATTCAAGGTCATGTGGTAGATTTAAACTTCTTATGTTTATATTGTGTGAAGGAATGAATTCTGTTATTTTAGGTGTAATTAAAAATTCAATTGGTTCACTAAATGAATCATCTTTATTGGAAATAATGGTACGTACTGAAGATTTCACATTTGTCATCTTACCAATAATTCCTGAAATATGAATATCGCATTTCCTTTTTTGCAAATTCAATAAATGAGCGAGTTCTCTGTCGCATTTATTGAATGCTCTGTCAGGTTACATTGACTACCATTATCAATAATTACACGAACCGGAATCTTTTTTTTATTGCTACTTTCCAAATAAACTATAGCAGTTGACAGCAATATATGTTTTTTACTTTTTAAGATTGGATCATTAATCTCGTTATATAATGTCATCGAAACCTCTTTTTTTTCCTTCTGCAATTGAGAATATGAATCATCATCCGAAGGAGACAGGTGCCGTATGTCTGCATCTGTCTGGTTATTTGGATTTTCTGTTTGCGGTTTAGATGGAAAATTATTACTTTTTGTTCCCGGCAGAAAACGATGTAGGAGTGGATTGTGTCTTTTAGAACACATATAACAGGATTGCTTACTCTTACAATTCGATACCTGATGTTTCGATTTCAAACAATTAATGCACAACAAATATTTTTTGACTGTTAGGAATCTGTCGTGTTCATTTAATTTTAAGAATTCACAACATTTAGATAAAGAATGATTTCTTTTACAAAGGGGACAGTTTTGATCGTTAAAAGAATCATTTTTAGAAAAGAAAGTTTTTATTCTAGTACTCTTTTCCGCATTCATTAATTTCGGTTTCGTATTCGAAACGCATTGTAAGTTTTCTAACACCAAACATCTTTTTTGTAAAAAGTTAATGAAATCGCACCATGTTGGCAATTCTGTAGAACTTAAAGATAATTCAAATTGTTTTTTAGTTTCTTTATCGATCTGTTTAAGAATTAAATTTATAAGTAAGGCCTCCGTAAAGGGATTCAATTCCAATCCTATACCTTTGAGTGCTCGAATATTTTTTTGACAGCTATCTGTTATTGTTCGCAAATTTTTAACTAAATCTTGAGACAGATTCTCTACGTTCAATATCTCATTTAAGTGAGAATTTACAATCATTCTTTTGTTTTGGAATCTATCTTCCAATGCTTTAAAAAGCGAAATATATGAATCGTCTTCGGTAATTACATCTAGTGCTCTTCCACAAAGTGTAGATTTTAGATAATATAACTTTTGGTTATCTGAAAGTTTATCATTCTGATCAATTAAGGTTATAAATTGATCTTTAAAACTATACCATTCATTATATTGTCCATTAAATTTGGGTAAAGGAATTTCAGGCAATCGAAAATTGATAATAGAATTATTTGCTTTAGATTCATTTGAAATAATTTCATTTACATTTTTACTAATGTTATTAGAGTGTAAGAATTTTCGAAGCCTTACCTCTAATTTTTCTGCCTCTTCTTCCAGTTCTGCGAATGCGTTGAGCTGAACTTCAAGGTCCGCTTCATCAGCTATTTCGAAGTACTGTATTTTCAAATCATCGAGTTTGGTTACTATTTTTTGAAGATAATCCTTCTTTATTTCTAGAGTTATAATGTCTTTATTGTCCTCATCAACATTATCCAAATATGTTGATATTTTTGTCAGTTGGCCTTTCAAAGTTCCACGTTGTCGATTTAGGATAACTAATTTATTTTTATCCATAATTACTTTCATCAATGAGCACCACCACTATTTCATTATATTACGATTGATCTTCCTCCGGTTCTACTAGACCAAATGTTGACGATACTTTATGAGTGGACTGTATTCAATAATTACTATTCTGAAGCTATTACTTCACAAACATTTAATTAAACTATTATACATATCGTATGTACATATTTACAGTTATTAGAGGACGTATTATTAACGTATTCAAATATGTTGACACCATAGTCAACGCAAACTATAAAAAAGGTGAACCATATCACCGAACAGGATAAACAAGAGAGATGTTACTCTTATAACGAAAAACAATACAACTACCCCGCTAAAGCGGGAATGCAAGTGAACAAGAGATGCGCGCCAAGGTTGCGCATATAGCCAAACTAAGGTGAGCGGCAACAACATGATTTTTCTTATAATTTTCCCATTTTTAGCAGATGTGCCCACAACTGGGTATGAAATTTTTTTTAGCCAAAAATGATCACTTCGCAAAATTGGTAATAATTTTTGTCTGGTTGACGGAATCAATACAGTTATTTCATCAAACATTAGCTAAGGGTTCTAGCTTTCCATTAGTATTTATATGTTTGCATAATATCTACTCTGTCAAAAGTTATAAGCCAAAATAAAACTGTGCCCACAACCATAGACAGTCCCTTATATATATATATATATATTAAAGACAGCCTCATCTGACAAATTTGAAGTCTGCAATTAAAGTGTAGTGAATAGTAATAACGGTTTTCCTATTTTTGAAAAGGTAATGCTTATAAGCAGAATGCCCGGGTTCGATATGCCCAGGGCAATATATGTAAGTGTTTTAAGATTTTAAAAAAGAATTTTACTAAAGGGGAGAATTTGCTGCTTATTTACTGTTCTTTTTTATATATTTTTAAACATAGTGTATCCAATTACTGATAATGTCTTAGAATGTTTGACTAGTTTGTTAGACATTCTTTTTTTAGGGTTGTGATTAGATAGACTGATTGTTCAGTTTTGTGAAAACACTATCAAATGTTATAAATTGTGATGCTCAGTGGTATTACATTTTCTATAGTTTATACCTGGTCTGTATTTCATTATTAAAAAATGCTCAGATTTATTAGGATTTTTTTTTTAATACATAAGTATTTTTCATGGTAATTAGTTTAAATATTTGGAATATATATTGATTGATAATAAATGAAAAGCAATTCTAAAACACATGGGGGGTCTTCTTCAGGGGAGATACATGGGGATCTTCATTTATTATCAGTTAATTTATTTTCGTATTATATTTCCTCTTTCTACATTTTGTGCGTTGGTTTATCATTACATAGTTTCAAGTTTTTATTGAGGATTCAGATTTTTTATTATTAATTTTCAAAGTTTATTTCATATAATATATATATAAATGAGGGGCAAAGCGAAGTCGCAAGAAAGCCTTTATCTCTAAAATTATTGATTACAGATATATATTTCCAATTACAAAATATTTATAAAATATGTTTTTTGAAAATTGCAAAAAACCTCTTGTACAACTCCCAATAAATAATAATTATAATAATAATAAAAACTTCTGCACATCCAAAATTGTTCAAGATATTTAATTTCAAAGTTTAAGATATTTTCGCATTTTCTCATGCTTTATTAAGAATTTTTTAACCGACCTCTTCATGAAGGTAAAAAAAATGTGGAAAAATCCCAAACTTTGAAATTAAATATCTTAGTTAATATTGACACACAGAACTGTTTTTTGTGTTATGTTTGTTAGGATGAGTGTCAACTTTTACTAAATATAACTATAGGGACCAGAAGACTATACAAAGTTAGTTTTTGTAATTTTTAAAAGATTATTTTTTTTAATTTAATCCTGCCATATCATAAATGGTTACAATTTTAAAAACATTTTGTAATTGGAAATATACAGGGTGTTCTAAAAGTTGACAAAACTATTTAAATCAAATTTATTGTCTTGAAGAGACGTTTCCTGAGATGTATCACAAGACATACTTTCCTGTTTGAAATTTTTAAATTGCCCTCCCTAGCGGCACTCCTACCATCCCCTTGCCTGGGTCCAAACTTTTTTGGGCAAAGTATGTCTTGTGATATATCTGAAACACCTCTTCAAGACAATAAATTTGATATAAATAGTTTCATCCTGCAATGTTATTAAAGGGGATACATAAGTATAAAATCCACATTTCAAAAGTTTGAAAACTAATGTATCTCCTTTAATAATCATCATAGGGCTAAACTATTTATATCAAATTCATTGTTTTGAAGAGACATTTCCATGGATTTATCACAAGACATACCTTTCCATTTGAAATTTTAAAGTTGCTCTCCCTAGCAGCCCCCCCCCCCTCTTGGCCCAAACTTTTTTCACCAAAAGAGGTCCCTCTCGAATTCATTGAATATCTATTTTGCCATTTTTCACAATTCCAACTCATTTTCGAGTTAGGAGGGGCGTGTGAGACTTTTGGAACTCCCTGTATATCTGTAACTAATGGTTGTGAAGAACGGCCTCCTCGTGACTTTGCTTTGCATCTTATATCTTTAAATTAAATCAAGAACTATTTATAATGAGAAAGTTTATATAATATATGAGTTAGTATATATTTATATCATTCAAAGAACTTCTTTATGACTTTGTTATCAAAACAATTTTTGCTTTTCATGCAGTAAGTGCACCGAAAAACTGGTGTTGAAAGGTATGTAATGTAATAAATAAAAATATAAGCAAACATCCTACATTGACCAAACTTGCAAAGATTGTTAAAATAAAAGTATGAGCCTTCATCAGGTTTAAAAAGAAGAAGCCTGATAATGGGTTGTCTCTTTATAACTAATGTTTTGTATCATTCCTTCACCAGGCCATTTTCACCTGATATTATTGTTTTAGTATACTAATATTTTGACCTGAAACAATTATTGCCAGTTTTTCCAATTTATGGTGTTTGAGTTTGCTTATAAAATTTTTTTTATTCCCCAATTTCTTTATTGACCTGTGATCTATTCTTTTGTTGAAATAGTAAAAATTGTGATAGTAATATACAGGGGTGAAACTTTTCAGGGTTTACCCCTGAATTCAGGGTTTTTGTAAATTTTTTGTCTCTGTATGTCATATTAAATTATTTTATTTTTATAGAAATTTCTTATCTTGAATGTTTATTTTGCTTTATAATGTATTAAGAAGTCTCCTAATATCACTTATTATAGGTAGCTACATCATATATCGTTAATAAATCTCCCCTATCTCCATGCAAATAGCAATTTTCAGGGTTTTTGCATGTTAAGTAGTTTCACCCGTGTCAATAGTACTAATAGCAGTGTTTCATTTTGTGTATATTTAAATATTTCTGAATGCACTCGAGACATTTAAAATTTAGCAATAAATTGAATTATGTCCTCTGTCATCAGCTGAATAGAAGGTTGCTGTATAATTGTGTTGTTATGAAAAATCTACCTTTTAAGAGATAAGTGAATATATATATATATATAAAGAAAAAAAAAAAAATGAATTGGGAAGATTTAAATAAATAAAGCCTATTAAGCATAGAATTTTCAATTCTTAATGTTGTCAGATTTAAAAGCAAATGATGCAGCATTTAAAACTACGAAATTAATACAGTATTTAAAGAAGTTATTGAACATAATATTTCGATATCACCAAGTTTTAAATTGTTTTCGATAACCTCTACTATTGTAACTAGCTTAATTATGGGAATTACTTGGATGACAATAAATAATGGAAAGCTTAACAGAATTTGGTGTGTGGTTGTTTTTAAAATAATCAAGTGAATTAAATATGTAAAAATATCGATGTAATTAAAAGTAATTCAGAATAGAAAATTAGAAAATTTAGTTTAGTTTTTAGAAAAGTTGTGCATTCTATCTTATACAAATCTACTTTTTAGCAGAAAGCTTTTTTGTAAAACTTTATGTGCTTTTATTTTATTTATTTATTTATTTTTAAATTATATGTCAATGGTCAGTGTAACGAAAACGATATTGTTTAAATTCACCCTTTGCTTAAATTACATTTTTATTTTTTAGCGCAAACCAGATACAAGTTTCTGCATCTAGAAAGACACTTTCCGCTAATGATATATTTCTTGCATTGAATGATATGCTTTTTGAAGATATGGTTGAACCTCTAAAGGAAAGTTTAGAAGGTAATTATTATCTATATCTTTTATTATTTTATCCAACAAAAGTATTTAATATTTGTTAAAAAAAATTTTAAATATCTCAATAT
Organism: Salticus scenicus; assembly: GCA_963930645.1. Lineage (NCBI taxonomy): Eukaryota > Metazoa > Arthropoda > Arachnida > Araneae > Salticidae > Salticus > Salticus scenicus. Next base: position 91,157,658 of record OZ005650.1, read on the forward strand.
CACCATCTTTCTCTTTATGTTATATATTAAAAATTAGCACAGTACTGCACACTTGTAAAAAAAACATGATGAACTCAAAATATTGCTACTTGCTCTCACACAAAGATAATACCGTATAGTTAAAAAAAAAAAAGTGGCTTATTTGGAATATGTTCCTAGTTATTGAGCCATCCGTATTAATTATTCTCCATATAATTTGAGTTTGAAGTTTAAACTTCTTAAGCATTAATGATTTAAAAAAAAAAAAAAAAAAGTAAATCATAAGTGCTGATCATCAACTACGTTATAGAAAGGTTTGAATCCCAGATGTTCTTTTATAACTGTTTAGAAACTATTGTGTCATGTACTCATTTTGCATGTTCAGCTGTGTCTCGCATAGGTCTTCATTAAGTAATTCCTCCAATTCTTCCTCTGCAAACTGTTTTGGTGTGCCAGAGCATTCTGTATCTCCAATGAGCTCTTCCCATGTGGCATTAGAGGTCACATAATATTGGTATTTCAAACCAAGAGCAGAGAAAATTTTTCTATATTATAGCGATTGCTGAAATAGCACATTTTCTATTCTTATTTTTAATCAGTCTGATTTAATCTGTGTTATTATTATTATTATTATTTTATACATCATCATTGTTTATTATTCCATTTTATATCATTATTCATCATCTTGTTTTCTGCTGTATATATTTATAGTCATCAATTAGTTTATATTTGTTATTAATGTTAATGGAGAACATGTTAAGTACTCTGATTTTTGGTACTTAAATCATTAACGTACAACATTGTATCATGCAATGCCATTTCAGCCAGTAGCTAAGTTAATCAACTTGTTGTAACACCGCTATGTGATTAAAGTCAACTGAAAACATTTTTAATTAATTTCAAGATATAATCCCTCAGTGGCAAAGCTAAGAAAATTTTTATGAGTAGTCTAAGAAAATATTAATTATGAAATGGAAAAGAAAATGCTTTAATGCTTTTTTTTTTTTTTTTAAATACTTTCCAAAGATATATAAGTAAGAAGAAACTGTAGTCTTAACAAAAATTTGACTTGAGATTTTGGTGCATCTATATGTTTTGAGGTCTCCTGAGTTTATTTTTGCTATTTTTACGATAATGTGTATATGTGTGTGAGTAAACATGATAGCATCAATACACTTTGTTCGAATCAACTGAAAGTTAGTACATGTGTTATAGGTCAATGTAGTACAAGCTGTATAAATTTTAGTGAATCGAGCACTTATAGAATTTTTACAGGGATACGAAAGAAAATTTTTTTTTCATTAGGGCTTATGGGCTCAGATTATTTAAAGTGCAATAGCGTCTAAATGCCTTACTCGATTAAGTTGAGAATTTATGTACGTATTATAGGTCACCATCACACAAACTGTATAAATTTTGGCAAATCTAGCATTTATAGTTTTTTTTCACATGATACAATAGAAAAATTCTTTACTACCATTATCGCCTATGGTCTGCAACTATTTAAAGTGTGATAGCATCTAAATGCCTTATTTGAATGAACTGAAAATTTATATACCTGTTATTGGTCATATAGTCGCACAAACTGTATGAATTTTGGTGTTTCTCTTTCTCTCTCTCTTTTTTTTAAAGGACACACACACAGAAAAAAATTCTTTACCACTGTGGGCTATGAGTTAAAATTATGTAAAGTGTGATAGTGTCAAATGACTTATTTAATTGAGCTTTAAATTTATGTACATGTTATAGGTTACCGCTGCACGAACTGTATAGATTTTGGTGAATCTAGAACTTTTAGATTTTTACAGGGACACAATGAAGTCTTTATCATTATGACTTAGGGCTCAAATTATTTCAAGTGCAAAAACATTAAATTAAACAACATACTGTTTGAAGGTTCACAGTACTAATTGAAGGTACATACATAAACACCTTATTATAACTTTCTCTTCTGTTTATTTAACGACTTCTCTTACTTTAGTTTATTTAAAACACTGTTGATTACTTATTGGTCGAAAGTCGAATGCAATCACTCCAGATTTTTATATAATGTTTACCATGTACAGAATAGCACCATTTATAAATTTCTTATTCATGTTTATGTCAATTTTGTATAGTCCCAATTCCTTTATATTCCTTTTAATACAAAAATGTATTTTTTTTTCTTTATATATATAACGCAAACACATCGTTTTTCACCTTTCTAAAATTCACAAAGGCTTATAGTTCATTTATGTATCATATTGCATCAGTCTCTTCAAAAATGCATAAACCAGGTTTTACTCTAGTTAAAAAATATATATTGCAGATTGCATTTATGTTACACTAGTGAAAAATATCCAAGGAACTTAATTCGATTTATAATGCCGAATTTAATGCTGACCAGACAATCAGCATATATTGATATTTGAAACAGCAACCATGAATACAGCTGAAATTAATAATAATAATAAAATACACAAGAGGACTGGCATTAAAAAACAATAATTAAAAAACTGAATAAACACTGTAAAATGTAAAAAAAAAAAAAAAAAAAGCTTGCAACAATTGTTTCAGGTCAAAATAAAACATGACCCTTTGTCAGGCGAACAATGTAAGCACGAGTGCTACAATTATAAAGTGGCAATGCACAAAACAGATTTCAGTGATGAGCCAGTGATTTAAAAAGCAGAACGTAAAATTCTTACAACACATTCAAAAACATACTTATAGCTAATAAAAATACATAACATTTTACACTGAAATTATTATTATTATGTCATACAAAAAATTGTTTGAAATAAAAATCTGATTACTTTTTAATTAAATTATGTTTAAATATTTATAGGATAGTAAAATATCAAATCCAAAAGATAATTAGTAATTTGGATCTTTATTGTATTAATGTTTATCAAAAAAAAAAAATAAATAAATAAATAAATAAATAAAAAAAAAAAAAAAAAAATAAATAAATAAAATAAAACAAAGAAAGATCTTTCTTATTGCTTAAGTGATTATTCACATTGACATTGATATTTAATGGGGAGATTTAACCCTTTAATGCGCGCGACTATATATATATTTTTTTCAACTAAAATTGTACATGATATTAAACAATATGGCCCTCTGTATAAATAATATGCACTTAAAAAAAATTTAACTTGCTTATTTTAGGAGAAGGGGCCGTCCTCCTCATGGGGACGGCGCACGTCTAGGACTTTTAGCTTCTGTAGTTCTCAGGAAAAAAAAAAACTTACCTCTTCATGACTCTGATTTTTTCATTAACACTATCAAATAATATGATATAATAAAACTAATGCTTAATATTATTTATATGAAGTTTTATTAATAAAACACAAATTTTAAGAAAATATTAATATAAAATTCACAAAATTTTTATAGAGTAATATTTCAGAAAAAGTATAAAATTATGATTAGCACAAAATATTTATGAAATAATCATGTATATATAAAAAGATAAATATTAAAATATTTTAAAGATTAATATATAAATATATATGTATAAGAATTATATATTTTATGAAGAAAATTATGTAATATAAAAGTAATAATGTACATATAAAAAGATAAATGTTAAAATATTTTAAAGATAAATATTTAAATATATATGTATAAGAATTATATAATATATGAAAAAAATTATGTAATATAAAAATAACACTGTACTACTGTGCATTTGCATAAAAAAGAATATTTACATCATTATTTTGAAATTTTCGAAATCCAATTTTTGTTTCAGTTATTTTTCATGAAATTTTTCAAAGCAAGTTTTTGTGCCTTTTTGCACCATGCATAAGCCAACATTACATGATTTACAGGAAAATATGCTTTTATGTGGTTTTGCAGTTGTACTGCATAGTGCACATCGTCTAGGTTTACCCTTTATTGGCATATGTTCTGCATTTTTTAATCTTTTCTCCAAAGGAATGTGAAATTTCCCTTTCTTGATTACAACTGGACTAGTAAGTTTTTTTTAGTCATTCTTTCTGAAGAACTGCCCATAGATATTAGAGATCCGATTACTTCCATACGGAAAGATTTTAATGATTTTATGTCTGGATCAGCTTCGTGCAAACTGCGGTAAATAATAAACGCATTTACGATTGACACATCCAAAAAATGAAAAAATATTCTATGCCACCATTTTCAGCTTTTTCGATCAATCTCGTACAAAGATTTCATTTGATCGAAATGATCAATGTATCCCATGTGTTTATTGTAATCCTTGATTACACTGGGGCACTGTACTTGGATTTTTTCACCATTTTTTTCCTTTCTCTCTACAGATGTCGGATTTACAGCATTACTATCGCAAGACAAAAGGCTAACACACCTCCTGTCCTTCCATTTGATACAAAATATGCCATCATTACTAACAGCCCAGTCATAATCACCACGTTTTAACTCCTTGTCATTTGACAAAATTTTTGGCATATTTTTTCTGTATAAATTTACAGTTCCACAACAAAAAACACTCTTTGTTTCAAGAAACCGAAAAAGTTCATAGGTTGTAAAAAAATTATCCATATATACCCAATGATTTTTCCCAAATAATGGCTCACACAAACGTTTTACTACACTTTCACCTAAATTTCTTTCCACTTCTTGCATTTTTCTAGAATATATTTCAAATTTACAGGCATATCCACTTTCATCACACCTCATCCATACTTTATATCCCCTTTTAATGGGCTTTTTGGGCATATATTGTTTTAATGAGCTTCTTCCTTTAAATTGAATCATTGATTCATCTACTGATTGATATTTATTTGGCTTGCATAGAGAAAAAAATCTCTCTGATAAATGCTCTAATAATGGACGCACTTTGTATAATTTATCAAATTTTGGATCTCCCCCGTTCGGCATAATGCTGTTATCATTCAAATGAAGATTTCCAAGTATCCATGTAAATCTCTTTACAGGCATTTGTTTTGAAATGAACTGATCATGTAAAAGTTCATTAAAAGACCAAAAGTCTCGAAAGCTAGGTAACTTTTTAATACCCATTAGCAAATTAATTCCCAAAAAAAACAATAATTTCGTTCACGTCAACAGGGGAAAATTGCTTACCTTTTTGTGTAGCATATAAGTTAGTTTCAAATACAATTTTCTCCATAAAATCAGCTGTAAAAATGGATAGAAAAATATTTAAGGGGGTTATTGTTTCCATAGAATTAATTTCATCGGTAGGTCCACTAGGCTCTGAAAATTCTGGAAAATTTTTATTGAAGGACTCCCGTTTTCTCCAGTTTATATCAAATACTCTTGAAGGTCCAGGCATGGAGATTTCATCTGGTTCACATACCTCATCCTTATCCTCATCATCACTGCTTAAAATAATTCCACTAGTATCTGGGATAATATTCTCGTCTCCCACACTGCTATAATCCGATATTTCAGATTCATTATCAGATGGCAGATCTTCAAACAGAGTTAATGCTTCTTTTATACTAAGTCCTTTTCATGGCATTTTAAAAAAATTAAAATTTTAATTTACATATTAGTATAACTAGCATTAATTTTATACTTTAAAAAAAGTCCCCAATCAAAAATATCAAAAAAGACGTTTTCCCGATTATAAAATTAAATATAATAAAATCAGCACGAGAACAAATTAGCAACTGTCTTTTCCACAAAACTCTTAGAAAATGAATATTTCTTTACTATGGAGTGCCAGATTACACGTCAGATTTGTGGTACAAGTGTTTCTTATCAATAAATAGTCTCAGAGAATTTATTAAAAATCACTGGTTAGCTGCAAACAAAATAAACACTTTTGAAGCGGCTGCGATGCAGAGCTCAGTCATAAATCTCTCTCAAGAGATGAGAAGGAGGATTACGTAGGCGCGCGGCGTCCTCCTGGCAAGAACGGGTAGAAAATGTACCTATAAAATAAATCGTTAATGTAAAAATGTGAAAAGTGTTCTACATATTTATTAATCGTGATCCTTACAATGATTTCTAGTAGCTATTTTTTAAAAAAAATCTGTTTTTTTTTTTTAATAATTTTTAAGTTTGAAAAATCAATTTCCTTAAAATCGAGCTTACGTAACATTATTTTTTCAAGCAGATAAATGCGAAAATTTTGTAGTGCTGCCATCTAGTATCAATATTTAGAAGTAAATGATTGATTTCCAGTAAAAGTTGCTGATTTATTTGTGGAATTAGAATGCAAAAAAAAATCATGAAATTGCGTCCTTGTAGCAAGGACACCGCGCATTAAAGGGTTAAACTTCAGTGTTATGGCTCTCTATCATTGAGTATCAAAGTCATCCAAATCCCATGTTAACCTATGGGTTAACAATCCCTGTTATTATTAATTACATAATTCATATTTTTTAATTCTATTTCCTCATTCAGTAAATTCATTATTGTTAAATTATGTCACGTTTTTCAATTTCTTTCTTCTTTTTCAATACTTTCCAACAAGGTTGAAAAGTGTTAATGACTTCGGTTTGTCTGTCTGTCCACACTCTAACTACCATAAACATTTATGGAATTTCTTGAAAATGATATATGTTATTCAAGTTCACTATCGGATGTTCCTTATTGAAAATGTAGTGAGTACCTCTACTGGTTTGTGTACAGGGACACTCGAAAGTATTTCAAAGCATTGTGTTCTATGGGAGGTATTTCTATAAAGCATATTTTAATACCTTTACTGTACACAAATCTTAATAAAATTGAAATATGTTATTCAAGTTCACTATTGGATGTTTATTATGTAAAATTGAGTAAATACCAGCGCTGGTTTGTGTACAGGAACACTCAAAAGTATTCCAAAGCATTGTGTTTTGTGAGAAGTATTTCTATAAACCAAATTTTAATAACTTTATTTTGCACAAAGCTTAATGAAATTGAAATATGTTATTTTCATATGCACAAAAGAATGCTTTCTATCGTATATGGTATGATTAGCATCAGATTTACAGGGTCACACAAAAATATTCAGTTACTTTAAGAAATATTAATAAAAATTTTCTGGAATTGTACTTTCGTTTACATTAAGCATTTTTAACACTTTCTAACATTTTTTAAGTGTGTATATGCTTTCAATTTGTGTATCTGTCTGTCTGACCATATTTTAATACCTTTATTGTACACAAATCTTAATGAAATTGAAATATGTTATTTAAGTTCACTATCGGATATTTCCTATGTAAAATATTTAAATACTAGCACTGGTTTATGTATAGGGATACTCAAAAGTATTCCAAAGCATTGCGTTCTGTGAGAGGTATTTCTATAAACCAAATTTCAAAAATTTTAATTTGCACAAAGCTTAATGAAATTGGAATATGTTATTTAAGTTCACTATCGGATATTTCCTATGTAAAATATTTAAATACTAGCACTGCTTTATGTATAGGGATACTCAAAAGTATTCCAAAGCATTGCGTTCTGTGAGAGGTGTTTCTATAAACCAAATTTCAAAAATTTTAATTTGCACAAAGCTTAATGAAATTGAAATATGTTATTTAAGTTCACTATCGGATATTTCCTATGTAAAATATTTAAATACTAGCACTGCTTTATGTATAGGGATACTCAAAAGTATTCCAAAGCATTGCGTTGTGTGAGAGGTGTTTCTATAAACCAAATTTCAAAAATTTTAATTTGCACAAAGCTTAATGAAATTGAAATATATTATTCATTTGCACAAAATAATGCTTTTTATGGAATATAGTGTAATTAGCAATTTATTTGCAAGGCCACACAAAAATATTCAGTTGCATTAAGAGCTATTAATAAAGATTTGCTGGAATTGTACTTTCGTTTACATCATTTTTAACGCTTTCTTCTAAGAATTTTTATGTGTGAATATGATTTCAATTTGTGTATCTGTCTGTTCGATTGTCTATCTTTCTGTCTGATTGTCTCCCGCTCCCAGCATCTGTAAGCATTTTCAGAATATTTTAAAAATGTTATATATTAGTCAAGTTCACTATGGAATGTTTCCTATTTAAAATGACATTAATAGGTCTCGTACAACTAGTTTGTGTATAGAGACAATCAAAATATGACATTACATTGAGTTTTAGGACAAACATTTTTAAAAATCACATTTAAATAACTTTCTACTGTAAAAATAATAAAGAAATTTTTATGTATTGTTAATATTTTAACATAATGTTTTTGTATAGAATATGATATGATTAATCTTCAGATTTACAGGGCTACACTAAAATATTCAGCTACATTAAGGACTACAATTATAATGTAATTATATGGCTGCATTTTCTTTTGTGTTAAGCCTTTTTAACACTTTCCAACAATCTCTAAGCATGATTTTAAATTCAATTAGTCTATTTGTGTATTTTTCAGTGCTTCTGTCTGTTGTGTGAAAACGTAGGCAAAGAATATTGAAAGTTACATGATGCAAGTACATACAGTTGGAAAATGTTAATAATCAATGTGTACTGCATAATTTTTCGTTCTTGTTCTTTCTTTTTTTTTTTTTTTTTTTTTTTTTCTAAATTTATTTTTTAAGTTAAAAAAAAAAAAAATTACTTTGTGCAATTTACACTCCTTCTCATATTTATAAGGACACTTTATGTTTTGAAAAAACTAATGTAAAAATAATTGTGAACAAGATTATACTAAGTGCACTTAATATATCCAGTATTCTAAAAACCAAAACTGTTAAAATTTTTTTAATATGAAACACATTAATAAAAAATATTGCAAAATATTTTTTTCTCCATGTTTTTAGATGTTCATAATTATAGGGACAATCAAGATTTTTTTGTTTTATTTAACTTACTAGCGGATAAATTTCAGTTGACATGCAAATAATTTGTAAACTACTGAGCTTAGATTAATTCATATATAAGCCTTCAATTTTTCTTGGACGGACATTACTGATAATTCCTTAAAAAAAAAAAGAATGTTCATGTAGTGAAGTATGATAAATGTGTTTTTTAAGTGGAGGGATAATTTCAATCCGTCGTATTTCTAATGAAATTCAAAGATCTAAAATTGCTGAAGGAAATGGGATCAAACACTGAACTGCTGGTTCGATAGGAGAGAGATCTGATGCAAAATCAGAGTTGTTTTACAGAGATCGAAGACACATAATTCCTCTTACTGTTCAAAATTTCTCTTACTCAAAATGACTGCTGCTGAATTTGCTCGTAATTTTTAACGAAAGGTTGGGATCCATATTTATGCATGTTTAAAATAATTAATAATATGTTAAAATGAATAAAAAACCTGTAATAATCAATAAGCATTTAATGGAGGAAAAAAACGTCTGTGTTAAAGTTGAATAAAGACAATATGAAATGGTAAAATGTTGCATTTTCAGATGAAAAACATTTTATTCTTGATTAACCAAATGGTTTTAACAGTTGTTGGCACGATCTGAAAATAGCGAAAGACAGAGCAGATTTTTTAAAGGTTGATATGAATCGGGCATTTTAAAGGTGGATCTATGGTGCTCTGGGGAGCTATTTCTACTGAAGACAGAATGAATTTAGTAATTTTTTCTATTATTATGAACATCAAGAGAATATCTGCAAATTTTAAACGTGGAATTCTCAGATTTTTGTTAGATTTTAGAGAGGGGGGAATAAATTTTTTTTCAACAAGACTTACATTTTTGCTCTACTTCTAGAGTAATAGAAAATAGATTGAAGAAAGAAACTTCTATATTATTGTCTTTCCCGTGACCTAAAAGTTGAGAAAACCTTAACTTATCATATTAGAAAAGTGCATGCAAGTGGAAAGCAATTTTAAATAGTTTAAATTTATTCAGAATATCATCTATGCTGTATGAAATGGTATTGAAACTGAATAAAAAAAAAAAAAATATATATATATATATATATATATATATACCAGAGAGAATGCCTGACTGTTTCACCCTAAAAAGAGACCCCATAAAATATTAATTTAAAGAATTACTGAAAAAAAAATTACTAAGATTCGAGCTGTCCTTATAAGTGAACACCTGAAAAATCATTTTTTTTTACCGTATTTAAAGTTTTTTAAGATAGAAAAACGATAAAACTTTTTAAATATCATCTATTAATGAAATTCAAATTAATAAAAAATATATTTGTTTAAATAATAGTGTTCAGTGGTTAGTTAATATAGAAAAACGGATGTCCTTATAATTATGAGAACCAGTGTATTAGCTTACAGCTTCAAAATAAAATATTAAAATTTAAGTCATAAATTTTCTGAATGCAAAAATGGAATTTAAAAATATACGTTAACGGGTGATGTTAGGGATTTTTTTACCCAGAAGTTAACATTGGATTTGAATGAACTTGATGCCACGAATAAAAAGCCATAAATAATACAATAATATTAAATAGGATATTATTATATATGGTAATTTTTTTTCTCTATCCAATTATCCGGTTTTAAAAATGTAAGGGGGAAAAAAAAAAAAAAGAAAGATTAAATAGAGAGTAAAAGAGAGAGATTTTCATTTCATTTATAGACTTTCGCTACAGTACAAATATTGAAAACTGTAATATTTATTAATATAATAATTAATACATATATTTCAATATTTCTTTAAAGTAATCTGTAAATTTTAATGTTATAGATATGTTTTTTTCATTTAAAAATGTTTGTTATAGTAAAAATGATATTCAATTTGACAGTAAATGAAAAATGAATACATTTAGAGACAGTAGTTATACTTTGAAAAGTAAAATAGTTTGCAAGAAGTTCGGCCATCAGCCACATAATAAATCATGATAAATTTTAATTTCTGCGGTTCTCTCTGAAAGAGAAGGCTAGTCTAGCATCTTTCAGAGTAATTGCCAATACACATGCGTCATTTCATCTCCCAACCTTAAAGTTCCGAATCTGAAATGGTAGGAATAAGCTACTTCAGAAGGCTTTTTTTCCAAAGCCTCCGTCAAACATGAAGTGAAAATTAAACGGATTAAAAGAAGAAAATGCACAAAAACATCTGTAAAAATTTAGCACTATCAGTGCACTATTTGTGCTCAAAATTTTAAAATAATAGTTTAAATTGTTTCCGAAGAAAATATATCTCTCAAAGATAAATACATCTTAGCTATCATAAGAGATTTTAAAACTGCTTGTAAAGTCTCTTTTAATTTGTTGATTTAAATGCTAAAATTGTTTGTTTACCAGAAAACTTAATTAAATTGTTGTTCGTGCCAAAAAATTGCCATAAATGCGGTTTATGCAATGATTTAGGTTATGCAACAGAAATAAATAAATCTATAATACATTTTTCTGTTTACTGGCTATTTATAGATAATTTCAATGAAGGATAGAAATTAAGAAAATAAAGTTACTAGTCTGCAGGACCAGTAATTTTCAGATTTTACTAGTCTTTACATACTTTGACTGGTCCATTCTTCCATTCTGTTATATTTTTAAAAATATTTAAAAATTTGTAAACTGTTTGTTTTACTAAGACTTTGTTTGCTTATAAATTTACAAATCAAATGTGATAAATTTTTGTAAATTAATTAAAAAATATAAACAAAATCTTATATAAATAAAAAAATATGCTTTAATTAATGAGTTTAATGTCACATATTTACTATTGAGAATTAAAAGTAAGAAAAGGTCATGAAAATGAAATTAAATAAAAAATTACAGAGAATAGGTGATATTGACAATTTTAACCCTTTATCTACTGACGGTACTTTAAAGTACCATTACTTTAAAAAGAATATAAAATCGAATTTATAGAAGAAATGTCAAATATATTTATAAGAAGGGAACATATATGTACCTCCCTTTAATCCCACTACAAAGCATTAGAAGATACATATAGCCATTTTTGTTCCATAAAGGATTTTATGGAGTGCACTTGCTGTTTTTGCTTGATATTTTTCACGATCTTCTTGTGTGTTATAATTAATTCCTATATTATTTCAAGAATATCCCACTAATCTTAGAAAAAATATGAGGAACATAAAAAGTAAATATTTCTTTACACTTTTTTTCATGTTGAAATACTTTTTTCGACCTCTATGTACCAGTGGTACACTAAAATACCAAATTAAAAAATTCTCATTAATTACTTTGATGAGGTGATATGAATGATTTTTAACATATATATCTTTAAATAATGCACTTTAGAAACTAAAACTATATGTTTCAAATGCAATTTTTGTCTATATCATAATGCAGTAGATAAAGGGTAAAGAAGTATACTTACTATTGTTATAATGTACTATTCTGTGACAGACGTATGGGCAATTTTAGATAAAAGTAAAAAAAAAAAAAAAAAATCTTTACTGGTCCAGTGGACCACTAGAATTTATATTTTGTGGTTCTGGACCAATGAATCACTGTTAATTTCGAGCTCTGACAATAATGAAAAATCTATATTTGTTTTTTCAAATGATTTATTGTTTTAAATTTTGTATTAAATGATTTTTTTCTCCTAGCTTTTCAAGCTGAGAAAGGAAAAAAAGAAAGTTTATCAGGTTCTCCTTCCAAAGTTGGAGCACCTAAGGGTAGACGTAAGAAGTCTGTTAATAATAATTCAACAGAGGCTTCAACTGAGTTATCTACAGAAACTCCCAATAACACTGAAATCCTCCCCAGCGATGATTTAGAACTAAGTAACCTGCCCGAATAAGTATATTATTTACAAAATAGTGTTTATTGTCACAATTGTAAATTTCAAATTACAATTTTTTGTACATATAAATTCTGTAATAAATATTTTATATCAATTTTACACATTTGTTTATTTGTGTTGGTTATTCATATCATACAATGTTTTATCATAAATAAATGTATAGTCAACATTTTGTTTTATATTTTTCTCTTTTATATTTATTTAATTTTAATACTTTAATATTGGAAAATATGTTATTTGTTTACACACACAAAACTTATTTATAATCCTCTAATTTTGAATATATATCTATATATATTTATTTATGTCATTTAAATTAAATAATATATCAATTTCAGATATTTAGATTTGTCTTATATGGGCATTAACACTATTTTTTGTATTATACACTTTGTTTAAAGCTGCATTTGCACTCTTACAATTTGTATTATTTCTCTAATTTTTTCGATATGTTAATTTCTAATTAAAAAATTAAATTATGATTCTTGTAGTGTTGTGAAGTTTTGCGATAGTGTATTTTGTCACTGGACCTGGATCATTTAAAAATAATCTTATTGGTCATTGGTGTTTCAGTGATCTTGTATCTGTTGCTGGGCTTCTACTATGCTTAATAGATCATTATATATATATATATATAATGAATTATTAAAATTAGTAAAAGCCAAGCAACAGATACAAGATCAATAAAACCACATAGACGAATAAGAATGAATATTTTTCAAGTAGGAGAAACTCAGAAAGGTGAAATTTTTTTATCAGGGGAGACCTTTTTCACCCTTGAGCATCAGATTTGCCTAATATTGGTACTAACACTATTTTATATAGTTTTCATATGAAAACTGTTAATTTATTTTAGGAGTAAACAAAATATTTAATTCAAACACTGAAAATTTTTTTCAAATGACATTTTTACAAAATATAAGGATTTCTTTTTTGTGTATTATGTGTTATTATTATATTAAATCATACTCTGAAGAGCATATATTTTGCTACTGTACCTTTTAAGTATAATTACTTAATCACATTTATTTTATTTTATTTATTAAAAAAAAAAAAAAAAAAAAAGTTTATTATTATTATTATTATTATTTTTTTAAATCTTATTGGTCATTGGTGTTTCAGTGATCTTGTATCTGTTGCTTGGCTTCTACTATGCTTAATAGATCATCATTATTATATATATATGCTGTAAAAAGAGATTTTTAAATGTGAGACCACTGAATCAAACTTTGCTGAATATTTCTGTTATTTTAAATTTGACAGTGACAAATTTGTTGAAGTTCTTGATGATTTTAGGAACAAAAGGCCCTGTAAGAAAAATTGAGCTTGGAAACTTTCCAGTTGATAAGAAGTGAGTTAGATTAAGAATTACTGAAATAGAATTGCCATGAATTTATCATAAATTTAACTTTGCTTCATAAAGCTATACAAATAAAACCCCATGGAGGTTAGGTTTGTTGTTCAGGTCTGCAGAGAATTTAATATATGCTTTGAGGTGTTTCCTTTTTAATGTAATGTTATTTATGATTGTGTTACATTATATTACATGATAAATTATATGCCTTATGTGTTGCCTTTGCTTTTTTAATAACTGTTTTAATCGATCAAAGTGCAAAAAATGAAGTGCATTTTTTGCACTTTATATCTTTAAAATGAAATGCTAAAATTTGAAAAAATCAGTTTTTGGAAAACAAGAATCCATTTAATAGTTGTGAATTTTCTATATTTGAAAACAGATTTTTTAAAATAATACAGTGTATACAAGGTGGCTGTGAAATAACTGGGCATCTACAGCAAAAACTAATGAATTGAATGAAACGAAATTTCATGTAAACTGTGGAAGATTTTTTTCCACAAAGAAAAGAAATGAGTACCAAAAGTTGCTTATAGGAGAGATTTTGGTGCTGTTCCTACTTAGGCACTATTAAATTTGTACATTAGATGTACATTATACAACATTCCTTGTGCATGTGTGATTTTAAGGTTATTAAAAACAAAACAAGTCAGTATTTTAAATAACTGCTGTTACTACAGTATATGTATGTCATTCATTTCTGCATGCACATTTAGTGCCACACATGAGAATAGTGCCAAAATCTCCTCTATTAGCAATATTTGGTACTAATTTTTTTCTTTGCAGAAATCATTTCTTTGTATATTCCACAGTCTGCAGAAGAAATATGATTTCATTCGGTTCATTAGTTTTTGTGTAGATGTCTCCAAACAGTAAAAGTTTTTTTTTTTTTTTTTTTTTAATGGCCATCCTATATATGTAATATAAGTAATTTACATAACAAATTTTTTAATAGAATAACATAGGTTAGATTGCCAGCCCCTTTAGATGAAGTGCAGTAAACTTCCAATTATACATGCTGTCGATTATCGGCAGATGCAGGAAAAGGTTAAGATCACAAGAAAGGATTTTCTCAACAAAAGCAAAAAAAAAAAAAAAATTACTTTTTTAAAAGGAAAAAAATAAAAATAATAATAAACAATAAAGAATTATTGTGCTTTTATTATTTGTCGCGACAGTACTGTTTCAGACATTTTAATTTGTTCAAAAGCACTGTTAGTACCTGCCTTTTTTTTTTCACTCTATTTTTCTTGAAGAGAATTCTTTCTTCTTATTTAACTCTTTCGTTCCTGTAACAGCCAAGAGCACAGAGTCCTAATACAGCTATAAAACACTTGATATTGTTCGTTCCTGCTTGTTTCTCTTTAATCATGGCAATAGTCATTATATTCCTGGTTAGTTGGCCTTCATTTAATTAATGAGAAGCAAAACAATTTGGACAGAGGGGGTTGTGAGGGCAGTACTTGAAGGAATTTTGAAAGAAACATAATTTTCTAATTGTACTTTGTTAGTTGAAAAGATATACTATTTTGTTTATTTTTTTCTATTACATTATACAGAATTTTGCTTTCATAAATATGCTAATAAAATTTCAATAAAAGATGACTATATATTTATAGCTGCACTTTTATGTTTATGAATAAATCTTATTTGGATTTAAGAAAAAAATATTTTGCATTTATAATACATAAGAACTATTCGACAAAATGTCACACCTGTCACAATTTTTTTTTAAAATTAATTTTAGAAAAATAAATTTTAGTAGAATTGTTCTGCTATTGCTTTAGAGTATAATGTAAGGAGCAAAGGTATACTAGAGAGAAACAAAAAAAAAAAAAAAAAAAAAAAAAAAATTCTACTATTTTATTTTATAAAATAAATTTTTAACCCCTTAACGCGCACTGTCCTCGCTGTGAGGACGCAAAATTTAAGATCCAGCTGAAAAAATTCATCCCGGAAATTTTTTAGCAAAAATATATGTTTATAACATAGCAGAAAAGGCCGATTTTTTTACCTTAAAATTTAAAATTTCTTTTAGTTTAATTTAGTTCATTAATTCCGGTAGCAGTATAATTTAAATGATCCAAATTGTCTTGCGCCGCAAAGGGTTAAAAATTTGTGATGCGTGTAATATTTTATGGAGTGGTCCATAAATATTTTTGTTGAACTAAAAGTTTTAAACACAGAATTTTTGTTTTTTGATTTTGTGTGTACCTTGGGAGGGGGGAATTATTAATTAATATTGTACAGTCAATGTTAAATATACATTGTTTGAAATTCTTTTCCAATTATTACTATAAATTTTTCTTTAAAAAAGTAATAATTATAAATTTCCAATTATTACTATAATATATCAGAATTTTTATTGTAAGTTGAGAAAAATAATTGGAACAATAAAGATGGTATCTTTTCTTAGTACAAATATCTAAATACAGTTGAGCTTCGTTAACTTGAATCTCAAGGTAATAAAATATTTGTTCATGTTATCAGTAGTATATGCTATCAGTAACTCAGAAACTAATCTTCTGTTTGATGGGGATTGTGGAAACAGTTCATGCGAACAGTAATTCACATTAAATTAATCTGCAGAATTTTAAGCAATCTGTAGTGCTCGCTGCCGTGCTCCATTGTTTCTGCTACTGGGTTTATATGGAAATTATTAATTACTAACTGACAAAATTCATGTTTCTGTTAAGCTGTTTATAAAGTTGTTTGTATGTGATTATTTTACTACGAATGAGAAAAATCCTTGTTTTATGGTGTCTAATTTCTAAAATGGTCCTTTTTTTTTTGGTTTGCTGTGGGTGGGAGATGATTACTGGAGTATATGATTCTTTTCTCCCTCATCCAGAGGAGAATAATAATAATAAAAACTTTTATGAAGGTCCTTTTTTGTTTTAAGTTTGTCTATTTTTGTGAAAGGTCTGTTTTTGGACCCAAATTGCTTCTTGATATATCTCTGACTAATAACTTAAAATCCTACAAACCACAAATTTAAAAAATATAAATATATGATAAAATGAATGTTTATAAATATGATAAACCTGTTTAATATAGAATATTACAAATGCTTTTAAAAATAATTGCAAATGTTTATTTAGTTATGAAAAGTTGCTTAAAGGTTATTTGATTGCAATAAAATAAAATTAGCTTAATTATAACAAAATGTTTTAAGCTTAATTTAAGTGTTATATATATATTTTTTTAAGTATAATTGTTCTTGCTTGATTATAATGTGTTCATTGATTTTTGGCTGAATTAATGTTTTTGCCAGATGGAGAATAGATTTTGTTTGAAAATGTCTTCATACAAATATGGTTTTAAAAATTAATTTGTAATTGTTTTCTTTCTTTCAGTAATAGGTATTCATCTTTTAAAAACAAAATTAAAAAAATATGTCTTTATGAACTGGGATTTAGCTGTAAGATTGTTATTGTATGATATATTAAAGTTTCTTTTTTTATTCATGTATAAATTGCTATATTGTATGTTTGCAGAGAATTTGTCTGTTATCCACATTTTGTTGTGTCTGTGATCTTTGATTTTTGGGTAATAATCAACGAGATATATAAATTAGAGTGCTGATTCAATGGATGAAGGATTAGCTTTCCGTGGTTCAAGATGAATCACGTGACATGCTCCAAAATGTTGCTGTGTTTGGCCCTTTTTCGCTATTTTGAATCTAAAATATCAGTTCGACAAATTATCATTATTATTAGGCAACATGACAGTCCTATGACCGAAATAAATTGTTTTTAAAATAATGTTACACATTTTTCACATTTTAATAAATAATAAAATACCTTTTTTTTTTCATCGTTTCCCAACAAAGTTTAAAAGTGTTTATAAAAGAACATTTAAACTTTTAAAGAGCTAAATTTAACTACAAATAATAATTTTTCAACTATTTTTAAGCATTTTGTCGGTTAAAGTTCAACTACATGAAATAAAAAAGAAGTAAAATCAAAATCAAAATGATTTAGAACAAAAGAATATTAAACTACGTAAGTAAACAAAAACATTGGTGGTTATGACTTATGCGAAGAACAATCTCCAAACCGTTGCCATAGAAATTTACTGAAAATAAGCTGTTACCAAGGGAACCACCGAATATGCAGGTGCAAGGAGAGCATGTCACATGACTCTGTTGGACCTTCTCAAGGGTTACCATTTATCACTTTATATAGCTTGTTGGTAATAATAACCAAAAGTCTCTAATTAAAATTTACATAAATAATTAGTTTAATTTTTTTAATTAAATATATATACAGATTTTTCTTGTGGACTACCAAAATTTTCTCACGGATCACTAATGATCCATAGATCACAAGTTGGTGACCACTAATACAGTCAAATCTGTCTAAAACGGAACAGAATGGGACTGTTAAAACTTTCCGTTTTAGACAGATTTCCGTTTTATGCAGATTTTCCATGTAACTGCTGTAAATTTGCCGTTTCTAACAGAAAATCAACTTTCTGAAGAAATTCTTAACTTTTAAATCATCAAATTACTACAAAATTAAATTCTAATTATACAAAAAATAAAATTGATGAAAGTCTTTATCTCATACTATTTTATCATTTATATATGTTTTAGTAAAGGTTCCCATAGACTTTTGAAGGGACTGAAAATTTTTTCTGTTTTACGCAGGTTTCCGTTTTACACAGATTCCGTTTTAGGCAGATTTGACTGTATATTGTAATAACTTAAAATTAATTAAAAAATGAAACTATAGACTTAAATTGTCTTTATTAAGAAATTTCAATTGATAATTACAATTTTTATCATTTTACACATTGGTATAAATACATTTCAGATAGTTTGTATAAAAAGAAGAGTAGTCTTGTTTCAAAATGCATACTCATGTATGCATGCATAGAAATGTCACACAAAAGCCCATTGTTATGAGTGAAAAGCACATAGACTGTACAAGAACTAAAAAAACGTGAACCAGCATTTCTCAATTTAAAGCTCAACAACAAACTTGAAATACTATAAAATGCAAAAAATTTTTCTGTCTTTTTCTTTTCAGCTCATTAATTTGCTATATAAATTTTATTTTTTAGATTTGTTGAGCTTTTTTTCTTTTATTTAAAACTTACGAGAGAAGAAAACAGATTTAGTAGTTGTTTGTTGCATAGTTAAGATTTAAACTACTCTCTTTATAAAATTTATAAAATTGTAACCATTTGCTGTATTCTTTTTTGTAATTATTTTTCAAAGTCTTGAGAAATGCTGACACTTTACAGTATTAAATATTTAAAATGAAGAAAAATAATTTACATTTTTTTATCTTTCGTTGAAGAAATTTGCATCCGTAAGCAAATATTTATGTACATATATTCTACATATTACTGTAGAAAAGAATACTTCACATAAAAAAATGATGATGATGAGGATTATCTATAACATTTGAGCGTCATGATTTCATGTAAAAGTTAAAAATAATTATAAAAAGTTTTATTAAAAAAATCGTGAGTATGTTTTTAATTCATTAATAAAATTTTGTGGTAAATAATTTTTGTTTTATTTAATGTTTTATTTAATTGCATTGTTTTCTTCTTATAAGAAAAGTATTTTACATTTTATATCACCCCCGAACACATTATACTAAAGAAAAATTAGCTGATTTTAAATCAAAATGGTAGTTTATGTTTAATTAAAAATAGATTTTTGTGTTGCAGTAGAATAGGCATATCATCTAGTTCTCCATTTCTTAATTATAAAAAATATTATTTCTTTATTATAATTAATTGGTTATAATTATTTTTAACATAAAGGCTAAATAATTTTCCTTTGCTCGATTGGTTGAGATAACAAATATATTCTGTTTTATAATAACTATAATTACTTAAAGAAAACATATTTATTTTTGTTGATAGCCAAACTCTATGTTCTTTTATGGCTAAATTTGTTATAGAATTACTAATAACCTTATGTTCCCCCCCCCCCCCTCATTTTTCACATTCAGAAATTTTCTAATCATTCAATTAATTCTTGTTTTTCAAAAACTGATTTTTCAAATGCTTAATATTTCATTTTGCAGCTGTAAAAGGCAAAAATGCCCCTCCTCACTTTATAACTTCAAAATAAAGTATAAAAAAATTAAAAAATAAACTTTTGGAAAACAAGAACTAATCTTTAATGGTTATATATTTTATGAATGTGAAAAGGTAATAAATAATGATGATAATAATAATGATATTACATTAAGTAATGAGTAATTCTATAAAAAATTCTCTATAGAATAACATGGCATTTAGTTGTTGCCAAGGATAAATATGGTATCTCCTTAGTGAAATGAATGTTTTATTTTCCATGCAAATTTTATGCTTCAATTTTATTCATCAGTAATATTTAAAAACTGTAACTTAATTTTTGCAATACATATGTGCATTTTAAACTGCAAATTTTTCATATGCAAAAAACATTTAAATGTTTTAATGTTGTCTGTAAAAGGTTTTTATAATATTTAAGCAGTTTTGTTTAACAGGGTAGGGGGGAAAAATATGATAGGAAAAAAAAAAAAAAATCATGTGATACAAATAAATACCGATATGAATTATAAAGCTAGACAACCTGCCAATTCTGATTTATTCTTACTATTTTTACTTCAGTTAAAAATATCACTTATGTGCTAGTAATTAATTACTATTCCAGTTACACAAGATAGAAAAATAGACTTCATTGTTTCATCTTTGTTCCTTCTTTTTAATTTCATTTGCACAAAAATCCTATGATTAAAAAATATCAGCCATATTGCTTGTTAGAAATTCCTGGTCTAAATTATATGGCAAGAAAAAGCTATTTTTTTTGGATTAAGAAAACAAAAAACAAAACCTGTGAATGCATTTCTGTAAACAGGGTTGCCACGCTACCTGGAAAAGTCAGGGAATTCGAAAATTGACCATAAAAGTCAGGGAATTTGAATATTTTAGCAAGATTCTGGAAAAGTCAGGGAATTTCATATGATAGTTGCTAAAGAAAAAACAATTTTTTTCCGCCAACGTAGGGTAACTTTTCTGATTCCCCCCCCCAAGGCTTCCATGATTTTTTTAAACATCGCCAGCCTTCATTTCCGCTCGTGAAAGAAATTTCTTATTCTGCTTATAACCCTAACAGCACATCTACTCCAAATGACATCCTCAGAATGTCCTATGGATGAAAAGGACTTCTGTGGACATCCTATGGACACTTTTAGGATGTATTATGGACAAGTGTGTTGTTAGGGAAGGGACAGATGCTATCACTGTATGTAACTTTTGTCATATGTATTTTTTGTGTTTTCAAGTAGTACCATAATTATTTTGCCCTGAACACAACCTGTGCTCAATATAGGGTTAGACTGGTATTTTCTTAGAAAGTACCTGGAAAAGTCAGGGAATTTCATTCTTCTGTTTGAGTGGCAACCCTGTTTAAAAGATATCATTAAAGAATTGTCCAATTTCATTTTATTTGCCAATTAAATAATCATTTCTATTTAATGAATGTTTATGCAATGTATATGTTATAAAAAAATGCTGCATTTGGCATCCTGAAAAAATAAAGGATATTTTCTGTTCAATGAAGATGATGTCTTCTGTGTAGATTCAATTCCAAAAAAAAGCTCTACACAAAGGAAATAGTCTTGATAAATAAAAGTAAAAATCTATCTATAATCACAGCATTTTATGCAGCAGTTGTATGCTTATTGATGAACTGTAGAGATTCTTAATTCCACTTCCCGCTCCCCATTAAATACACACCTATGTATGTTCAACAGACATTTTTTTTTAGCATTCAAATTCATTAGCTGTGATAGCATTTAAATCTTTCATTAGTCCTTCTAAATTTGCCATTTCAACACTCAGATCTTCAGTACTGTATGAAGGCTATAAAGAAAGAAAGAAAGAAAAAAAAAAGTGCTTTTTAATTATCTGTGAATATTATTTAAAATAAATTGGTTTGTGAAATAAATTAATATAAAAATTATATATATACACTGCTCGACATTGAAAATGCAACACCAAGAAGGAATGATAATAACGGAATGAAAATTGTTGGACACATACATTATAGTAGGAAGAACAATTGATTAAAATTTCAGGAAATTTGGAGTAATATGTACTGAGAAAACAATACATAAAGTAGCAACCTCTGTGAGCAATAATAGCACATATCTGCCTAGGCATTGAATCGAACAGTGATTGTATGACATGTACGGGTAGAGCACTTCATGTAGTTTTAACACGATGCCACAATTCATCAATCGAAGTTACTGGTGAGTGGTGGGGGGCCAGTCGCTTTTCAACGATTAAACAGTCATTTTCATTGGTGCGAGATCAGGAGAACGTGCTGGCCAGAGCAACAGTCGAACACATTCGGCATCAATGAAGGTCCAGACAATATGGACAACTTGCAGTTGTGCATTGTCCTGCTTAAATGTTGCGCTCCAGAGGCCTTGAACATACGGCAGAGCTATGGGTCTTAACTCGTCAGAAATGTAATGGCTGGTATTCAGAGTGGCAGGAATAATAACATGAAGTAATCAAGACGTGTATCCAATGGGAACCCATAACATCATTGCAAATGATGGACAGTATGATGATGTCAAATCCCAGCTGGCAATGTGCATTATTCATAATGCCGTTAAATATGGATAAGGCAATCTTGATGCTGTAAACAGGATTGTGATTTGTCTGAAAAGTGACTTCATGCCATTCCTGCGTCCAGATTCATCATTGATCACACATTAATGGCGCCCATATCAGTGATGCAGTTTTGAGGGTAATCAGAATTTTGGTAGCCGCATACTGAGTCACCACCTGGATTGATGGTATGTTGTACCATTGGATACACGTCCCGGTCACCTCTTGTTTTCATTCCCGCAACTCTGGTCAGCGCGTTCTCCTGATCTCGCACCAATGAAAATGACTGTTTAATCGTTGAAAAGCGACTGCCCCCCCACCACTTACCAGTAACTTCGATCGATGAATTGTGGCATCGTGTTAAAACTTCATGAAGTGCTCTACCCGTACATGTCATCCAATCGCTGTTCGATTCAATGCGTAGGCAGGTATGTGCTGTTATTGCTCACAGAGGTCGCTGCTTTATGCACTTTTTTTCTCAGTACATATTACTCCAAATTTCCTAAAATTTTAATCAATTGTTCTTCCTACTATAATCATACTTGCCAACTTTTCCGGTTTTCCCGGAAGACTTCCGGTTTTTTAACGTATCTTCCGGTCTTCCGGACAGATGCTGAAATCTTCCGTTTTTAAAAAAGTCGCGGATATCGTTCGTTTTAAAAAGAAAACCCAAATGTTCTACGAAAACTCCCGATTCTCAATCTTTCTCCATCCATAACATAAATGTCAATATTCATTTCAAACCTGCTTTATGAGATTCTAGAACATGTAAAGAAATAGAATTGTTAAATATTTCTTGCTGATGTAATTATTTTTTGCCCCCCCCCCCCCCCTACCCCTTTCATTTATCTCCAACTAGTGATCAGCAATAAAATATTCTGCAGAAGTCTTTTGTTTCCTAATCTTTATCCGTCTGGAACATAAATTATAATATTAATTTTAAACTTCTTTCATTAGATTCTAGTAGTAGAGTTGAAAGAGTTTAATATTGCTTACTCTGTAATTATTTTTCTATTCTCTCCCCCCCCCCCCCTTTTCCCCGGATTGTGATCAATGATCAATTCTAGAAACAATAAAGCAATGAAAGTGTTCAATATTTCTCACATATGTAATTATTTTTAGATCTTTATTGCTGCATTTAATAAATCTGTTTATTTTTCCTCAATTAAATTAAATATTTGTATGTCATATTTATACCAAATGTGTAAACATGGGGAAAAAATGAAGAATAATTTTTTTAGGTTGGAAAATTTTTTCCAAATCAATTTTATAAAATTAATAGTTGGTTTTATGCACGTTTGAAACTGATAATTAGCTACTGCTACTTTTTTTTATATAATGTATGATTAATGTACATACACAAAAATCATATCATATTTATTTAAAAAAATTAGTTATACTTTAACTTAACTAAGTTTTTTGTCTATTGTTAAATAAATTTCTTACAAATTCTGTTTTGTAGATATTTATATGTTGAAGAGGAATAACTTCAATTAAAACTTTTGTATATTTAGTATAATCAATCTATAGTAAAACATTTTTATAGATTGCTTCTAAATATTAAAATTATAAAACTGTATTGTGTATTACATCAAAGAGAAAAAAAAATCTTCCCTTTTTTTATGAAATCTTCTGGTTTTTCAACAAGAATCTTCCCTTTTTTTATTAAAATTGGTTGGCAAGTATGTATAATGTATATGTCCAACAAATTTCATTCCGTTATTATCAACATTGATGACGTTGAAATGTGATTGTGTTGAAAACTGTCAAAAATCGTCAAAAAAAAAAAAAAAAAAATATATATATATATATGTATATAAAACCTTATGTCTTAGTGCTATTTTATTGTAAATCAAGCTACAAAACCGAGTAAATCAAAATTTCTGTGTTAAAAATTGTTTTATGTTACTTAACTGTAATAATTTTAATTAAAATATGTACTATAATTCATATTATTTGTGAAGGAAAAATAACAAAAAATATTAAAACTATTAGGTGCATTTTTCAAATACTATTTATATTTTTTATTTAATTATTGAGTTTGTTACAAATTATTTTACTAATCTAAATACTAAATTCTTTAAAGCCTTTTTTTTTTCCTTTCTAAAATAAAGTTTCTGTTTAAAAAAAAAAAAAAAAAAAAAAAAAAAACTTAAAGTATTCATTCAACTACTGATTTTAAGACATCTAAATATTTGATTTCATACGTAAACATGTAATTAAATGACAATTACAACATTAATTATATAAATAAAGAGAAGTGTTTGTTCTCTAGAGCTCAGACTACTAATTTCAGAGCTACAAAATTTTGTAGAGAGGTAGCGTACTAGGATGCACCGCATAAAGTTTTTTTTTTCGATTTTCGAATTTTTTTAAATTATTATTTGTCGATTTTATCCATTTATTTTCATAAATTTATTCTTTCATTTCAAAATCATCAGTGTTACATAGCAATGGCTGTTGAGCTATTTATTTTTCATTTATTGAATCAAATCTTTTGAAAGAATTTTATTCAGTAAATAAATTTCAATGAATGAATTTCAATTTTAAATTCAATAAATAAATGGATTTATGACCAACTGTGTGTCTAATAGACATTTAAAAAATTAATTTAGCAATTGTCAAAAGAAAATATGGAGTGAACCTGAACATTAAAAAGTTAGAATTTTTGTACATCTGAAAAATATTCCGATTAATTTGGAATATTTGTAATGTGTTTTTGTTAATTCATTGCAAAAAATTTCATGATATAAATAAATAAATAAAATAATTGTTACTTTACATGTCATAGTTTTGCATTTAAAGTAAATACTATGAATTTATCCAGTTTTTGCATTTTCTGTCAAAATAATCTAGAGTTACATTTAAAAAAAAAAAAAAACAATAATAATAAAAAACAGAGGTTTTATTTGATTTTAACTTAAAATAACATGGCTAAAAGAAAAAATATATATCTTTATTAAAATAATGTGATGTACAATTTATGTAACAGCAAACACTGCTATTCACTCTTTACAAATTCACAACGTGTAGATTGTTATAAATTTGGTTAGAAAAACATGTTTTAAGAATCAGTTATTTTTTTATTATGTTGTTTTATGTACAGGAAATGATTTTTTTCTTTCTTTTGTAGCAAAATGAAGTTGTGCATTTTTATACTCAAAGCTATAGCCAGAAAAATTTTTCGGAAGGGGTTTAAATTTTAGTATACCTATAATGTTAAATGTTAAAATTGAAGTTAAGCTAAAAATATTTCAACAAATGTGCACTTGCACAATTTCAGGAAATATTTAAACCTTCAAAAACCCTCCTCCCCCAAACCCTGGCTACAGCATTGATCACATATACATATGATATTTATTTGCAATAACTTTTCATCTTGTTGCTTATAATTAAATGAAGGCCATATCTAAAAAAAGTATTTTGTATTCTAATTTTCCCTTTTATTGTGTCCCCCCCCTCCTTTTTTTAGGGGGAAGGGGGGAGGTGTCAAACTGACTCAGTCTTTTTTTGCTTATAATTAAATGAAAGTCATATCTTAAAAAAATGTTTTTTCTTTCTTTTTCTTTTTTTTTTTTAATTTCTTTCTTTTATAACCCCCCCCCCCCCCTCTTAGACTGACTCAAAATTTCCTCTCATTTTTAAAGCAATTTACTCACTATCTTATCACCAGCAAGTAAAGCTGACTAACAAAATTTAAAATGAAACACAAATCCTGCAGAATAATTTTTCGGCATGTTTTAAAATTTTAACACAGAAAATATTTTCTTACTATTTTCTCTGATGGCTGAAAGTTTTTTTGATTAGCTTACAGACTGCAGTTTCACATTAAATTGATCAAAATGCAATATTACATTAACCATCTGATGGGTATATCCGGTCACTCACTGATCTGTTCTTTTTTCTATAGTACAGTTATAAATTAAATTATATATTTATGGATTTTTAGTTTGTTTTTCAAATTTGAAGTTTTAAAATATAGTCATGAGTATTATAATCATGTGCATAGTTATATTTGAAATCTCAAGTTGAAATAAGTATTATTTTAGTACATTGAAAGAATTGCACAGAGAAAACAACATTACAATTTTGCCCTTTTCAAAAGAGGTCAGAAACAAAAAGCAATAATTATGAGGTTTACTCTACTCAGTTGCAAAGATAAAAAATAAAAAAATAAATTCTCTTTAACTGAAATGATGGAAATATAATTATTTCAAGAAGATTATTTACCAAGTTTTTCTCTTTATTTCTAATAGATTTTTCTGATTTTTTATTTATTTTATTCCCCCCCCCCCTTTTATTTTTAGCACTATTTATTTCTTTATGGAAAAGAAAATCACAGCAAAAGATATCATTGATCAAATCTTTTCTTTTAATACTGAACTAGTTTTTTTTTAAACACAATTATAATTATTTTTATATAAATAAATACAAACTTGTTTAGCACTAACTTGTTATTTTATTTTATTTTTTAAAGGCATTTAGTTCCATGCTAGTAGAAAATAAATAAAATAAATAAATAAACCCTTTGATTTCTCTATAAAAATCTTTTGAATTTCATCAAACCTAGCAGGAGAATTCTCTCTCAAATCATCTACACATTTTCAATCCAGTTATTTTTGGGTTCCCTTTCATATTTTAGTTTAAGCAAATACAGTAATTATTTACTTATTTATTTTTATTTATTTATTATTATTATTTTTTTTTATGTATCCAATCTATCTAATTATATTAAAAAATAAACATTATAAACAGATGCAAGTAAATATTAACTAAGAATTAAAGAACAAATACTAATTGCATAGCAGGAGTTAAAAAATGTTATGTTATGAAAGGGAAATTTAAGTTAGCATTTCTAGAAAGCTTCAATAAAAACAGCATTTGTTAATATAGCATTTTATTAGCAACAGAGATAGAAAGCAGCAGCAGATTTTAAGTACCTACAGGTAGGTCCTCCCGATCACTGCTTCCTTCTTGCTGTCTTGGCATAGTTGAGGGTCGAGATTTAAGCGTTGATTGTTGCGAAGATGGCGTTGCAGGAGATGGGCCTCCACTAGTAAGTAGCTTTTTCTGAGGACTAGCAACTGCTTGTTGTGGTTTCACTGAAATGAGATAAAAATGATTTTTAAATATTTTACTTATTTTTTGTAAAGCATTTTTAATATAGAAAAACATAAATTGTCCAACAACAGTCGAACCTCGTTAACATGAATCTCAAGGGGGATAAAAAATTTGTTTATGTTATCAGTAGTTCATGCTACCAGTAACTAATCTTCATATAACTAATTTTCTTTTTGACAGGGATTGTGGAAACAGTTCATGTTAAAAAGCAATTCATATCAACAAGGATATTAATAAACATTATTTTAAAGTAAGTACCATCAACCGTTTATTACATAGGCCGGCGGGGTAACAAAAGCCATTTTAATAGGTAAATTTTGAATGCTGGTTTGGCAACACTGTGTAGATGTCTTGAAGTTTGTTTTGATGCTATTGTTTGCATTATTTAACAGAGTTTTCACTAGTCTACAAATAGTTACTTAAGTTTTTAATGGTAACTTTACATAAATATTTTTGTTTTGATGTACATTTTAGTGAAATCTTATAATCTACATAACTTCAATGATCCCAATAATATTTTTAATAGAATTTAGTAACAAATGTTGTTCAACCTAACCTCAAACAATACTTTTTCATCTTTGCCATTTCACAGGATGCATTTCCATTTAGTTTTATATATTATATATAAAAAACTAAAGCTATTACAGAAACAGGGTAACAAAAGCCAGTGGCTTTTGTTACTCTATACTCCATTATACCATATAAAATGAGAAAAAAAAGTACTGGTTATTAACAAATTACAGTAATTATTAAATAAAAGATTTTTATGCTTTCCCTTGTTTCAGGACACAGTATGCCTCGAAAGTATCAAAGGCCTGTTGGTGCCCGAAAATACAAAGATTACTCAGTACAAATACAGGATCTTACACCAAATGTATACATTATTGTAGAACTTATATTTAATGAAAATAGAAAAAAAGAAGTGAAAAAACAATTCTATGCTATTGTTCAAGAAACTAAACCCGAGGAAGAAACAGCAAAGGTAAAATTTTTTAGGAAAAGCTCCAAATCACTGGGAAATGATTATGTGTTTCCAAATGTTGATGATGAGATGGACATTAAGATCACAGACATTATCACAATTATTAAACCTGTTAAAGTTAATAGAGGACGTCATACTTTCCCTTTTGCACTTAATAATTAAATGTTAGATTAAGTTAATATTAGTGCCATTATTGTATAATTTTTTACTAGTACATCGAATGTAAAATATTATAAATAAATTTATTTTGGCATTTTATGTGGCTTTTGTTACCCTTTAGTAAATAATTGAAGTTAAACATTGATTTACAACCACTGGTTTTTTGTTACCCCATATCACATGGTAACTAAAACCACCAAGTTTTTATTTTCTTATAATTAACATGCATGTTTCAAAAAATTTTCTTATATGTAATAATAAAGTAGATCAACAGACCCAAGTTTTCCACAAATTAGTTAATCTCTAACGTAAATAGCTTTTGAGTGATAGGTGTTTGAAGTTGAAAAGTGGTCTAAGTAACCCCGGTTTACGGTAATAATTAGAATCAATAATAGGCTATCATCGTGATTTCATGCAAAATTCAGCTAAAAATATGCATTTTGTAAATAAACTGTATGTGATGGAACATTTTTTATTGTATTTTTTGGTTTCTGTGAGTAAAAATCTGTAAAAAATAGTTGAAACATTTTATGCATTTTTTTTTATTGCAAACCTGTGTAATTAAAAAGATTAATACATCAAAAATTAAGGTATTGATTTTGTAATATTTTTAATCAAAATTAAATAAATAATTATTTATTGTATGATTATGTTTCACTCACAAGGAGACGGCAAGGGTGTGGGGTCCTCAAATCGAACGGAGGTTCCGCGTGTAGTTAGCACTCAGTGAGTGTATTCATATACTCAAACCCTAGAGCGCACTACTTAGCCATCGCCGAGAAAAAAATTCCTGAAGTTTGAAAAAAAAAATTTTTTTAATTTGTATTAAAATTTAATAAATTGTTATAAACAATTTCTTTTCAACTTTTATACATTGTTAAATCGCAAATTTAATGATTTCTAACTTTTTAACATTAAACATATGGAAATTTATTATTCGCATGTGGTTGGAATTAAATAAAATTCAATATATCAAAAATAATATGAAGAATTTACAAATTACAAATTCATCTGTTTGTAAGGCCCGCTATACACTGACGAGACATGAGACAAAGTTTGAAGCGATGTGCGACACGCGCATGCTCTAAATACAATTTCATCTCCTGAAAACTGTTTAGAGCATGCGTGTATCGCATGTCGCTTCAAACTTTGTCTCGTGTCTCTTCGGTGTGTAGTGGGACTAACGCTCCATTCGACGTACATTCGTTTGACCTGACCGTTGCACTATACATATTTATTCTATCTACAGTTCTAAGTTCTAATCGTTAAAATGTTAGAAATCATTAAATTCGCGATTTAACAATGTATAAAAGTTAAAAAGAAATTGTTTATAACGATTCATTAAATTTTAATACAAATTAAAAAAATTTTTTTTTTCAAACTTCAGGAATTTTTTTCTTGGCGATGGTTAAGTAGTGCGCTCTAGGGTTTGAGTATATGAATACACTCACTGAGTGCTAATTACACGCTGAACCTCCGTTCGATTTGAGGACCCCACACCCTTGCCGTCTCCTTGTCAGTTAAAAAAAATTATATTTTTAAATATTTGAAAGAACAATTGAATTTAAATTAATTATACTTTATATATATATATATATATATATAAGTTATAACTTAAATGATGTGATCATTTAAGATAACAAATGTTTTTAATTTAATTTCCAGTTATTATTATTAACTAGATGGATAAAAAGAGAAAAGAAAGCATGACTGTTTAACACCAATTTATGGTATTTAGAGTTTATATGCTTTTTACCTATGTGTCTTGGTTGTGGTGTTGTTGGAGCACTCTGGCAAGGGGGCGCCGGCACACTAAAAGATTTTAGTGAGTGATTTGGCGGCCTTTTGCTTAGCGTGCCTGAAACTGAAGTACATTCTGCTGCGGCAGCAGCTGCTGATGGGTTTGTGTTGCTAGAATAAGCTGCATGCTGACCTGGATTTAAGACAG
This sequence comes from Salticus scenicus, assembly GCA_963930645.1. NCBI lineage: Eukaryota > Metazoa > Arthropoda > Arachnida > Araneae > Salticidae > Salticus > Salticus scenicus. The sequence goes on from OZ005650.1 coordinate 91,188,418, forward strand.
ATGGACCACCTAAAGTGATGTGCAAAGTGGGAGAAGTCACTTGATCATATGGATGATGACTGCGTGCTGAAGGTGAAGCAAGTGTAGATGATGATGATCCTAAAAATTCAGTTAAATGATAGCTGTGATTATAAAATGAAATTATTAAAAATCAAACACCATAAATATTTTTATATAATTACAGAATTATTCCTTTCCTCTTCTTCTCCCCCCAAAAAATCTCGTATTTTTTCATGATTTTTATGTTAGTTGGTTTTCCAATATTTTTCTTTAAATTTGTCTGTTTTTTATATAAATCTAAGTTTGAAGTGCAAACATGAATAAAGAACTACTTTAGAACTGGAAGGAAGAAATGCATTATTTAACTTTTATAAAGCTATGCGAAACAAGTTTTGGATGCTGCCTATATGTATAACTTTATAACTTTATTACTTTTCAAACTCTTATTCAGGTTACAGGTAATATTTTTTCTTAGTTTTCATTATATATATATATATATATAAATACTTTTTTTGTGAATTGCAAAAAGCAAAATTTATATTGTATCTTGCATAATTCAAACATGGATAGTGAAATTTAATTTTTAATGCATTGAAATTTTGCATTAGACTGTTATGACATTTATGTGGTTAGCATATGACCTCCCATTTTGGAGATTTTACCAATTTTTTTGTGATGTCTGTATATATTTACATGTATCTTGCATAACTTAAAAACGAATAACTGAAGAAATTTAAATTTTGTATTTAAGACTTTTACAACATCTACAGGGTGTCGACAATCGGGGAAAACTGGGAAATCATGGAAAAATCAGGGAACTTTATTAATCTGGAAATATCAGGAGTAAATCAAGGAATTTTGTAAACTTTTTGTTTCCATTTTATTTTTATTTTTGTGTACATAAACAAAGTCAACAAAGAAACAAAAAGAAAAAATGCAGTTCGCTTAATAGGGTGCAATATACACAAAAGAGCGCGATAGATGCAAAATTATTGCCTATATGTAATAGGTAACTGGAATCATGGAAATCTGTCAAAATTAGTCCGGTAACTTTTTTTCTGATTTTTTGTAGCCACCCTGATTCTAGTTGTGTACCTTCCTTTTGATTTTCTATTTTGGAGTTATCTAGAATAATTCAAAAACAGTTGTCATGAAAGGTTAAAATTTAGTATTTAAGATTCATATATAACACCTGTTCATCTGGTATTCAACAGATTAGTGGTTTGGTATTTTTTTCAATGGCCAGGTGTTACGTTCGAATAATAATTTAGTCATGAATGTCCGTAATGGTTCAGAATCTATTTTAAGCTATAAGCCTTGGGTCTTAATGTGCAAAAAATGACCATAAAGGGACAACCCGACCAAATTGTATACATTTTGTTCTGCAACTCCCCTTTTTGCACTGTTTAATCTCTTGTTTTAAAATTAGAAAATATTATTTTATATTTTAGTTAGGGAAAAAAAAAAAGTATTTTTCAATTAATCTTTCCATTTCAAAATATTTATGTAAACCAATTAATTTACATGAATTGGGAAAGGATAATAATAATTTTCAAAATATTAATTTAATATTAGTAAGCAAAACAATTTCTAGTAATATTGTAAACTTTAATTTCACAAAATATTAAACTAGCTAGCACAATCTGCCTTAACCCTAACACCCATACACCCAAAACATTAATTAAAATTAACAAATACTAGATGTCTACTTGTAACTAAAGTCCCCAAAAAGTAACTAATTCGAAAAAGGTTTACAATAAACTAAACCATGAAGTGAAATTATTTAAATTAAAAACTTTAAAACATACAACCTTAATTCTTCATGTTAACTTGTCGACTAGTTTCGTATGGGGCAAAAATCCCAGCTTGTTCTCCGGTGATACGAGGGTTGCTATTTATATTTCTGGCCTAATAATGAAAAAACAAATATGTAGGATCGAAATTGGTTTTATTGTTTTTCAAAATATTCTCCATGATGATCAATACACTTTTGCATGCGTTTGAACCAATTTTCAAAGCACTTTTTCCAGTCCGATTGAGGTAACTCCAAAACATGCGTTTTGAATGCATCAACCGCTTCTTCGGGGGTCGAAAATCGTTGTCCACGTAATTTATTTTTGATGTGTGGGAATAAGAAGAAGTCATTGGGTGCCAAATCAGGGCTGTACGGTGGATGACCCATCAGTTCGATCTTTCGCTCAGTCAGAAATGCATTTGTTTGAGTCGATGTGTGAGAGCTCGCATTGTCATGATGAAGAATGATTCGTCTGTTCTTCTGCTTTTTTCGAATTTCTCCGATGACTTCTGGCAAACAAATGGTCGTGTACCATTCAGAATTGACCGTCCTGCGTTGCTCTAACGCCACTGTTGCCACAGGACCGTTAATGCTGAAGAAACAGGCAATAATTTGTTTCGATGTGCTTCTTCCACGAACAACTTTTGTTGGTTTTGCCTCGCCTTGGAAGACCCATACAGTTGATTGCTGTTTTGTTTCGGGCTCATATGCATACAGGGGTCGATCCAGGTTTTAATTTTTGGGTCCCTTTTTTGTGAAAAACAAAATATTTTTGTGAAATTTTTATTTATTTTTGTGAAATATAAAATATTTTTGTGAAAAAGTAAAATATTGTGTAAAATCTTCTGTTTTTACAGTCACTTTATGTAATGTTTAATATCAAGTTAATAGAGTTTCGTTGAGCCAAATTAAGGCATTAATTAAAAATAATACTGAAAATATGAAAACATTTAATGAAAGGATCATTTTTATAAAACAAAATCTTGTAAAGGGACTCATTTTATAAATTTGAATTTTGTGAAGGGTCCCTTTTTATGGATTTGAATTTTGTGAAGGGTCCCTTTTTATGAATTTGAATTTTGTGAAGGGTCCCTTTTTACTATATGGAATTTTGTGAAGGGGCCACAAAAGGGACCCAAATTTTGCCTGGATCAACCCTTGGCATAGATCCATGATTCGTCACCTGTGTAGATGTTATACACAGCCTTTGATGTACCTTGAACGTATTTTTCCAACATTTCCTTGCACCAATCGACACGAGCCTTTTTTTGAGCGTTTGTCAGATTATGCGGGATCCAACGCGAACAATGTTTTTTTAGGCTCAAATGTTCATGCAATATTTTATTGATGCTAGTCATACTAATGTCCAAAGACGCCTCAATCTCACGGTATGTCACATGACGATCTTGCTTTATCAGTTCACGCACAGCATCGATCTTTTCTGGCACAACAACGGATTTTGGACGACCTGCACGGGATTCGTCCTGGATCGAACATCGACCACGATTAAATTCGTTATACCAATTTTTTACAGTGCTGTAGGATGGCGCTTTATCGCTGTATAAAGAATTAAGTTCATCAAAGCACTCTTGTCTTGACAATCCACGTCGAAAGTTATGAAAAATAATCGCACGAAAATTTTCACGATTCAATTCCATTTTTTGAAAGAGAAGAACTTTTCAATTTACTGTCAACAACACAAATAAAGCTATAATGGTAAAGCGTCTGCTGAATTTACGTTTCAAAATATCAAACTTTCGATTAAAATCGTCTGCGGGCGCCTAGCAACACTTACTTTTGCCAAGGCCAGAAATATAAATAGCAACCCTCGTATGGTGTTCGAAGTTTAACAAAACTGACGTTTCTCTTTAGCTTCTCCACTTTTAAAGACTCGGCGCCACTGACGGTGGAGTAGTGCCCCATCGTTGCCATTGCAATTATTAAAATGAGATAATATTTCAACAGACTCTCTAACTGCGGCATAATTGTGGTTTTGATAATTTGCTATTTTTCTTACATGCTCAAATTTAATGTTTATATTTTTGTCTCTATTTACTTGCGTTAAAGCAGTGGTTATTTTTCTGGCTGCAATGTCATGACTATGTTCTTTTATGCGTGTTTTAATTTTTCTTTTATTTTTGTCAATATAACACATTTCTTTACCGTGGCTGTCATTATAAGGGATTTTATATATACCAGCCATTTCCAGTTAATATGGTCCTTGTCACTTCTAATCAGTTGGAAGATGTTCAGATTTGGCGAAAAAGGTTCTCTAAAAAAAATTAAAATCTGCACATTAAGCACTCATCTAGTACAGTTTGTAAAATTTCTGCATATTTATAAGACTAGAATTAGACTCCCTGGCACGCTTACCAGAAGTAAGCATGCAAATTTGCAACTAATAAACTAGTATGTTGTGGCTATCACAAAACTTTCTTCTATATTTTTTTTACCAGCTTATTTGCACCCACCTTTTTTACGCATGGCAGCAACATCACTGGTCAGAATTTTTTTAGGAAGTTCCTAAAAAGTCATCAAATAGACTGTCAAATACTCAGTAAGTAAACACCCTTAAATAAAACTTAAAATAATTAAAATATTTCTAAAGTCTGTAATTTTATATTTATTGACAATTTTCTCCAATTTTAAAATTTTAAAAGAAAAATTTTCAAATTTCAATTTTTTTTAAATCCCTCTGTTTTTACACACTCTTTTATAATCTTTGTGTAGTTTCTGCTTTGTACAATTTATTTCATTAATTGAAATTTAAATATAATAGAAAGGGTATACAAGATAATTAAAAAAAAAAAAAAAAAAAAAATCCTTTTCATAATCTTTCTAATTTTATCTTAATTGTATTCATTCAAATTTTATAAGCAAGTTATAGTTTAAAATTGCACACAATCTTTACTATATTTAGTCATCTAATATTTAAATCAACTCATTATTTCTTCAAATATCTAAATTACAAAATAAATAAATAATAACAATAAAAAAGTTATAACAGCTGAAGCTGTTTTAAAAGAGATGAAATATTTAAATCAGCCGAGAAATCTATTGTAAAACCATTAAACAGGCCTCGCAGCGCTCCTATATTTCCTGTATTTCCTATATATTTATGAAACCTCCTATTTTTCCTATATTTTTTAATTCTCTCTCAATATTTCCTATATTTTAGTTTTGACTATGTCTGATTGAATGCGCAGTATATGAATTTTAACATGTACTTACATACACATAAACATTGCCAAACAAGACATAAATAAATATTAATTTTTTTTTTTTTGCGAGAAAAAAAGAAACAAAAATCACATGATTCGCGAATAGATTATGAAACAGTTTCCAATGCGAAATAAATGTTATGTAATCTTTATACTTTGGCACGATCAAAGAAAAGTTGTAAACAAACATATTGGTTAGTGCTTATGTCATTTTCAGATTTTTGTATTATTAAAGAAATTTAGTTCTGCTTATAAATTTTTAGCATCATGAATAAGGATTTCAAATATTTATCGTCATGAGCTACTTTTGCATTCAAATTATTTTGTGCCATCTTATATCAGAATAACAGTTAATATATGCACCATATAAAATACTAAGTGTATATTTAACCGAAAAATGAATATCACTGAAAATACATTTCAAGAAATAGTTACTGTAATAGTATAAAATACTATGAGGTAAAATAAACTATAAAGAATCTGTGTAGTATAAATTCAAATTATTTTGTGTGTCCCTGTTTAAGAATTACACACAAAAGTTTACCAAAATTATTTCTAATGAATACTAATTATGTAAAACAAAGAAAAAAATTATGAAACATATCAATATTAATAAAACAAGATAACTGTACATCTCTATGTCCATATGTTTGTACCGTAATGAGCTTATTATACACCGCACATTGTAGATCTACAAAAATTGGCAGTTTTATATTTTAGAGAGATTGCTGTTTCTCATTATACAAGCATCTCCTAGAAGTTGAACCAGTGCCTAATACTCAAAAGTGTAAGGTGTCTCTTAAAAGGATATTGCCTATTTAAAATACTAAGGTTTTTCTAATGTCATTTCCATTGAACTTATAAAGTGTTTTAGGCTTAACATTAGCACAGTCATGGTTGAGCTTTTCTTAATTGCTTGTTTCTTAGATATAACGCCAATTTGTGTATAGATTTATCGATACTGATAAAGGATGATGTCTGTCAAAAATGTTTGAAAATTTTCATTTGATGATTTTAGTTGATACATAGGTTTTTTCAGTGTGCTGAAATTGAAAATAATTTTTATCTATCATGTATTTCGGTCAATGCGCTACCTACACATTTTTTTCCTTTTCAATAGTTTCTGGTATGTTTCCATGATTAATTATAATTAACATACTATTAAAGTTACCATATAACAATATTGGTAGAAAAATCGCAGATGAGATTATGTCAGAAGACAACCCTGTATTGACAAAAATCTATACCTGATTGAGAAAAACTGCTACAGTTTTGGTTTCAGCTCACTAAAAAACAATAAGATCAGCGAAAAACATCAAACCTAAATTTTAGATGTAGACCTCTGTTATTCAGATATTAATTAAAACATTAACTACCAATTAATTTATCACCTTGTACCTATTTAAAATACTAAGGTTTCTCTAATGTCATTTGTGTTGAACTTATAAAGTTTTTGAGGCTTAACATTAGGACAGCTGCGGTTGAGCTTATTTTAATTGCTTGTTTCTTCGATATTACGCCAATTTGTGTATAGCTTTATCGATACTAATAAAAGAAGATGTCTGTCAAAAATAATGTTTGCAAAATTTCATTTGACGATTTTAGCTGATAAATATGTTTTTTCGGTGTGCTGAAATTGAAAATGAAACTAATTTTTATCTATCAAGCATAGATTTTTGGTCAATGCACTACCTACACATTCTTTTACTTTTCAATAGTTTCTGTTATTCCATGATTAATTATAATTAACATACTATAAAAGTTACCATATAACAATATTGGTAGAAAAATCGCAGATGAAATTATGTCTGAAGGTGAAGACACCCTGTATTGACAAAAATCTATACTTGATAGAGAAAAACTGCTACAGTTTCGGTTTCAGCTCACTAAAAAACATTAAGATCAGTCAAAATTATCAAATCTAAATTTTAGATGTAGACCTCTGTTATTCAGATATTAATTAAAACGTCATCTCCTCCCAAAGAAAAAAGATTTCAGAATCAGGAAGACAGTTCTTTTCCACTTTCAACTTTCAACGATGCAGTATTTAAAAAAAAATATTGAGTTTAATACTGTTTTCAAGAGTTTTTTCCAAGATCCAAAATCTAAGTGTTTCTTACACATAATTTTTTGAACTACCCTCTAATTGTGGCTAATTCTAGGATTGATTCATACAAGGCTTTGTCAGAAAAGCCTCAGTTTTTTGTAACAATGATACACATTTCTTTGAAAAATCCGTACTTTTGGTATTGTACAGGACTGTCACAGAGGGAAATTTAGATACCACTAATTTTAAATAGAAATATTTTTAAAATAGCTATCAACAAATATTCAAATGTAAAATAATTATATTAAAATATAAAAATTTCCCTTTGTGAGAACCCTGATACTGTATACATAATTTTAATATTTCATACATAATTTTTGTGTGCATATATGTATCTCCTTCCTAAATTAATTCCTATAAAATTCCTATATTTTGAAAAGCCAATTCCTATATTTCCTATTATATTTTTTAAAAATGTCACTTCTAGGCCTGCATTAAATAAATAAATAAATAAATAAAAAGAATAATAATGATAAAATGAAGGGGGGGGGGGGGGGGAAAGAGTGTATTTTAAAATTTATTTAGCTTTCTCCCTGAAGTTATAAAATTTTCATATTCTAAGTAATTTATGGTTGTATATAACTTCAATTATTTACTATATTAAAAAAAATAATAATCAAGATATTTTGAGACAAACCTGGATGAGTTGAATCGATTGTTACATGAGCATGAGGAATGTTGTATTGGGTTCGTGGATACACTGGTCGAGCTAAGCCACTGGATCCCATTTCATATGGGGATTCTAATCCTCCATTTGGAACAGGAGTGGTTGCTGACAATGCTGAGAAGGAAAAAAGAAATATTTAAACAGATATATATTGTGGTACTCATTTGTTTACAGTGGCGTATCCAGGGGGAGGGGGGGGGGATGGGCTGGAGTCCCTTTCGAAATTTTGAAGAATGTTTTAAATAATAAAGATTAAGAGTACTATGCATGATTTCTGTACACTATGCAAGGGTGAAACTTTTCAGGGGCTATCCCTGAATTCAGGGTTTTTGAAAATTTTGCTATTCTGAATTTCATGTTAAATTATTTTGTTTTTACAGAAAATTGTCATTTTAAATGTTTAATTTGCCTTATAATGTATTAAGAACTCTGCAAATATCACTTATTATAGGCAGCCATATGTTATATCATTGATAAATCTCCCATATCAGCATGCCAATAACAGTTTTCAGGGTTTTTGTATGTTAAGTAGTTTCAACCCTGGCTATAAAACATTATTGATCTTAACTCAACCCTCCCTGGAATAAAATCCTCGATACGCCACTGTTTGTTTATATAGAGCCTGTTTATATATTATTTTTTGCATGATTTTTTCGATATAGAAGTATTTTTACATACAATTTTTATGCTTTAAATGTACATTTGATAACTTTTTTTTTCATGACAACCTTTGTACACCATAACTTCAACAATGATTTGAAAGAGAGGTTTAATTGTGTCCTCGTATACATTTCTTCTTGGATCGAACATGTACAAGAGCCTACTTGCCCAAACGAAACATCTCAATGTAGCCACTGTCTGTAAAATCAAAATGAACTTCTTTAATTTGAATTGTCATCAACATATACATTTGTACTGCAACTTCTTCAAGTTTAATTTTTTTACTGATAACAGGCTTAATGCAAGTCCAAAGCATTTACTATTTTTTTTTTTTTTTTTTAATAATTGACTTCTAAGTTTTTTAATTTCGTTTAATAAATACTATACATTTTTTATAGTTACATTTAAGGAGACAATTATTTTAATATATCAAATTAATTTTCTTTATTTTTTTTTTTCTATTTGAAATATTATAATTTTTTAACAAATTTTATATAATTTTTTTTTTTAAATATAAATTTGAATGAAAAACTGATATGCATCGATTATTAAATATCTTATACTGCTATTACACAAAACAACTTTTCACACAATTTTCAATCGAGCCGATTTTTTCTCCAATTTCTGGAGGCCGCAATCTGAAAGGAAAAAAGTTACAAAAGTTGAGTCAAAGATCGTGCAAAAAATTAGTTTGCATGATGTTCAATATATGTCAAGGTGCACTTGTTTATCACTCTTTTCTTGGTGCATATAATGAACTTTTTTCTCATGGTTTATCATTATAGGAAAAATTGAACAGGGTGCTCTCACCGCTCGAAGAGCGGTGTTGAGTGCTTAAATTATAGGAAAAATTGCTTGGAGAAACAATTTTTTATAACTAGCCGGAAAAAACCATTCATACTCCCATGTTCTATTACATCAGCATCAACACGATTTGAGCCAACAAAATTGGCTCAAATTAACAACCGGCTCAAAAGTTGTGTAATAATGCCATTAAAAATGCTAACATGTACTATAATAAATCTGTATTACAAAATAAATATAAATTTTTTTTAAACTCTTTATAAATTTAGCTACCATGCACTCCCTTTAAAAACTGCATACACATAGTAATCTAGCAATAATAATAATTAAAAAAAAAATGCAATTTCAATAAAAATTTTTGTTTTTCGAAGTCTGTTTAGTAACATTTTAAATTATTACAAACATAACTAATTTGTAAATGTGGACTCTGCTCAGCTCTCCATCATAAATTTGTTCTCATAAATTTCTACTTCAGGCATATTATATTCATGTTAAGAGAAATGGATTTTGCAGATCACTCAACACGGTCACAGACTGAAAACCCCCACCTTGTAGGCTACCCATCATTTAATTCCATGCAGTTGCCTTATTCTAATTTGCTTCTGAATTTTATTAAAGTCAGTATAGTACTTTAGTTTTCATGCAATTCCATATTATTTCCAATATACAATAAACACAATAATGTAAGATTATGTAAAATATTATTCCATTCTGCTATGTTATAAAAACCTTAAATTTCGAATAACTTCAAATAATTTTAATATTAGAATATTCAAAGTCAATGATGTGCAAGCTAGTATCATAAATGATATTTTAAAAGTGGTCTGACACTTGTATGAAGAAAATATTCCTCATAAGGGATGTTTATAAGAATTTTGCTCTATCTTGCCATATTAAAAACATCGTAAATTTTGAATAACTTATGAAATTTTTAAATTAGAAAATTCATTGTTAATGATGTTCATCTTAATATCATATATGATATTTTAGAAGATTCTGACATCTTTTTGATGAAAATATTCCCCATAGTGGGTATTTATGTAGAATTTTACCATATTATGCCATGTTAAGAAAATCATAAACCGAGAATAACTTATGGTTTTATAGTAGAATTTTCATAGTTAATGTTGTTCATGCCAGCATCATAATTGATATTTTGAAAGTAGTCTGACATTTTTTTTTACAATTAAAATATCTCTCAAAATAGACATGTATGCAAAATTTTGACCTGTTCTGCCATGTTAAGAAATTTGTAAATTTAGAACAGCTTATGAAATTTTCAAAGTAAAATATTCATTAGTTAATGATGCTCATGCTAGTATTCTAAATGATATTTTGAAAGTACTCTGACATCTTTACAATAAAGATCTCTCTCCAAATGGACATTTATGTGATATTTTACCCTGTTCTGCCATTTTAAGAAATTTGTAAATTTCGAATAGCTTAAGCAAATTTCAAGTAAAATGTTCATATATAATGATATTCATGCCAGTATCATAACTGATATTTAAAAGCTTATTTGATGTCTTCACAATAAAAATATTCCTTTAAATGCATGTTTAAGCAAAATTTTGTTTTATTCTCTCATGTTAAGAAAATTGTAAATTTCAAATAACTTATGAAGTTTTTAAATTAGAATGTTGCAAATCGATAGGATTTTTGCCAGTGTCTTAAGCAATATTTTAAAACTGTTCCGACTTCTTTAAAACCATTTGTTCTTGAGATATCATGTATACAGAATAACAAACACACACACTAGCAAACTGACACCCTATAGAAGGACATCATATTAATTTTGTTATTTTCTGATTCCTCACACCTCAAAATGTGTAAAAAAGTCAAAAAATGGAGGTTGGAAATTTTCACAGATACTTAAGTTCCCCATATCTAGTACTAAAAAAAGTTAATAAAATAATTATAATATTTTTCAATGATATTTTATTTCCAGAGTCTTTTTGCACTAATTAACTGCCAATTGAAATGTTTCAATATTTTGTTCATTTTAATGCAAATTAGAGAAGAAATAGACAAGATACACAAAATAAATGTAATTTTATGCTGCAGAAATGAAGCACATATTTTTAAGAGCAGGTGCATAAGGTAAAGAGTTGAAAAATATGTCAGCGTACATCATTACTTACTAGGTGGTGGTGGAGGTAGGATGAAATTTTCAGGTGGTAATAAAAAGGATTTTACTCTGGACTGACTAGTTTCACACTCATCTAACGAGGCCATATCATCTACACATTCCAGAATGCAAAATAAAATGTGATGAATCAAATAAAAAATAAATGCAAAATTAAAAGAAAATTCTTCAAATGAATATATTGAAATGATAATCTTATTTATTTATTTATTTATTTTCAAATTATATGAGCATGCTTTTATTTACTTTGAAATTATTAATGTTGCAGTTACATGCAATAATTTTCAGGGAATGCATGCAAGTATAGCAAAAAATGTAAACATGCTTTTCGTTATTTTGAAATTATTAATGTTGTTTCATGCGAAAATTTTCAGAAAATGCAAGCAAGCATAGCAAAATATATATAAATATGTTTTTTTGAAATTATTTATATTGTTTCATGCAAGAATTTTCCCAGAGAATACATGCAGACATAGCAATAAATAAACTAAAAAAGAATTTAACATGCATGAAATTCTTATAGAACAGTAAGAAAAGAATGTCATTTATTTCTGTGTTAGTTTCATGAAAATTGAACAAATTATCATTGTGAAATATTTGAAGAAAGTAACAGTTTTTAAAAGGAGCTGATAAAGTTAATTATAATTAAATCTATAAATCATTGAGTTACTTGAATGAAGCTTTATTACTGTAAAGAAGAAAGAGGTAGGCTTGTAAGTTACAAAAATACATTCTAGATAAACATATATTTACTCTTGAATAACATACATGTTTTTTAAATTATTTGCTTATTCTCATAAATTTGAATATATATTTTCATAAATACTAATCTTTCATTGAAATTGTTATGTTTCAATTTTAAAACATACAAAATTATAAATATGAACTACAAAGTTTTAATTTAATTCTTTAAGTAATATAAGCAACACTTGTAACACCAAATTTGTATTTTAAATCTATTTTAATCGTAATGTATGAATTGTAATCTATGAATACAAATGAATATTTCAAATTTTAATGAAATTAACTATGGAAAGATCCAAACTATATTAAAATTAATTCAAGAAAGTCATAGCTGATATGTATAATAACCCCTTACCTGCCGAGGAAAATTTACAAATTTACTTCCCAGTGGCACTGTTCTCTCTGAACTCTGAAATGAGTAAATCTTTCGAAAACATTGTAAAGATCACTTCCAAGGTTATTTTATCGCTTTGTCAAATCATGTCAGTAGTTTCACTGGTAGCAGTACAATACAAAGGAGCGTATCTTGGAAAAATGTATTTATATGCCCGGGGCAGTTAAGGGATTAATATATATTTAATAATTTAGCTCATGTTTTATCAAAGCTGTACTAAGCAGTTTTGTAATAGATTGGTTTGTAAGAACAGGGATGCCACTTTTCTAGTGAACGGTGGATTCCTGTTTAAAAAAAAAAAAAAATTCTGTTCGTTTCACCTCAAACTAACCATTGGCGATCAAACAGACAGTTGAAGTCCTGCAGTTTTCAATCTTTCTCCATCCACAACAAAAATATCAATATACATATTGAACTTACTTAATCGGATTCTAGAACCTCTAGAAAGGTAGGATTGCTCATATACATAATTATATTGCCCCCCCCCCCTTTAAAACCTGTGATTGGCCATTAAATAACTTGATGAAGCTCTGCAATTCTCAATATTTTTCCCTCCATAACATAAGTACCAGTGTTCATGATAAGCTTGTTTTATTAGATTCTAGAACTTATAAAGAGGTAGAAGTATTTCCTTATATGTGTAATTATTTTGTTTCAAATTATGTTAAATTAATGTTATTAATTACCATAAATACAGACTTTGGATAATTATATATATATATATATATATAAATTATGGTTTATTTAGGAACTTTTTAAATAATTTTTTGTGATAAAAGCCTAATTGTTTTGTATTGCTTAAAATATTATAATCTTTTGACTGTGAAGTAACTATTTTTCAATTTATTATATTAGAATTATATTTTATATATTATTATTCTTTATATATTAATTCTTTGTTTATTAGTTTATAAAATTCCCATATAAATATATGAAAAATATTGGAAATTTTACTTCACACGTGATTTCCTCTTTTTTGAAATTTTTTATGTGGTCACCACACATCCCTGAAAGAACTGTACAATACTGCATTTAATAATTAGACTAGTTGTTTATGAATTTTCATTTATTTCTTTTTTATTTTCAGTTCTTTTTTTTTTTTTTTTTTTTTTTGTTTGTTTGTTATATACTTGGCATGCCTAATGTATAGGCATGCCAAGTATAAGCTTATTGTAGAATCAGATCAAATATTTAATATTTTCAAATATTAGAATTTCTAGAATTGATTGCAAGCTGCAATGCACAGGAATCTAAATATGGCTTGTAAGATGCAGTTTGATTCCACATGATATATGTGTCTTCCAATAATAAGTTGATTTAAAGAAAATAATTTTACATGTCCTTATTGATATTATTATTATTATTTATATTTTTTCTTAATACTTTTTGAAAGTAATACTTCCACAAATAACAGTAACAGTACAAGTGTTAATGAATTTATCTGTCTGTCTGAGCTGTTATTTCTGTAAATATTTTTAGAAAGCCTTGAAAGTGATATGCATTATTCAGTTTTACTATGGCATGTTTCTTATTGAAAAATTATACGATTAGATTAATAATTGTTTCACAGGCTATGCAAAAATATTTAGATACATTATGAGATATAAGTGGAAGTTCTTTGAAGTGAATTTTTAGTTATGTAACACATTTTTAATATTTTTCAACAAAATAGAAAAATGTTTAAAATGCATGTTATATTAAGGGATGCATCAAAATAAGGAATAACTATTTTAGACTTTCTCTTTAAAAGTAAAGCTACAGATTTTGTAAGATTTCTGTTATTCATCTATTATTAAAAGCAAAATACATTTTAAGGTGTCATTACGAAGATTACAGTGAAGGTTAAGCAAAATTGTAATGGTTAAGAAGAATGGAAAAATGTTTTATTATCTCTACAAACTACATGAGTTTTCTTTCTTTTTTTAAAATCTATTAACAAACTCATTAATTATTTCTTATTTATAATCTGCATTAGTTTTGAAGAATTATCATATTCTTATATAAAATATTTATTATTATTTAAAAAAAATATTTTGTTTTTTTGTACAATGTAAAGTTTATCTCTGTGTAGGAGAAGATTAGAAAACGATTGAATGCATTAACATTTGATTAATTTTTTTCTCGTATTAAAAATTTCATCACTGTAATTCAGTATATGTTACATATTTGTTTTTAATTCATTAATATTTACCAATATAGGACCCTTTTTTCTTTTCCATAACATCAATCATGACGTCTGCTTCGTGAGGATTTCTTGTCAATCCTGGATGTTCTCCTTGCCTAACCTTTTCTTTTAATTCCATCTGATCATGGTGAATCCAGAGGTCTGGTGGTTTCAACTCTCTTCCTGTTGCTTTTTGTGCACCATACCTAAAAGGGAATATATGTATAATACATATCCATCTAAAATATCATACTGATTTATTATTATATTTTTTCCCTTTGTGTTAAAAAATTACCATAAAAAGATATTGACTTCAGACTATATAACTCATATAATATAGTATCTTAAATATTTAGTGTATCTTAAATATTAATCATTTAGCATCATATTAACATTTTCATATTTGTAATTAAGTTATCACTGAAATGGGAAGTAAAGCAACCCTTATCCCACCTTATGTAACGACCTCTGACAAGGGCTTAGTTTCCTATCTACCAGTAAGTCTTTTTGATTTTTATGCAAAATTTTATTTGAACAAGCCTAAGCTTGGCAAGGTGGAGCATTATCAGTCCATTAAGTTTGATTCATCACAAATAGTACCAATATATGGTCAGAAAATTGGATTAAAGATCTCACCCCAATATCTTTTAGCAGTCAGAAATCCTTTATATAAAAGACGCAAGTCTGTAAAACCACTCAGAAAGACTCCACCTTTTCTATAACTGTGTTTTTCAGTAATGTCAAATTATTAATATCCGGTGTTTTGTTCTCTCAGATCAGTACATGATCCGAATCATTCTCTAAAGTGAATCTATACTAAACATCAAAGAGTATGAAAGCTCATTCTGTGTGGTTCAAATAAAGCAATCTCTTGTTCAATGTAATTGAACACTTCTTGTCATTTGAAAAGATTATGCATAAGGAGTTTTTGCATAGATCCTTTATTGTGACTAAATAAATAAAAAAAAAAAGATTTTTCACACCATAATTGCAGATATTTTCTCTGTTGCAGAAAAATGATTTGAAATAAGCTAAGACATATCAGTATTTCCCCTTCTTTTGGTTAAAAGAATTAGGAGTTAATCTTCTGCTGGAGTTGAACCTGTAGCAAGCTTAAAACAGTGTTTGATACTGCAATTTTTAGATTTAAACTGATTTTATAATCCTTTTACCATACGAAAAGAAATTAACGCTTTTAGCAGCAGCTTCTTATGACACCCCATTTCCATCTTGTCCTCCTTGATCAATCTAAAAAGTCTCTGTTCCTAAACATTACCAATACTATTTTTGTATTATGAAGAAGTATTAATATAAGTAAAAATAACAATTATTAAATTACAAATTACAAGAGTAAGGTATAAGAAAATTTCTCTAACATTCCAATCTGCATATCTGTTGATTATTATTTAAGAAGTGGTGTATACAGTGAAAAATGTTTAACACGAAACTGAGAGGACCAAAATATATTTTCGTGTTAAAAGAATTTCATGTAAAAAGATTCGTAAAAAAAGTACAAATTTGGACAATGTTTTCCATGTCGTTAATTATTATTTCCATTTCCTGTTAAACTACTACTAACTTGCATCCATTAGGGTAAAAATCAAGTACAAATGTTATTGTATTTTTTTTGGGGAAAAAAAAAAACATGTCTTTTACTGTTTTTTTCAGCATCATACTGTTCAAAAATTGACCGAGATCGTACATTGTTTTATTCATCTCTGAATTCGAATGCACATCTAAATAACTGCACACACTCATCATTTTTTTCATTTCTGAAGCAGAGGTGGACAGGAACTACAATGTTGATTCAGTTGTCAGATTCGTCCTCAAAATTTAATAAGTGGAATTATTTTAATTATGAATGATGTCAAAAATCTCATTGTCTGTGATGTAAACACATGATCAACGACTGCAACATATTGTAGCATAATTGTCAACATTTAAATTTATTCCGGAGAATTTTTAGTCACACCTTTAATCCGCACCACTTTATTTATAGACTATTTTCTTTCAATATATTACTACGATAAAATAAGAAAAAAATTACTCTTAAGAAAAAAGTGTTATGGAAATAAAGGAGGGTCTAAAAATGCTTCGGAATAAATTAAAATGTTGGCATCTCTGTTGTAGCAAACATGTCACTGAAAATCGAAAGCGAATTTTTTCGTGTTAAACGATTTTTATTTCGTGTAAAAAAAATGTATTAAATAGCATAGTATACTGTCTGGAGCGCTATATCATTTCGTCTTAACCGATTTTTCATGTTAAGCGTTTTCATGTTAAACGTATTTTACTATTATTTAAGATTTTATTAAAATTAGTTATGATTATTTATACAACCCCTCCATACTTTTCCCCTTTATTTTCATTTTCTAAATGGTATATAAAAGCAGATTATAGTTTTTAGAGGCCACTGTAAAATAATTAAATTCAATATTATATAAAACATTAATAAATTTTGTCATTTTGAAAGCCTCTTTTAAAATGCAGTTCTGTTCTGTTTTTATGCCTATCCTTTTACTTTTGAAAAAAGTGCAGTTGCCTGACTCTAAAATCATTTCAATATTACATCGATACACATTACCTGTTTTTCTGAACTGGAGCCAAATAAGCATTGTGACGTCGTCTGCATCCTACTGATACTATGATAATGAGTATAATTACAACTATTCCTCCAGAAACTGCAGCGATGATTATGTACAAAAAATTATTTGCTAAGCCTAGAAAAAATAAATTAGCAATTAATTTCGGTTCCATTAATTAATTATTTATTTTATTTACTATACAAAACCTTTACCTGGCGGTGTTTTGTAAACTATTTCAGATGATAAAGGTCCATAACCCTTTGTATTTTTTGCTTGTATTTTAAAATAATATGTTGTATCTGGCATTAGATTTCTTATAACAGTGGATAATTTATCACCTATAACTCCCTCGACAACCCAATCTCTATCTTGAGTGTTGTCAGTTGTATAGAAAACCACATAACCTGAAAGGATTCAACAAGGATGTCTTTAAATAAAAACATACATATTCAGTTAAAAAATAAATCAATAAAATAAGGGGATAGTGGATATTAAAAAAATTTTAATTATTGACTTACAGCTCATAAATTTTGTATGCATATATATTGAAATATACCAATATTAAGAATATTTAAATTTCTCAAAAAATATTTAAATAAAATAAAAAAATCAAAATTTTGAATTTTTTGATTTTTTTTTTTAATGTTTTCTGCAAAATAACTTTCAAATTTTTCTTTGATTTTACATTATTATAGCAAAATGCTATTATTTTGTGGATTAATTGATATATTATTTTTTAAATAATTTTATGTTTGATTGATGCAATTTCATGCAGATTTTCAATTTTTAAACATAAAAATATTGGAAAGGAATTAATTTATCAATCAATCCAAAGTATACAAAGTAATACCCAAATATTTTAAAAATATATTGTTAGACTACAATGATATAAAATGGAGGAGAAAAATTAAAAATTAGTTAGCATAAAATATTTAATTAAAAAATAAAATAACAATAATAATAATAAATAAAATTTTGATTTAAATAGTTTTTAAAGAATTTTATTATACTTAATATTTATATATTTTAATCAATATGGGTATCCAAAATTTCATAATTATAAGACAGTAATTCACAAAAAAAGATTTATAATACTCACCATCCTCTTAATTTTTTTTTGAAATATTTATTGCCTGATTTTATTTTTATATTATTTTGCATTGTTTGCAATTAAAAAAAAAAAAAAAAGGCATTTTTGAGAACATTTAACTGATAAGATAAATTCTACTTTTTTTACACATCTTAATTCCTATTGTAAAATTTGAAATACTTGTTATTATTATTATTTTTAATTTATTTTAATCTTGTATTATATTATATTTGAAAAAAAAAAAAAAATGTTTGAAAAATGATTTTATTATTTCTTTCCTTACCGCTGATTTTCCCATTTGGTTGTTTTGGTGGTTGCCAAGTAAGACTTACAGATGACGTGTCATCCTCTGAGGGTATAAGGGTAAGATCTCGAGGTGGGGATGATGGCGCAGCTTCTTGAGTTGTATTACTAACACTCATACTCCACGTACTTTCCCGTGAGCCTTTAACTACTTTAACACTGAATTCATATTCTGTGTTTGGTCTGAAAAAATACCAGTAACATTCGATAACACATTTTATTTTCAATATTAGTTCTTTAGTAAATTACAAAATATAATTATGAAAATATTATTTATGATTGTTAAAGAAAATAAAACTGATACAAAACATTTTTTCACTGTGAATTCTAATAAAGTTAAAACAATAAAACCTAGTGATTTTAAGAAATTAAAATATTATGCAAAAGTAATGTTCTAAAGATTTGAAAGAAAATATGGAAAACAGATGAAAGGTCATTAAGGCAATAGGGAAAGAAAGAGTATTGTTTCTTCATTGAGCTAACTTTTACATAATATAAAACAATGTATAATTCATTTATTTAAATAATATTCATTAGTGATACAATTTTATTATTCTCTAAATTTATTTTCATATGTGAATAAAGTTTTTCTGTTTATTTTAACTTAATGATAATTAATTTAAACATTTAGCAATCATCATATTAAAAAAAATCTTCTGTAGAGTTTCCATTAAATTCAAGTATTTTTTTTATAACTGAATTCCGTATCATGTATTATGGATTGGTTCATCTAGCAATAAGTCAAATTTCCTTTTTGTTTAAAACTAAATTTGCCATTGCAAGATGGTTATTCAGTCACAAATATGATCTATTGTGTGATCATAATTGTTTTCCCATTCTAGAAAATTACAGGATGATGTTTTTATGATATAAAGATAATTAGTTTCATATTTAATATTTTAAAGTAATTTATAGCAATAATAAAGGTGTATGTGTGTTAATAATTTTTATATTTTTCATAAGTGTCAGATTACATCTAATGAAAAAATTTAACATAAAACTTATATATATATATATAAAGGTTATTTTATGAAATGCAATAAATATCACTACTTAATTTTTATCTGTTAATGATGTTTATGACAAAATTACACAGAATTGGAAACTTTTTTATTTTATTATTATTATTATTATTATTTTAAGAAACAAGATAAGGCAATGATATTAATGCATTCTTGATTTACAATAAATGTATTTTAAGAAAAATCATTTTAATTTCTTTAAAAATGAATATATTTTGAAAATATATTAATACATTCTCTCTTTCTCTTCTTTTTTAAAAATATAATAAGTAAAATTTTTTATTCAAAGTTTTGAGCTGCTTATAAAAGAACAACATTTAAGCAGTATTTTATATACAAAGAATTTGAAAATTCAGCCGATAGGTCCTGATTATCACAAACCCCTTGAACAGCAGTAAACACAATTTTTCAAAACCTAATGCACCGATCCGCCATTGAAATTTTGCACACTTCTTCAAAAGAATTGACTAATGCTTGAAGGAAGGATTTTTCTTTTTTTTTTTTTTTCAATTACAAATAATTTTACCAAAATGTGCAATTACTAATTTTAATTGTACATTTTGGTAAGATGTACCAAAATTTGTACTTTTTTTGCATACAACTCTGCCAAAAAATTTAAGTAATTTTTTTTTTTTTTTAAATCCTCCATTGAAGCACTGGTCGATTCAGGCCCATATTATTGCATGGGCAAGCCAGGACTTTGCCCAGGGGCGCCGGACATTAAGAGGCCACCAAAAGACCTAATATTAAATTGCAAAATATTCCCTTTTATTTCTGTAAAAATTTAAATCTATCTATCTATTTACGTATATGAAATTTATCTTTAAAATATACTAAATGTTCTCGGAAACAGAATTTTCATTTTTGATATATTTTGCTTTTTCTGTATCTGTTGGCTCATCTAATTCCTTAAATAGTGGAGCCTTGGATCAACATATGCCGGGGTCGTTCAGGCAGAGAGTTTGAAATGGTTTGAAATTCATTTTAATCAGTGAATCTCGCTGTAATTAATCCTAGTGTGTAAACAATGACAGTAGAGCGATAATCCAAAGCTGGCAAATCTATGACTACTAAATTTATATATCAGTTCTACAGTTCTTGTTTAGTGTAAGTTAAACATGCTACAGAGTGCTTTTTTATTGTCGCATGTCAGTTAGGATATCATGAAGGGATCAGCAGAACAAATCCATTCCATATTCAACTGTTTGTAACTAACATAAATAGTAACTGAAAATGTAAAAAAATATTAACATATTTAAATATTTAGCCTCGAAAATATTGTTTATGCATTGTACATATGACTGATCATCTATCAGACATAAATGATGTTGCAACGATTTCGAGGTGGCCCCTAATTTTGCCTTGCCCAAGGCCCCAAACAGTCATGATCGGGGCCTGGGTCAATTCTATTTTGAAGTGATGTAAAAAATTTCAATAAGATCAGTCAATTGGTTTCTGAGAAATTGTGTCCACTGCTTTTTTGAATGGTCTCCAGAAGTCAGGATTCACCGTCTGAATTTTACAAATGTTTTAATGAAAATTTTGATAAAATCTTGTTTAAATCTTTCTTTTATATATGCTCAAAATTAAAAATATATATAATATTAAAATAAAAAAATAGAGAAAATATGCTTTTGTTTAGCTTTTGAAACCCATGTAACCCCTTAAGGGGACTTATCACCTTTGAGAGCATCACTGCAGTAGGTTTCATATAAAAGCTTTTATTTCCACTTAATATTTTTAAATTGAACTATATTAGGTTTGTTCAATAAAATATATATTCATGTAACAATTCTTATGGTTTTTGATAGATTTTTTACAGATTTGAAACTTTTAATTGAATTTCATCAGTTTGCATTTTTTAAAAATAAATTTATAATCTTCAAAATGCTTTTAAACAACTACAGACATTTATAAAAAGACTTATTTTTGTATTGCTTATTAGATCCTACTTGAAATAATTACGGGATGGATTTTGCAATATCTTTAAAGGAAAAAAAAATATTAAAAATAAAAATATGACAAACTAGTATAATATGGCCACCACATGACTTTCTTCTATATAATTTTACACAAAATTTATTCAATACAAATTGTTTATTAAATTATCAAATTATTTTCCATTATAAATGCAGACGATTTTTATCTGACAGAATTATATCAGTAATTATATCACTAAATGCCGAAAGAAAGTCATTTTTATTTGCAATTATCAGAAGAAATGCAATTTTTTTTTTGTAAGTTTTTTTTCGTTAAAAGTAAAAAAAAAATCAATAACTTTGTTTTAAATTATCACAGATCTATAATTCAACCATTCGTTTTAAAGGTATTGATGAGATCTTTCGAAAGATAACCACATTGAAAATTTACCCCCTCGAGGGGGTACTTCCCCCCAGGGGGGGAAGCAATGCCCCCACATGCACAAAATTTTTTTCCTGGTTAACTACTACTATTATCAATAATTCATATTAATTTTACAATCACACGATTAAAATAACTCTCATTATGTACATTTATACGAAATTTTGTCCTATACTGCCATGTTAAAAATTTAGAAAAAATGCGATCACAGTGCCACCTGTTGATCGAATGATCCGCAAATCTAATCAGCTCCAGTTTATGTCAGGGTCCAACTAAATACCAAGTTTGGTTAAATTTCATTCATTGGTTCGTGAGATACAGCGTCCACAAAATTTGTGTTACAGACACACTGATAGACGGACATTTTTTAAAAACAGTCAAATCGTGTTCAGGACATCCCAAAATGTGTAAATCCATCGAAAACTGGAGTTCGAAAATTTTCACGAATCCAATGTTTTCTCTATACATACATATAGAAGAAAGTAAAAATATCATGTCCTTTTTAATATTTTTTCTAAAAAAGTAATAAATTTCGAAATTCATCCCTAATATTTTTAAGTAGGTTCTATTAAACATCTAGAAAAAATAGTGTCTCTTCATAAATATCTGTAGAAGTTTTAGCATCATGAATTCATGAAAAAATGCAAACTGAGAAAATGCTATTTAAAGATTTTATGTAAAAAACATATAAAAAACCATAAGAATTGGTGCCTGAACATACATTTTATTCTTAATATAGTTCAATTTATAAATATTAAATTAAAATATAAGCTGTCATAATGAAAATATAACCTGTTTCAGTGGAGCCATCAAAGGTCCAAGTCCCCTTAAGGGGGGAAAAATATGTATATGGAAATATTCAGTTAATTGAAATAATTTCATACCTGAGATCATCAATCATGCAGTTCAAATCAGTTGAATTAAAATATCTGTATTTTGCAGTGGCACTAACAGCATATCGTACTGTATAGTATCGATTGTCTGTGACCAACTGACTTCTTGACAATGTACTATCCGTCCAATACAAAACTACTGTTGACGATGAAAGCACAATTGCTTTCAAACCAACAGGAGGTAGCATTGGACTTAGAGGTTCAGGTGCTAGAAAAGAAAAAGTTTTTGATTCATTCTCATACAAAGAATCAAAATATTTATTGAATAGTTTGTGTATGCGCTGAAGATGTCTGTAGAAATTTTTATAATAATACAAAAAGACATTTTTAGTATGTAAAAAAAAAAAAAAAAAAAAAAAAATCTTTACATACACACACATATATATATATTAAATAGATATTTGAAAAATTTATATTTCATTGTTCTTTTCAGTTAAAATGACCAACTTCAAATACAGATTAAAAATGTATCAGCATTTTATACATTCAGATCAAAAGAATAATCATCAGAAAATAATATATATGTGTATGTAATGTTTGGGTTAGGGTTACTGGGACAGGGTGGCTAGCATTTAAACCTTTTCAAATTCCCTGACTTTTCCCTGACTATTTTTCGAGATTTTCCTCCATTTTCCCCTGACTCTCACTGTTTATTTTCGATGAAAATTTCACGACATTAGAAAAAAAATTAGCGATTTAAAATATCATTAATAATTTAATGATTAATATAGCTATTTTCACAAAATTTGTTACAAGCGGTTACCGGGCGTATGGGCTGCAGAGCCCGGGGGCCGGGGTCCGCGACCGACGAATATTCTTTAAACCTTTCTAGCCGATGATAGTTCAAATATCTCTAAAAACTCTCTCTAATTTTTGTGAGTTTCGTGTTTTATACCCGTAATTTTTGGTGTAATTTGGTGCATTTCTAATTCCATCCCCTTTTCTCTAATTGGCTATCCTTTTAATAATAACAAGTCTTATTGGTTGTATTTTCGTTTTTCCCTGACAGTCTGGAGCCTTAACCCGCCAAAGTTGCCAATTTGCAAAGTCATTAAAACAATTATTTATTGCTTTATTTTGACGTAAGTAATCAACCCTTAATTTAGAATCATAAATCTTTTATTCTTTTAAATTGAATCTTTCCGGGCGCCCAGATATTTTTTATTGCTCATTAAATATTATTTATAGGTTATTTCCAGATATTAAAATACTTAAAATGATTAATTGCAATTTCCGTCTAATATGAAATCTCCTTTAATTTATTTTGCCATATTACTTTGAAATATAAACAGAATACCCTGAAAATATGAAAATAATAATTTATAATATAAAAATATTAATTCTTACTTCTTTATATCTCTTATATTTCATGTATATAGGTGTATATATATAGACTTGATTATTGCACTTCATTATAGAAAGGTTTACAGTGTAAGCTTAATTCGCCTCCTCACTTGCTTGATATCAATCTGTACAATATTTTTTTATGGGATCAAGGATAGGTGTGAGATGTGAATGAACCTAATGTGATGTTTTTGGGGCTATCGAGATGAAAATACAGTTGATATCCATACATGTGCTGAAATGTGTGTTAATTGTGACGTGCATTTCTGTCATACAGAACATAATAAGGAATCAAATTGTACATAGAACACATATTGCAAATTCTATATGTTGCTTTATACAATACTTTTTAAACTACCACATTATTTATAATAACCTGGAAACAATAAACATTCCTTTTTTTTTTTTTTTTTTTTTTTTTTTTTACACACTGTATATAGGACAGTTTTAGAATCACATAATTTTACAACTATTGCTTAAAGAGCAATTTTTACTTTGTCAGATTAATTTTTAGTTCAACATATATTTATAATTAATAATATTAAAAATATCAATTCAAAATTTGTAGAATTAAATGAGTTGCAATGAATTAAGTAATTTTACCTTACATATAATTATGTAGAGTATAATTTTTTAATGGATTTTTTTTAAAAGACACTCTTTTCAAAGTAGTACAAGCCTTCTACATATATCATATTTTATTATAGATATAATATTAGGATTACAAAATTCACAAAAATTGTACTTATATTTTAGACTAGAATAATTAAAAGAGTACAAAAAACATTTTTTTTTTGTATTTTGGAAAAAAGATTTCTTGAAATAAATTCTTTGAATCACTGTTATTTGTCTCTCTGTCTTTTAAGAGTAAATGCATTTGGGATTATTTTGACACATGTAATCATATTTTTAATATACAGGATGTTTCAAAACTCATGGACAAAAATTTAAGGAGTGGTAGAAAACATCTAAAAAAGCAATTTTCACCATACAATGCATGGGCAGAGAGCAAGCAGTAACTGCTAGAGGACACTGTAATGAAAAATATAAAGCGCGTGTTTTCTTACACAACGTCATTTCTACCGTTGATTTCAGCGGGCATGGCGACATACAATAATCAAGAAAAGGCAGACATGCATTTTATGTATGGTCTGGCGAATGGGAATGCTCTTGAAGCCATAAGACTGTACAAGTAGCGTTTCCCAAGAAGACACGTGTCAGACCGAAAAGTTCCACAACAGTCTTGCAGCTTTCAGAGCATTACCATTCGCCAGACCATACATAAAATGCATGTCTGCCTTTTCTTGATTGCTGTATGTCGCCTTGCCTGCTGAAATCCATGGTAGAAATGACAATGTGTAAGAAAATGTGTGCTTTATACTTTCCATTACACCAACCTCTAGCAGTCACCTCTTACTCTCCCACCTATGCATTGTATGGTGAAAATGGCTTGTTTAGATGTTTTCTACCACCCCTTAAATTTTTGCCCATGTGATTTGAAACACCTTGTATATATATATCAAATCTGTATATGGTTCCTATGTAAAAGCAGCCTTTTTAACTGATGTGAAAAAGCAGCTACAGTGAATTTTTTCCTGTATCATTATTCAGTTACTTTTAAAGATACAGTCAATGCTTTTTGAATCACCATATTATCTGTAATAAATTGAGAACAATTAATGTTTCCTTTTGGATAGTCTTTTATTTTGTACCCTGCATATAGGATAAAGTCCTAGAGTCACATAATTTTATAATTATTGCTTAATGAGCAAGTTTTATTTTGTCAGATTGTTTTTTCACTAAACACACATTTATAATTGATAATTTTAAAGGTAAGTGTTAAAAATAAAAAATAAAAATTTGTAGAATATAATTTTTTAATGCATTTTTTTAAAAGACACCCTTTTCAAGTTTGTGTACAAGCCTTTTACTCATATCATATTGTACAAAGATATAATATTAGGATAACAAAGTTCACAAAAGTTGTATTTATATTTAGATTAGAATGATTAAAGAGCACAAAAATCATTTTTTGTATTGAAAAAGACATTTCTTGAATTAAATTCTTTGAATCACTGTTATTTTCCTGAGATTATTTTGACGCATGTGATCATATTTTTTATTAAAAAAAAAAAAGTTATCAGTATTTGTATATGGTCCCTATTTTCATTGTAAAAGCAGCCTTTTAAGTGATACATAAAGTAGCTCCAGTCATTTTTTACCATGTATCATAACTTAATTACTTTTAAACATACAGTAATTCAGTTTGTTTTCAATGGTCTTGTTCAGCAGAAAATAAAAATTGTCTAATTTACCATATATGCATATGGGAAATCATAAAAATTTAAAATGTGTAACTTTTTTTTTTCTTTTTTGTCAATAAGCATTTTTTTTTTCTTTTCTTTTTCAAATTTACTATTACTTTCTACCTTATTTTGAATATTTTTTCCAATTTTCATAGTCCATTCATGTCTAACAGGTGAAAAATTATACTGCATTTGAATTTTATGAGGATATTCTGTCTATGTAAAAAAGAAGTAGCTATTCCATTTGAGGCATATTTAAAAATAAAAATAAATAAAGCCTTATTTTTATTCATTGCCCATAACAGATTCATATATTTGTTTTCCTTTTGGAAATTTTTCCATGTTTAAAGCAACACCATTGTATAATATTGCATAGTACATTTTTATTTACAGAATTAGGTTGTACAAAAATAAATAAAAAATAACACATTATCATTAAAATAAACAAGTTTTAATAATTACATAATAAAACATAAAAAACCTAACTTTACTTCGTTGGCCGTTTTTACATCTTTCGGTACCGGGCACCCGGTCCTCTTCAGAAAATAGAGCCTGGAACCACCTGATGAGAAATCAGCAGAGAAGTAACCAGAAACCAAGTTTTCCATCACAGAGTTAACGTTTTCTGAAGAGGACCGGGTGCCCGGTACCGAAAGATCTAAAAACAGCCAACGAAGTAAAGTTAGGTCTTTTATGTTGTATTATGTAATTATTATAACTTCGTTTTTTCATCTTATTTAAGTTTTAATAAATTAAATAAGTGTATTATCATCATTTACATGTATTTGTTTGAAGATTCTAACTCATTTTTCACTTCTTGATAACATACATTTTTTATAGCATAAAATCAATAATTAATATCCATTAGGAAAGATAATTTGATTATAATTATAGCAGGGAAAATAAAAAATTAACTTTTTTAAATAGGAAGTAAGGAAATTTATTATAATTTCTTTTGGCTCTTTTTGGTTGTAATTTTGTAGTGGAATAAAACATACTCCATCCAATTTAAAACATTACTAGCATAATACTAATTTACATAATTGCTTACAAAAATAGAGAGATACTTACGAGCTTGAATTAATGTTTTAACAGTTTCATAAATAGGTATACCATCTCCTACTTGATTAAAAGCTCGAAGACTGATAACATATTCTGAAGAAGGCTCTAAAATAAGTTAAATACATAAAATATTATTGTTATCATTGTTATAATATATTATTGTTATCATTATAAAATTTTAAAGAGACAAGCAAACTCAGTGTTATATAATGACTTATATTAAGTGTACTATTAGATTTTGTTGTTTCATAATTTTTATAATATATTATTAAAATGAGCTGATATATTTTAATAACATGCCATTTGCAATGGCCAACACTCCTGTTTTTTAAAATGTACGTACAAACAATTTAAGACGATATATACTATAGCAAAAGTTTATACTTTTCTTAGCACTGGAAGTATATTTTATGTATTAGAATTTTTCAAAATCAAGATATCGGGAAAAAAAAAATAAAAAAAAATGCATGATTAAATGTTATATTCTAAAATATCAATTTACAAACTACATACTAATTTACAGACATTAATAAAAGATATATTAACGTATTAAAATATATAACAGTTAAATTATTTATCTGTAAGATATTTAAAGTTTATATGTATATAAGTGAAAATACAGTAGAAAATCTTTATAATGCAGTTCTATATATTGGAATTCTTATTATAATGCACAACTTCTCAGACATAAACAATGAATTCTGCAGTTGAGAAATACATTGTAAAAAACTATTTCTCTGCAGAAAACCAAGTATGATACATTTGTTTTTCTAAATTCATAGCTTTTGAATGAAAAAATTACTATCATTACATTTTTTTTTTTTTTTTTAATGAGTAATAATAAGAATGATTTGGTACAGGCATATATGGACTATGTTTATGAAGGTAATTTAACAATGAAAATTATGATCGACCCATCTTTTGTTCTAAGGAATGCAACTTAAAAATACAGTACTCTGTTTTGATATGTTTACATGTGTACCATGTTATGATGTGTAAAATGGGATGACATGTAATGCAAAATTCTATATAACACACAATATTGTATTTTTAGACTTGCATAATGCCTAATGTAATTTAAAAGTTTTCAATTCAGAATGTTATTATAAAATTTTAATTTGTGTGCATTGAAGTATTAAAAATGTGTAATTATTTAAAAATTATATAATTTACAAGGTTAATGATTCATTACAAAAAAGTTTCTTACGTAAATTTTCTATATTGTAGTATCTTTGTCGACCATCAAGAACTTTTGTATACACATCTGGAAAACCAATACCCCAACCTATTGTATAGCCTCTAATCATTATATTTTGATTTCTTGGTGGAGTCCAGGTAACATAAATGCTGTTTGCTGTAGGTTTAGCTCTCAAAGAGCTTGGTTTATCTGGAACTCTTGTTTCTGGAAAAAAAGAAAATAAAATTATATAAGAAAATCAAATAGATATGGAATATATTTCTTTTGCTACTAATTTTAAATTTTCCATACTAACAAAAATTAACAGTAAAAGTTTGTGTAAATTTGTTTGCAATGTGATGTTAATATAAAGTTTCTTTTTTCTTTTTAATTATAATTTATTAAGCAATTTTTACTTTAAACAATTAACAAAAAGTAAAAATTGTCACATTTTAACTTTACCTTATACACTTTTTTGTTATTGTTATTACAAATATTATTTTCATAAATTCATATAAATGGGATCCGGACATAATATCACAGGATAAAATCTCGCTGGACCAAATATCGCATTGACTAAAAAAAAAAAAAAAACCCTAACCTATATAATCTATTTCACGTGTGATCTTTTGATGGGGCTGCATAGAGCTTTATAAATATATATCATAGAGTGGAATTTCATTATATCTATATTTAAGTTATCATTTGATTTTAACTATTCAAAATAAAATTTAAAAATATTATGCATCTTGTTACAGCAGAGTTTCAGTCTGATTAAAGCTAGGCTTTTACTGATGTTAAAGTAGTGAGTCAAATGTTCTAATTTTATGTCATTGTAAACTTTCTAGTATTTGTATATATTTTAATCATAAGTAAAATTCTGAAAGTTAGCATTAGAAAACAATCTGAAATAAACACATTCAAAAATTGGATTGTTTTTACCAATTTCTATGAAGATTTGCTCTTTTGGTCTATTTACAGTGAACTTCAAATGTTTGCTTTTGTAGGCAAAGTAGTAATTTTGTCTTGAAATTTTCAAAAATTTCATGTTAAATTTCACTTTGTGTTTGTATTGCCCCTGCTCATAATTCATGTTCATTTTCATACATTTTTTTTTTGAAGTTCATAAATATGATAATAAATTATCTGCTCTGAGTATCATAAGCTATCTATTATGAATGAAATTTTTTTAAATTGGGGGTACTAGAAAATATTGAGTGAAATATTATTGAAATAAATATAAAAAATTACCATCTAGATCATTTTGGTATGTATCAACTACTATCCAATCGGTTGCAGGACCACTTCCATTAATTGTTAAAGCAGATATCTTGATGCTGTATTGAGCTCCTTTTTCAAGACCTAAAGATAAATAATATAAGAAAATGTGCACAGTAACTTATACAAAACATATGACTATGTATTAAACATGAATGCGATTATACAATTATATTTTACTTTCATTACTCACTATATCTCCAAACTACTGTACAACCATTCCATATAGTATTCTATATTACCTTAAGCAATGGAAGTATTGTATTCGGTCAAATTTTTAGAGTCTCCCAAGTCCAAAAAAGTAGTTTTTATAAATTGGTAAACTGGAAGCAGAACACGAAAAAATCAAAACGTGACAATGTCTCAAAAACAGCTTTTATAATTTTCTCAAAAGGTACCCCTTTTAGATGTCCTTTTGTATGAATTAATTGATTACTCCAGGAAAATTAATAGACATCTTGAATAAAGTAAGTAGATTTTTAAGTTTTAAAAATAAGCTTCTCATAAAACGACTCTAGATATTTTCTTCAAACTTTCCATATTAAATCCCTTTTATGTGTCTTTTCATGTATGTTGGTTTCTGATGAACAAATGAGTTTGCTAAGTTTTAGTGAAAAAAGAAATAACACCAAAAGTCAGTATCTCAAAAATAGCTCTAATGATTTTCTCCAAACTTGTTTCATAAACCCACTTTAGATGTTTTTTCACATGTATTATTTGGTTACTAAAATAATAATAATAATAATAATAATAATAATAATAGACGTCCTACTTAAATACGTCAGTTTTAGATGTTAGAAATTGGTATCTTAAAAAATGGCTCTACTGATTTTTTTTTAAACTCGCTGTATAAAATCTTTTTCAGATGTCTTTACGATGTATGAATTAGTTATTTCAGAAAAGTCTGGAAAATCAGGCCCTGATTAATTAGGATAACTTTATGCCTTCTGACTGTACTGTCTTAAAAAAGAATTTATAATATGTATAGTCGCTGAAAATAAAAGCCGTGTAAGTCTTACACACCAGATATTTTATTATTGTTTTGATAAAATCAGAATTCTGTTTGTCAAGTAAAGTTTTAGATATTTATAGTTTCAATGATAATTTCCAATTTCTGGAAAATCAGGTACTGATTTATTGACTCCACATATTTCAGTAGTCACGGATTGTGAATTGAATTTATAAGAGAATATTTCCATTGAGATTGGAATCTGCCTTTGATTCATCTATTTTTAGCACTCATGAAAGTATAAAGCATCCTGGAACCTCCCCCCCCCCTCCCCCCCCCCCAATAAATCCTAAAGAGTCGGGATCAACATAGCATGAAGATTGAAAGGCAAAACTTCCCTGTCCAAGTTATAGGGGAGAGTGGGGCACGTTGGGCCACCTTAAGTTTTAGCTCCAATTTTGTAAATAGGAATTAGTTTTCTTAGGACACCATAGTGGGAAGCATACTCTACTCTTCAATGTAATTTGGAATTTCTATCGTTAGCAGATGAAAATTAATTCAATGTTCTTTGTTTTGAAAGATTCAAAGTTACATTAATGGGTATATTCATAAGTAAATTTCTTGTGCAAGAAATGAAATAATTTAAATCTGGGCATGTGGGAATTAAAATATGGACTTTCATAATAATTTTAATATAAAAAAATGCATTGTACTGTTTTGCCTAACATTGAGAGTTACATTATAATAATTATCCAAGAGGGGCAGGTTGGGACACTCTCTCAACCTACTCCACCATTATGCAATGTAAAGAAAGCAATAATTGTATGTATTATATAAATTTGTTGAGATTTAAAATGTGCTAAAATTCAGAAAATGGTTATTATTACTAAGAAAATTGTTTTTTTTTTTTTTTTTTTTTTTTTTTTCTTTAGAATTTAGATGAGATCAATTTTCGAATGTAAAATACAATATTAGTTAATGTAATATACTAGTATACTATGCATTGTATTTTATTAGGCTCTAAAGATTTATTAATCAATTTTGCTGAGCATTTTTTATGCATTGACATTTTATTGTCAATGTCCCAAGCTGTCTCACCCAGTTGGGCAGGTTGGGACATTTTAATGATTTTTAAATTTGTTTACTGAAATTAAATTTGATGGAATAGATCAATTGGAATAAATTTTAACTGAAACAGGAAGGTTTAAACTTTAAGTAAACAAGGTTTCGTGAAAATTGAATAAAAATATTGAATGCATGTTGCACTTAGCTTAAGCTTGAGATTAATTTTGAAATTGGTCATTACTTCAGTTTTCACATTCATTATAAAATAACATACAGGAAAAGTTAGAATATAGGAGCAATAAAAGATATAATACGAGTAGTAGCTTTAAATATGGAATTTAATTTTTATAATTATTTTGCTTTTAAATTATTAGTTATTTTTTATACTTTTAAGCTTTCTAAATTTTAAAAACAAAAATATTGTATCAATTTCAAATCTTAGCTAGTACATTTCAGGGGCGCAAACTCGTAATACTATTTGCACCCCAAGTGCAATCCCTCCTTTTTTCTTTTCCCTTTTTTATTAATCACATAGCTTTTTCGTAAATATATATCGAAAAATAAAGACAAATTACCATTTTGCAAAAACAATTTTACCTGTGATAGCAAAAAGTCTTCTGTTGCCATCTGTAGTAACTGTATCACCTCGCCTGCTTCCTTTCAGCTTAAATCGTATTTTGTAACCCACAATAATTCCATTTTGGCTCTCTTTTGGTGGTGGTTCCCAACGAACAATCACACTCTATTGTTAAAAAAGAAATAATAATAATACAACTAAATAAGTGATATTGTAATTATCATTATATATTATAAGTTAATGTCTTGTTAGGGTGCGAATGTAAGCAGTGGGGAACCAGAACAGATATAGCGCAGGCAGGGAAGATGCTTTCTAAGGCAATGAGGACCCTTCAAGTGATTTCAGTGAAATTTTTTTAGTTATTTATACAGTTATTTAAAATATAATGATTAATGTTTGTTAAAAATTTCTTTAAATGTAGTGACTAGTGAAGCAGGCAAAGCCTGCTAGTTGATTATAAACTAATTCAATACATAATTTAATTTAATGAAATTTTAAGTTGAAATTACTTGGATATTATGAAGCCGAAATTACAAATTAGAAAAATCTGAAATATTAAAAATATCTGGCTATTTTTGACTGTATCAGTCATTATCATGAATTATTTATATTTTTAAATATGTTATTTTTTTCGGGTAAATCGAGTTTGCATATAAGATGAACAAGTTACTTCCAGAGCAAGAGAAAGGGGGGAGGGGAGGGGTAACTAAACGGCCGCCTAATTAATTAATGTCAATTTCAATTTCTTTTAAGCTAAAAAATAATTAGTTGTCTGAGAAAGCAATATCTTAAAGGAGCTTAGGAATAGTGTAATAAAATGATGTAATAAGGGGCAATATTTTTACTTCTTGTCTAGACTGTCTAAACATTTTTCTTCTTCCTGATGCAATCTTGTGGGGGTTTTGTTGTTTCGAATTATAAGGATATCCCATTGAAAAATAAAAGCTTTTGAATTTTGTTTTTATTGTTATTAAACTCTTTGAATATGTTGCCTTTTATCTTAGTGAGGAAACTGTTTTTCTTTCTTTTTTCTTTTAAAGATAAATTTAAATATTTTATTTTGAAGCTCTAATTTTCAGTCTCAGGAAGAAATATTTTATTTTAAATTGCTCTCTAAGATAAAAAGCAACATGTCCAAAGAGTGGAATTAAAAAAACAGATTTGGAAAACTTCATTTTTGAATGAGATATTCTTATAATACAAAGCAACAAGTATCCCACAGGATTACATAGGGGAGAAAGAGTGAATTCAACTTATATGCAGCCTTAAGGACGATATTACAGAAAAAGGAAAAAAAAAAAAAAAAAAAATCTTAAAACAAAAACTCACATACGAATAAATAATCTAACATAAGCGTTTGACAAGACACATTATTCTGACAAATAATTATGCACAATTATTAATTCTGACAAAATAAATTTACTGAAGGGGAAAAAATAGCTAATAGACATTGTATTAAAGACATATAAGCATATAAAACTAGTGTTGAATGATAAAGAAAAATAACTTTGTTGCTAAACATCTGGAAATGCAAAATTCCGGAACAAATTGTCGAAATATAAAAAAGCATGAACCTTCAAGAAGCGATAAAAAAAAAAAAAAAAAGGCAAGCAGTAGTATTCTACTCAGTCATGGTGGTGTGTTTTTTGCATTTTATAGTGTTTATTTACAAAGTTCTTTTACTTCTTTAATAGAAAGAAAATTTCAACATTATGTTATTAAAATCGTCGTTTTAATGAGAATTATTATTTTAATCAATATTCCAACAGGTATTTTCTAGTAAATTGTACTGATGCCAAAAAGTCAAAATCAGCTTTGTTTTGACAATATCATATTGCTATGTAAGCCTATAAGTGAGATGTTTTTACTCCTTACTTAGTATTAATCTACTCTGGATTTAAAATATAAAGTTAAAATTAAAATACTGTACACTCAATAATTGGTTAATATTTTTAATTAATATATAAATAAATCGGTTTAACGAATAAACTCTCTCTCCCAATCCCTCATTCACAGTCATGCTTTATTCAATTGAATGTTAAATGGTGTAAGACTATATGCAAGAAATTTTGTTTAATATTATAAATTTCATCATGTTATAATAACATTGCTGCTGCTTTATTTTAAACTTTCATTATCAGTTACAAAACTAACCTACCGTAGAACTAGCTGCTTCGATGGTAACATTCTGAGGAATATCACTTGGAACTGAAAAAGTAATTTTTATCATTATTCTTGTAACATAAACAAAATCAAAATGTTAAAAAATGATATTTTATGCAAAAATATATTAAAAATGTGTAAAACGTTACCATCAGACAAAGTTTTGACTGTTACATCATCAGAATTACGACCAGCACCATTTGCATTGAAAGCTGCCACCCAGATGTTGTAATCTGTAAATTTACGCAGATTTCTCAATGTGTGACTTGTTTCTGTTGTAGTAACCTCATGTTCTTCTGATGTACCTAAGTAAAACAATAAGTTTATGATTGAAGTGGAATCATATACTGCCCATCCTCGTTCTCTGAATACAGTCATAAACTAACAAGGACAATTCTATTCTCAGAGTAGAATTTTCTTGATTGTTTATGACTTGAATCAAAGAATGAACAGTAGTGTCTTTCTTAACAAATATGTCAACATATTTTAGGTTTAAAAACCAAACTGATTTTAACAAAAGAAAAGAAAAAAAAAAAAAAAAAAAAAAAAAGCCCACCAGGAATCGAACTTCAGTCCACAACGTATCAATACTAAATTACCATTTCAACCTGGTCAGCATCTTATCAGTACTATTTCTCCCATTTGAAAGTTGAAAGTAGAAGTGTGCATAGGGCGAAATTTTAGACTCTTACGAAGCTTTGCTTACCTGGTCGAAATGACAAGTATAAAAATTTGGGTTGTTTATCTTTTATCAAAGTATGGTTGGGCCCAAACAAAGTGAAAAAATTATCAGATACTTCAGATATACTTTATTCACCGTTAATCACTGTTAAAATTCCTCTTTAAAATATTGTACACATTTACATGCAAGAGCATAGTATTTTTCAGATATTTTATACATCCAAGCAATAGAATTGTAACCTTCAGTTTCAAGTCACTCTAAGAAAGAGCATGAATAGACAGATGGACAGGTAAGCAGACAGACAGTCAAAGTCATAAGTACTTTTCAATTGTGTCACTGTGTTGGAAAGTGAAAAAAATAAAAAATAACATGACATTGTAACATATATAACAATTTAAAATAAATGATTTTTTTTTTTTTTTTTAATTTATTTTTTGTTCTAACTGATGAAGAAAATTGAATAAATTTCCCGTTTTGACATGGTGCATATAAAATGCAACCCAAGCTGGACCTAAGTATACAAAAAAAAAAAAAAAAGAAATAAAAGAAATAAAAAGCCCAGTCAGGTTTGAGAATGCACTGTATTGCGATAGAGTAGTTAGAAATACACATTTGTTTCAGAAATTACGATGCAGTCTACAGTTGAATTAATTAAAGTTTATATACAAGGTGACCATAATTAAACTGACAGTACTTACATTGTACTAAAGTGTGATCTAGCTGCAAGAATGACACCAAAGTTTGTAGGAAAATTAAACCAGATGGGGGACGAAGGCAAAATAAATAAATAAATAAAATTCCAATATTTATAACTAGGGAAATATGTGGTGCTGTTTTTCTAAGTAAAGCTTTTGTCACAATTTATAATTTAAAATTGATGATTGTGCACTTTTTTTTAAACTACTTTTGTCCCACTTATTATTTTAAAATTGGAGGCACCACACTAATTTCCAAAACTAAATTCAAAACTGGTGTACAATCAATAAATAGAAATTAAAACTTTTTCACACACCATAAATTTTAAGCCAGCACAACTGGTTTCGAAAGGATGTAGCCTTTCTTCATCAGGTGCAAAAAAACACGTGCTACTGCCTTGGAGGCAAAAGCAAGACAAAAAAACACATGCTACTGCCTTGGAGGCAAAAGCAAGACAGTCTTGCTTTTGCCTCCAAGGCAGTAGCATGTGTTTTTTTGCACCTGATGAAGAAAGGCTACATCCTTTCGAAACCGGTTGTGCTGGCTTAAAATTTATGGTGTGTGAAGAAGTTTTAATTTCTATTTACCACACTAATTTGTTAACAAGAAAAGCTTTACTTAGAGAAACAGCGCCACATATTTTGCAGTAAATTTTGGAATTTATTTATTTATTTTTACTTTTTTTTTTTTTTTTTCTGGAATTCTTCGTCCCCCGTCTTGTTTAATTTTCCTACAAAGTTTGGGGCTATTCTCTTGCAATTAGATTGCGCTACAGGGCACTATAAGCACTGACAGATTAATTACGGCCACCCTGTATATTAAATTAAAATATTGTTAAAGAATAATGCATCGAAATACTGGCTTTAAGTGATGAATGAAAAATTTGTGAGCAAGCACCATAAATTGAAAAAATACGCAGCATTTGTTCCAGATTGAAATGAAAATTACATATTTGAGATGGAAAAGCCAAATTAATTTTTACAAGTGTGTAAAAGGGACCAGGCCAGAAATCGAACCTGATTCCTTTTGGGCATAACGTATTAATGCTCTTTTACTGTGTAATTCAGGTCAACATCTTACTAGTACTTATTTGCTCTCTTCATAGTTAATCTATTCCGTGAATAATGATGCAGTCGACGTATACTTCAACATTGTAGCATAAAAAAACATCAAAATATTAATATTCAGAGTTGATGAATGAAAAGTTTGTAAGCAAACATAGTATTACTAGTTAAGTACAATATAGTATTCCATAAATGACAGAAATACGCAACAATTGTTTCAGGTCGAAATGTAAATGCAGTAGAAGATCTTTATAACGCTAATTCTATATAATGCAATTTTCCGTATAACACATAACATCTCAGACATAAACAATGAAAAACTGTTAGTTTATAGAGAATTAAACATGGTGCATTTGTTTTTTATTATCTCTTTAATTCGGAGCTTTTTAATGAAAAAATTGCTATCGTTACAATTTTTTTTTTTTTTTTTTCAAATTAATAATATAATGAATGATTTGGTACAGGCATATATGGACTATGTTCATAAAGTAAATTTAACAATGAAAATTATGATTCACCTAATTTATGTTTCAAAGATTATAAAATTAAAATATCCTACTCTTTTCTGATATGCTTCAAACATATCTGACCACGTGTACAAAGTAAGTTTAATGATGCGTGAAATGTGATCTACATAATGGAAAATCCTATACAATGCAAAACCTTGTATTTTTAGGTTTGCGTTATAAAGATCTACTGTAGCATGTTTGAGATGGAAAGGTCGAATTACGAGGGTAAGTCACCAATGCATATAGCATGATTTAAAGTAGTAACAGATATCTCCAAAAAATGGTGATAGATGGCAGCACAATACAGCTTTATGATATTCAATTCATATTGAGTAGGTAGCATTCACACTCATGCATAATGCAGTTTCAAAAATGGTGATGGTGCTGAATGATTGTACGATAGAAGAGCAGCATGCTGTGGTCAAATTTTTGTGAGAGAAAGGACTTGAATAAAAAAATATTCATAAAGAAATGGGAAGTGTTACAGCATCCACCTTACAGCCCAGATTTAGCCCCAAGCGATTTTCATCTGTTTGGTCCACTGAAACAACATCTTGGAGGCAAACAATATGCAGATGACGACGTCGTTCAACATGAAGTCCTACTGTGGATGAGACATCAACCTAAAGAGTTTTATGCAGCTGTAATTGGGGCTCTGATAAA
The DNA here is from genome assembly GCA_963930645.1 of Salticus scenicus. Lineage (NCBI taxonomy): Eukaryota > Metazoa > Arthropoda > Arachnida > Araneae > Salticidae > Salticus > Salticus scenicus. The sequence goes on from OZ005650.1 coordinate 91,226,909, forward strand.
ACGATGGGATAAGTGCATCAACGTTGCTGGAGATTATATGGAAAAATAAAAATTGTTTTCAAGTGATTATAATGGTAAATTATTTTTTTATTATCTTTTGTGACTTACTTAATGACTTTCCCTCGTAATTTCAATAACAGTGAAAAGTGACCAGGTCTAAGAGATCAGAAATCAACCGATTTGGCTCAGTGATATAATATTAATATTATAGTTTTAAAAAATTAAAGAACACGCTTTTATAGAAATGTGAACTAAAAAGCACAAAATATCTATCTTGGTATTAAAATGCAGGGTAAGAGAAAATCGTGGGAGTGAGACACCATAACATTTACATACATTTAAATCTTTAATTAAAATAATTTAGAATTAAACAAAAACCATTTTTCTCCCCTGACTGGGCTCGAACGCTAGACCTTTAGGTTCGTAGCGCAGAGCTTTACCTCACAGCCACAGCGTTTACGTAGGGAAAGTCTTTTTTTACAATATAGATTTTTTGTTTGCTCCCAGAGCGGTTACAAACATACATACATACAGGTGAAGCTAATAAAAGCGTGTTAATAATATATGCTAAGGACTCACATTCGATTCCTGGTTTAATCTTTTTTTCATTCTAGTGAAAATTTATCCTACCTTTCACTCGAAAATATGTTAGTTATATTTGGTCGAAGTTATTAATTTTGATAATGTCTATATTACACAATTTATTTTAAAGCTATGCGATCGGAGGACTTAGTAGGAAGAATAGGTAGGAGGAATAAGTAGTGTATATATAGAAGAGAGATATTTTATATCTGGAATTTTCATTGTGTTTTAAATTGCTGATATATTGTTTGAAAGTCCAAAAATTTCAATGTTTTTGAGCTTGAATTAAAAAAATTTATTAACCCTTAGTCCAAAGGCACAACGTAATTAATAAGGAGGTGATATAATATGCATCAGAGGAGAAAATACACTACTGGCCATTAAAATTGTTACACCAAGAAGGAATAATAACGGAATGAAATTTGTTGGACACATACATTATAGTAGAAAGAACAATTGATTAAAATTTCAGGAAATTTGGAGTAATATGTACTGAGAAAACAGTACATAAAGCAGTGACCTCTGTGAGCAATAACAGCACTTATCTGCCTAGGCATAGAATCGAACAGCGATTGGATGACATGTACGGGTAGAGCACTTCATGAAGTGCTTCATCGATGAATTGTGGCATCGTGTTAAAACTTCATGAAGTGCTCTACCCGTACATGTCATCCAATCGCTGTTCGATTCAATGCCTAGGCAGATATGTGCTGTTATTGCTCACAGAGGTCGCTGCTTTATGTACTGTTTTATCAGTACATATTACTCCACATTTTCTGAAATTTTAATCAATTGTTCTTCCTACTATAATATATGTGTCCAACAAATTTCATTCCGTTATTATTATTCCTTCTTGGTGTAGCAATTTTAATGGCCAGTAGTATATTAACTCTAATTTGGAAGTCTATTAATAGTAAATCAGCAGGAGGTGAAAAAGATCTTTAAAAAAGATATTTATTTTTTCCTTCTAGAAAAATGATAAAAATATTGGGGGAAAAAAAAGAAAAGAGCAGAAATTTCTCCGAGTTGCTTGGAAAATCCGTAATATATATGACGTTTTTGGAAGAAAAAGACTATTTTCTGTATCACTTATACTTTTTGATTTCTAATAACCATAACGATCATTGTAATGTCATGGGAAAATGCACAATTTGCAAAAATTACAAAAGACATTTTTAGTGTGACCTAGAATTTTTTTCTTTCCTATCTCACATACAAAAACATTTATAGGTTTATTTTCATCAAAAGCTAAGCGGATCATACTCTTTTCTATTTATAAAGAATTTTGAAAAATTTTATTTAAATTGTTCAAAAAAGGCCGAACATTAAATAACTGCAAGATAAATTTTTAAACCTGATTTATCTTACCATGTTACTATTATTGCATTTGATGTTTATAAAATATTGCATTGATTATTTTAAAAGCACACACACAAAAAAAAACATTTATTATTAGAGTTTACAGTATTAAGAGCGGACAATACCTAATCTTGCTGGCAGCCTTGGCCCATGTTATTCTAGGGTAAAATTTGTTTACATAATTACTCATTACCTAATGAATATTTTTCAATTCTGTTTTCACATTTAGAAAATTCATAAGCGTTAAATTAGTTCTTGTTTTCCAAAAATTGATTTTTTTTAAATTTTAGTATTTCATTTTGCGACAAGAAAATAAGAAAAATGCATTTTGTGAAAAATCGCATTTTTGAACTCAAAATTAAAATGCAAAAATTAAAAAAAATGAATTTTTCAAAAATGAGTACTCATTTTACGGTTATGAATTTTCTGACTGTGAAAACAGAATTAAAAAACATACATTAGGTCAGGGCGCGAAATTTCCACTCGCCAGCTCGCCATTGGCGAGTGGAAATTTTACTGTGGCGAGTAAAATTTCAGTCTAAATGTAAATAGAATTCTTACAATATACGGTGCTACAAAAAAAAAAATATATATATATATATATATATATATATGGATTTAAAAACGTAAAATTATGCTAATCTTAGGTAAGGTGACCAGACATCCTCTTTTTAAGAGGACAGTCTACTTTCAACGCTCTGCCATTTCGAACGAAACAAAAACATTAAAGGACTAAAAAGTCCTCTTTTTTTTATATTTTTCGACGTCTGTCCTCAAATGAAAATGATTTAGTCCTTAATTTAAAAAATTTCGCAAAACTGGTAGGCTCTATCGGCTGTATCGAACGGTGAACACTAACTTTTTTCTGCGTTAGGTTCGCAATAAAACAACTTTCTAATAAATTTGCCAAAGCGTATTATGGTTTTATATCTATTCAAATTCTTCGAATCACAAAGAAATAAAAGTATTCCCTACGTTTGTACGGTTCTTTGATCTAGAACACGGAATCACTATTAAAATTGTCATAAAATCATTAATAAGGTGGTGCTCTGGTCGATACGCGGTGGATTGAAGTGTGTTCTCACTTTTGCATGAATAATATTCCTTATAAAAATAGGTCCACCAGTGACCGAGAGGTTCTGTCCTCGAAGCTGGTCTACGTGAGGCGCTGGGTTCGATACCCAGTCGCGCTTGTTGGCTTTGCCGTTAGGAGTTTTCCGGGGTTTTCTCCGAAACTAGCGTAAATATGGACTAGGACCTCTTAGAAAGACCCCCACGGAGGCTCTCCTACTCAGGAATTACAGCCCAAGTGCAGACAATTAGCCTTAATGATAACACTACCACCACCTCACAAAAATATGCAAAAGTTAGTTGAATTCATTTTATGTCCTCCTGGCAAAAACGCTCCCACAAAGCGACTGTTTTCTTCAATGAGCAAAATGTAGACATATGAAAAAAATCCCCTTTGTATACCTACTTTAAAAACTTATTAATTACTAAGACTAATTTAGGTTATACTTGTGAGAACTTTTATAAAATGTTGATAAAGAATGACTGTTCGTTAAAACAAATCATTTCATTTGCCGAATACTAATTTTATTGTTTCATTTACCAATTTTTTTTTTTTTTTTTATGATTATATGATTTTAATTAAAAAAAATGTGTACCAACTTTTTTTATGTAACTGCATGAAAGTAACATAAAAAAATAGTTTTTGTCTATTGCAAAAATTAATAATAATAATAATAAAAATCTATATTGTCCAGTGACACCTATAAAAATTAGAGATTTTTCCTCTCATATCCCTATATTATTAATTTAAATTAAGGTGTACCGATTCAAATTCATCATTTGAGATAAAAATGTTTTCACCGCTTGTGTAAAGTAACTTTTGAATCGGTTTTTATATTCATTTTCATTCAATTTTGTGTCCTCTAAATGACCACTTTTTCAAAACTGAATGTCTTCTATTTTCTTATAAAATAAAATACATTGCATTCTCCTCTTTTTCCAATAAAAAATACTGGTCACCTTATACGTAAAAAATAGAGTAAGTTAATAATATTTTGTGGCGAGTAATTTTTTTTTTTTTTTACAGCGAGTGTAATCTAAGTTGAAATTTCGGGCCCTGCATTAGGTAATGTGTAATTGTCGCAACAAATTTTCCCATAGAATAACATTGGCCACGGCTGTCCGCGGGATTAGGTATTGTCCCCTCTTAAGAAATTAAAAAACATGCACATTCAACTTTCTATTTTATTCCATAAAAATCAAAATATTATGAACCATATTTGGTTATTAAATTGAATAAGGCCAACAGTTTTTTATTATTAGTACCTAATAGTAAAATCATCATTGACAACCACCATTTCATAATGAACCGAAATTATAAATATATTATATATATAAATTCGCATATTCATAATACATAAGTAAATAAAGCTTATATTTGTATGTTTTTTAAATTTTCTAAAATATATAAATAAAAAAAAATTCTATAGGAAAATTCAGCAGTTATCATAAAATTGTATGAAATATCTTAGTATCACAGCCTTTTCACAAATAAATAACAAATGAAATAAAAAATATATTTGTGACTTGAAACTGTAAGATATTCATTCATAAATTATACCAAAATATTTATGTAGCACTCACCATCTTCAATATAGAATAATTTGTACTTTTGTATGCTTTCACTGGGTGACTCGGGTGACTCCCATGAGACATGGACTGAAGTTGGGGAGAGAGCTACAGCTTTTAAGTTTTTAGGAGGACCAGGAACGTGAACTGAAAGAAACAAAACATATAACATTGCTAGATTAATATATATATATATATATTAGATAGAAAAGCATTGATCTTATAAAATTTAGAGCAGAATGGCACATTAATAAAAAAAAACTATATCTGTTCGGTATAACAATGCTTTCTAGAATAGAAAAAATACATTTGCCTGACAGCAACTAGACAAAATAAAATAGCAGTTTAAAAAATTATCCAAAATCACCCCCCCCCCCCCCCATGAATTTTAAACAGGAATTTCATTAACGACCACATGAATATTACGTATATTGGCAGTTAAACATCCATTAAATTATTCAGCAATGAAATGATTCCGCATTTATGAAATCGATCGCTAAATATGGCATATTTCGGAAATTAGCACCAATAAGCAGAGATTTTGTTGATTTGCGAGGTCATAACAACTATTTAAGTAATCAGTGTTAAAATAATACCACATAAATAAATAAAAACAAGCTTTTATTCTAAAATATACTAAACACGAGTTTTTTTAAGTGCAGTTTTTTTTTTTTTTTTTTTTTTTTTTGTGGGGGGGGGGGGGGGGAGATCAAGGACTTTCCGTTATTGTTTGAGTTTACCAAGTTGAATAAAAGCCACAAATTTATCAAATACCTATGAAATAATTGCACATTTTAGCAATCGTCATCGAGGGGAAAAAAATCATGCATTTCCACAATAAGATAAGATTATTATTATTTTTTATCAATTAGAAACAAAATAATCACGCATTTCGGAAATCGAACACAAAAATAACCCCGATTTCATTAACTAATTATGGAAAAAAGAAATGTTGGAACTTCTATATCTAGTATCTAGGAAAAATTTCAAGTCCAAACACGGACACTTTTTAGAAATCGAGGATCTTAAAAAGGACTTTTTTCAATAATTGACAAACTCAAAATTAACCTTTTACGAAGATCGGATGATTATAAAAAATAAATCTCTTTTTAAAAAAATCAAGATGAGAAAATGATTTCTTCGATAATCAGTTGTAAAAGAGAAGAGTAAGCTATAAGTATCTACTGGGACTGGTTACTGGTAAGTTACTTAAAAATTTTAGTTTTCAGGTCTGTTTTCAGAGTATCACTTTAAAATTTAACAGTGAACACACACATACAGCACACTTTTATATATCAAAACAGTGATCGAAAACCTTGACCTTACTGAAGCTGAAATTTTGGGCCTCTACCCTAAAAAGGTGTATACAATTTTTGTGTTGTATCCATGCATCATAAAAAGTTCTAGAGATGTATTTTAAACAAAGGTTTTGATGGATTAATCACAAATTAAAATGTTAACGTTTCTTTGTTTACGTTATCATATTATTTTCACTCGTAAAAATATGTCTTTTTTAATGGAAAACTTATGTTTAGAGGTTTAGACATTGGAAAGCATTTTTTTTTTTTTTTTTTTTTTTTTTATGATACAGTGCTAAAATTTGCACACAGTGTATAAGATACATTTCACTCAATGAGGATTTTTTTTTTCCTTCAATAGAAATCGTATAAAAATTTAAATTTCTTAAAAATTTTAATCGATTTTTAAAAATAAAATTCTATATTCCTTTTTTACATAACTTCGAAACTTATATAACATAGGATATAGGAATGAAAGCGAAGTTCATTTTTTTTTTTTAAACATTCTCTATACATGTATGATGTATGTAATATATATAGATCCAAAAAATGTATTCAGTAGCAAGAAATGTGTATACTAAATACAAAAATTACAAACAATAATCAGAAATGCATTTGCATAATATATTTATCAAGCGACCGTGTTTCAAAATTCTGGTTATAAAAAAAGTGGTTGAAACTGAATTACCTAATTTAAAATAAAGCATAAACTATCTGAAATAAATAATAATGCCAATATTATTTTGTAGATGGCAGCACTATACAATTATTATAAGTCATAAAGCAGTATCTTAGAAAAATTTACAGTTAGTTTTCAGGAAGACGAAAGAGAAAAACTTCCCCAAACAAAAAATAATTATGAATGAGTAAAGCATTATCTTAAACCAAAAATGTCATTAAAATCCAGTTTCTCGAAAATACGGTTAAAGGCATTCCTGCATGTAAAGAAAAATACAAACAATCTCACTTTGAACATTTCTTCTGATAATCTTTTTTCGTTCGTTTTTGATTCTCAGTATGTTAGTCGTTTCCAAAATTTAATTATTTGAAACCTGCCTCTGTAATTTTTTAATAAATATTTTTCAAAGGTGGCGTGATTTTTCTATCATTTTCCATCCTCCTGACAAACATACTATAAAATGTATACTCTCTTTCTTGATATTGTTAACTGTTAAACTTTAAAGACTGACCAATTAATTTATCTAAGAGAGGGTCCTATATCTAGATGATGCGACCTTCGTGTTTATATATGTGGTATTTTTAAAGGTTCCTAGCCTTATTCACAAAAATTTCGAAGAAAATCACGGAAAACTCCGCCTGGCTAGGTCTAAGGTCGATGAGCGCGATCTAAGTCGTCACATTTCGTCCATCATCTAGCGCAGCCTAGGATCTAAGCCGGCACCTCCTGTCTATCAGCTTTGAAAGCTGGATCTCTGGGGCATTCGTTTTTGAAAATAAATGAGGAGCAAACATTCAAACCGTGTTTTCTCCTGTCGCAATTTTTCAGACAAAAAAAAAAAAAAAAAAAAAAAAAAACTGAAATTATCGTTTGTTTAGATCTATTACTAGATACTAGGAAAATATGTAGACTTACTATTTTTATGTTAAGCTCAAAGAAAAATCACTAACTCAATCTTTTTATTTTTGGGGAAAACACGGTTTTCCTCAAACAAAGATTTTGAATTTCAAAAAGATTTATTTTAACTGGAATTATTTAGAATATATTAAACACTATATATTTTTTCTTTTCCTTAGAGAGTGGGGAGAGAAAATTTATTTTTCATTAAAAAAGTTTAAGTATTTGAACTAACAATATTTGGAATTGAAGGATTGTCTATTGCTTTCAATTGTACGTAAGCTAAATTTATTTATATTGTTTGTACTTTTACTTTTATTTTACTTTTATTACATGTACTAATAGATTCATTGCGACTAAAAGGAATTTGCTTTGTTATCTTACCTTCTCCCTGTGTTTCGACAGTGAATTCATCGGAACTATCACCAGGTCCATGCTCATTATAGGCAACCACTCGAAATTGATATTTAGTCGATGGTTGAAGGCCTTGAATGTTTATCTCTTCTAAACTATTGCGAGTTGTGTTTAAAACTCGTTCCCTGAAAGAAAGGTACAAATACGTAAATATTCCATATTTATTAAGCAAAAAACATTTGTTCATTTTCAGTGTAAAAGCAAAATAACGTTTTTTGTAGATTAATATCTACGGACAAGGCTTGATCCCATACAGACACTGATATCTAAATTAGATCCAAATGATCCATAAAAGGTACAAAATATCTAAAAAATGTCCATTAAAAGTTCTGGATATCCTGTACTAATTATATATATCTATTAGATATTACACCCCGCGACAAAAGATAGGTACAAAGGGTTTTTTCTTTGATTTTTCATAAAATAACATTATCTAAATTGTGCTTATCATTTATTATTATCATAAAATAACACTACTTCCGGACTAATTTTTGTTTTAAAACTAATTTAGAAAAATTTTAAGACTAAAATTTTTCTAATTTAAGACTACACACCGCGACAAAAAGATAGGAACAAAGGTTTTTTTTTTTTTTTTAATTTTTGAATATCATTATTTTGAATATGAATATTTTGAATATGATTCAAATATTTAATATGTTTTTGATATAATATTTTGTTATGATAATAAATGATCAGCACAATTTAGACAATGTTATTTTATGAAAAAAAAAAAAAAAAAAAAAAACCTTTGTTCCTTTCTTTTTGTCGCGGAGTGTAGTCTTAAAACTTTTCTAAATTAGTCTTAAAATAAAAAATTAGTCCTGGAATAGTGTTATTTTATGATAATAATAAATGATAAGCACAATTTAGATAATGTTGTTTTATGAAAAATCAAAGAAAAAAACCCTTTGTACCTATCTTTTTGTCGCGGGGTGTAGATATTTAAATATAGACGAAATTTAGACGTGCCTTTTTCGACGTTTAATAGATGTAATACGTTAGATCAAAACAAGATTTAGACATTTTCAGTCTCTATTAGATCTAAAAAGTCCAATTATTGGATATTTGGAGATTTATCGGATATGTAACAGACATCTAATGGATGTAAAAAAAAGAGTGGCATTTGTCGTGCTAATAGATATCTGTAGGATATTTATCGACGTTTAATGGATCATTTTAAAACTTTTATACGTGTTTATAGATGTCTTATGGATGTAAGTGGCAGTGTGGGATTAATGCACGGGCCGACTAGACCGCGCATCAAATAAAAAGCATTCTAAGAGCAACACTTCATGAAAATTTTACTTCTAAAAGCGAAAAACACAAACATTTAGTACAGAATATTGCATTATAAGATGCATATTTGGGTGAAAAAGGGGAATTTTTTAAGGCTTACTGGCAAAGAGTAATAAAAACCATGGGTATTTCTAAAAGTGTTAAAAAGCGTATTGCCAATACATGTAATGTATTATATGCTCAAATAATGTATTATTTTAATGCGTCAAAAAAGTGTAATTTTGTCTGTCAGTACTGTAAAATACTGGTAGGAGGCTCGGACGCACATTGAGCCGGCTCATTTTTAGCTTGATCAAGCTCTGTTTACTAATTCCTTTAAAATATTAGCTCTTCGAAAAATTTTTTTTACGGGTAAAGATATATTATAACAACATGTATAGGATTTTTTTTATTTTCTTTTGGTATAAATGAAGGGAATGCTGGTGTTCAGTTATAAAATTTTAGCTTTACAAAAATATAAAATAATACTTTACGATGCGAAAAAAAAAAAAAAAAAAAGGCAATAAATACACGTTATCTTCGGTAATTTATACAGAATTAGTCACTTATCGACATGAAACATTATGTTAATCCAACTAATGTAAATCTTCAGAAAAACACGCATATTCTTTTTAATTCTTTAAATATGATTAATTTTTTTAATTAATATATTAATTAATTATAATATATTTATTTATTTATTTTTATGAATTACTGAAATAAAAATAAAAATTAAGGAGAAAATAATATATTTTACAACCAGAAGAAAATTAAAACGAAAATACGAGGTAAGTACTGAAAGAAAAAATATTAGTTGTATGAGATGGTACTAATTTTTAATGATCCATTTTTAGCCAGACGGCTTACACTGAAAAAAAAAATTCTGTAATTGACATCTAGAAACTGAATTGTGGCTCTAGTAAAAACAGTTCCATGTCATCCTTATAAATTATATCTCCTTTTGCTACCGTGTTCTAAAAACCCCTATTAGAATTCTAGAGCGTTTTCCTATATTATCGTTGTTTTAATCTTATTAGAAAATCTCTGAAAATAAATTCAAACACAAGAGACTATTTTTAATAACTATAATATTGGTTTATGACCCAATTCTAGAAAATCAAGTGAGAATTTCTCGCAATACAATGGATTTTTAATATTCATAATATAACTTCATCATCTAGAAAAGTAGAGACTAGAAATTCTCGATCATTTCGTCTATTCAGTTTATTTGTTTACCTTATACGATAATTCGGAAATCTATATTTCTAGTTTAGGGATTCAGAAAAGGAATACTTATTCGTTGCAGATGAAGCGGCATATATTTTTTTTCTCAGTGTAGGCAAAATTTGTTTTCTTGATATAAAACAAAATACATTCCAACTGCTACAAAATCCATTAATACAATTTAATTCAGTTAAGTGTTGATTATAGCTGCGTCAAAGTAGTAAATTTCTCTTTAAAAAAAATCCTCAGCTTAATTAGCAAAAACTCGCAACAGTCGTTTCAGTGCAAAACAATAGCAATGCCCTTCATAAAAAAAAAAAAAAAAAAAAAAAAAAAAAAATAGACAAGAGTGCATTATCAAAGCAACAAGGTGCTCTCGAGCCTAATAAAAAATTTAAAGTGACTTCTGTATTTGACTTCCCCTGAAACATTATTTGTTTCGGAGTAGTGTTGCTATCTGGCGAACAGAGAAGGAACAAGAGTTTAAAAATCCATTAAAACAAGGAAAAAATATTGAAATTTTTAAACACAAAAAATGTTAAATATGTGAAACCAATGAAGGTTAAAGAGATAATAATAAAAAAAAAAAAAAAAAAAAAAAAAAAAAAAAAATTGCTCGGAATTTCATAGAAATAAGTAGTACCTATAAAAAAATTTACAGGTCCCTAAAAATTGGGATCTTCTAGGCCCGGACCTATTGTACCTAATAGAAAATGAAGGCCAAGAGGCCCTTACATTAAGCCAGTTACGTAAAAAACTAATAGAATTGTAAAATATGTTACTGATACCGGAACAGTTACATACCTGGTAGATGTCGTTTCCTTATAGTACACAGAGTATGCTAATATTTTCCCATTGGGCTTCTCGGGTTTGGTCCATGAAAGGGTAACAAATCGCGTAGACACTATGGCTGCTGTGATCCCAGTGGGCGCTGAAGGCACGTCTTTGCCATGGGGCAGGTCACCTGTGGAAGGAATAGAAGAGGGCTTTGCAACAGGAGGAGCTGAAGAGTTAAAGAAGCAAGGACAAGACGATAAAGAAGTTTAAGAAATTTAAATGTATTTAGTTTAGCCCATGTTGTTAATGCACATTAGTTGCATAAATAGGGAATTTCGGAAGTTTATTATTGAAAATGTTAATAGATTTTTAAAGGTATTATTTTAAATTGTTTTAAGCAATCAAAATATAACAGTGTTAGTATATTAGTTGAGTAGGTGGTGTATTTTAGAAAATATTCATTAATGATATTAATAACGAATTAAATAGGAGAAATGTGTGCAGAGAAATAAAAAGAAGAGAAAAATAAATTATTAATTAAGCAAATAAAATAAATCAACATCAAATAATAATAATAAAATTATATAAAAGAAGGTATTCAAAAGAATAAAATCATAAATTCTTAAAGTAATACGTATAAAAGCGAATTCATAAAATTATTATATGACAGCAAAAGTATTAAAAAAAAAAACATCCTTTTGAAAATTCAAATTTCAATAATGCTTCGGTACATACAGTTCGGTAAATTCAGCCAGTTTCGATGATTTGTAGAAAATAGTATCTTTTTATTAAGATACATGCTATAAAAATTGAAATATAGATTATGCAAAAAGTGCTTGTGCATTCACATGCGCAAAAATATTTTCCATGATAAATCTGCTTTCTATTCAAATTATCAATTATGTTATCTTTGAGGCATCAATAGCTACTAATCCCAATTCTTAGCAGCTACACATAAAATCCTATCAAATACACCTTGATACTAGCAGTAAAATAGTGATGTTTCTCAGAAAATAATATTTATTTTAAATCAATTTACGCTTTTTTTTTTTTTTCAAATTATGAGTTATTTATTTATTTATTTTTTTCGAATGACAATACTTAATATTAACTTTTAAATATTAACTTTTTAATTGGACTCGAAAAATAAATTCGAAACACTAGCTTTTTCACAAAGTTTCATTTAAGTATTTCCTAAGCAACACCATAAATGGAATTTATCAGTGAAGTTGGGAATTAGCAAGCCCTGTCGAAAAGCAGATGTTTCAGGTTCACTTTGAGTCTCTCATTTGTACAAAACACCAAAATGAAGCACAAGTGCCAAAAACGTAATACCTCTTTTACCTATAAAACCGGATACTAAATGATATTTACGTTAAAAAAAAAAAAAAAAAAAAAAAAAAATTAAATCAAATTAAAAAACACAAAGAAATATCTGACATTTCGGGCTCAGTTTTAGTCTATCAATACAAAACATCAAATAGAAGAACAAGTTCCAGTTCTATATTTAATATCTTTTGTTTCATTATGATTTTTTTTTTTTTTTTTTTTTTTTTTTAATAATAAACGAAAAATTTTCATTTTTCAGTTTATAAAAATAGTCGAGAAAAGGACACCGTAAAAAGCTGGGGTCCCGCGAATCTTAGACTACTACTCGTTTAATAACTTTAGTAACTAGCATAAACAAGTTTAATTTTTGAGTACTAAAGAATAATTGTTAAAATAATTGGAATACTTGAATATTAATTGACAAAACTAGACAACTTGCAGAATCAAATTATCAATTTAAATGTTAAAACAGCTTGTTCCTCCTACAATAAAGATATGATGTATAATACCTTATGCATGGATCATAGGTTATTTCCACTGTTTTATGGATTTTATACATTCTAAATTTAATTATTTAGAATTTAAAATATATATCCGCTTATTTTAGTCTTTTGTGATTTCTTGCCTTATTGTCAATTTTTTCAATCACTACAGTAGAAATTCAATTGACTTAATTTAATCTTCTATGTAAATCAATCTTAAAGTCTGCCAATAAAAGGAATTAATGGCATCTTCAAAAGAGACAAAAATATTATCATTTTCAAATATTAAATATTTTATGTGTTTGTTTGTTTATGTTTTGATTAACAATGTAGTGATTTGAAGCGGTGATACAGCCGCTCGTGACTTTTATAACATGCAAAAGTTGAAATTCAACTTAAAATTTGGGAATGCAGATAATAAGGTATTTAATTTTTAACGTATTTGTAAACATGGGACAGCAATGGCCTGTAACCAATCCAAGATCAGTTTCACAATTTTGAATTTATGTATAAAGAAAGATGATACTTTCAGATTTCAGTAGTTTTGCTATACACCTGAAAATATCAACTCGCCATTCGCCATGTGGCGACTAAACAAAATAAAGTGATGACATAACACCCCCCTCCCCCTCAAATTCTCCACATTATTTATTTATGTATTTTTAATACTGTGAATTTCAAAAGCATGAATTTCATCAATCGACCACAAGGAAATTTCGTATTTCGGTAATTAAACGTAATTTAAAAAGTCAAACAGCAGCGAAATGATCTCACATTTCGGAATTCGACCGCAAAAAATATGACGTGTATATAGGAAACTAGACACTATAGCCTTTAGTTGGTTTGCAGAAAAATAATCACGTGTTTTGGAAATGGGCGTTGAAAAAAACTCAAATATGGTCTATTATGTAATTGCTTGTTTCTGCTATCGATAGAAAAAAAAAAAAAAAAAAAAAAAAAACTATTTAAGTGGTCAGCTGTGATTAAATGTAAATTAATTCAAACTGAGGGGAAAATATCCCGCATTTTAGAAATATAGGCTACAAAAATATCGCGTATTTTCGCAATTGGATATATGAAAGAAGAAGGGATTTCGTTGATTTCCGGTGAATTTGATTAGTATTCCGAATATTAACTTTAAAAAAAAAATCGTTAATTTTGTCTATAGTTGTGAAATAATTTTTATTTTGGCATTTCTCAGTGGAAAAAGCAATTTCCTGTCAATAAACGTTATTTGATTCCATCAGTTGCGAAAGAGTTAGTTACATTTCAATGTTAAGCGATAAAAAAATATAGTTTCTTATTTTTTAATTGTTCACAAAAATAAGAAGCTATATTTTAAAAATTTCATCAAATGACTATGGAAAAATGACAATTTCCGAAGATAAATTTTTAGAGAAAATGTCCTTTCCGTATGGAAAAAGACATTTTCTCCAATATTTCTATGAAATATTCGAGTCTAAAAACGAATCTTGTGTCACAGTTCAATTAAGCAACGTGTAAACATCAAGTTTTGTTACACATTCTGAAAAACAGCTACGGAAGGCCAGTGTTGTTTACGGAACAGAAGCAGTGAGTAAGAAGAAAAGTGTTTACGAGTGGTTAAGGGTCACTCACCGCCGCCGGAAGCCGAAGCTAATGTTATTCTATGGGAAAATTTTCTGTGCAAATAACTTATTAACTAATATATATTTTTAAATTCTGTTTTCCCATTCTGAAAATTCCCAGCTGTTCAACTGACGGACCTTTTTTAAAAAAATATTTTTTTTATTTTTAATATTTTATTTTGAAGTTGCAAAATACGAATTTTCAATATGTGAAATTTTTTCATTTTGCAATTTCAAAATAAAATATTAAAAATAAAAAAAATACATTTTTAAAAAAGGTCCGTCAATTTAACAGTTGGGAATTTTCTGAATGGGAAAACAGAATTTAAAAATATGTATTAGTTAACAAGTTATTTGTAAAGAAAATTTTCCCATAGAATAACATTGGCTCGGGCTTCCGGCGACGGTAAATGAAGAGGGCCATTAAATACTTTCACAATGGTGCTAGTGGTAGGGTTAAGGCGAATTGACTGCATTAGGCCTGGGAGGAGTGCCCTGCGTGAGGATCTTTCTAAGTGATTTTCGCAAAGGAAAGGAAACTGGTGTTGATGAGACGCGTTCGGGTCGACCGAAAACAGGAATAACCCTGCACTAGTCGTAAGCACATTTTTAATTCACTGTTTCTGTTTCATACACATGTATTAACATTGCATGAGCTTCCGTTATCATATATTTAATTTGATAATAAAACTTGATGTTTACATATTGCTTAATTTCACTGTGACACGAGATTTCACGTGTTTTCTGTTCGAATGATTACACAATAGAACTGCGTTTAATGGCAGTATTTATCACTTTCCGGTTGAACGTAAAATGCTGGCAAGAGTCTAAAGACAGGTGCATCTTTCCTGAAAAAATTGACACTCTGCTTCTGCTGTCTAGCAATACTGATGTTCTCAGGTTTTCAGCTGATGATAAAAATCTCACAGTATTTAAAAATTTTGCCGCTAGATGGCAACAAATTTTCTGGAAAATTGCAGCCTAAATTTAAACGCTTTCCAAGTTTTCGCTTTCAACCAGATGTCGAAATTAATAGTGATATCAATGACAGACAGTCTTTCTGAGCATGTGCCACCTGAGCTCCCCCTTTTTTGTTTGTTTTCGTACCATTCACTGAATTTTTTAGACACGTCTTGTATTTCCATGCCAAAGAGTCGTCAAGAAAATGTAAGCCAGGATATCTATCAGCTATATTATCATGATATGTAATTATAAAATTGCAAAGCACAATATGGAAATCAATAATGTAAATCAAGACAAAATTTATTGACAACAGTTGTCATATAATTTTAAAATTATTGCAAAAATATATGACATAAGTTACAAACCTGGCTGAAGAAGAACAAGTTGTGCAGTAGCTTGTATAGCTCCAGCTGGATTGGTTGCAAAGCACTGATATATCCCTGCATCAGATCTCACTAGACCTAGAATCCTGAGATTATAACCATTCACCAACTTGAAATACTCGCTTTGTACGATGACATCACCATTTTTCAACCAGTGTACTTTTGGTTCCGGTCTTCCATAGACTTCGCATTCGAGTTCCACATCTTCTTTCTCATAAGAATATCGAGTTTTAGGTTTTTTGGTAAACCGTGGAGGAACTATAAATAGAAATTTGATTAATCAGAATTGAATTTATACTTGTGTTGAATTTCAAAAGCTAAAATTTTGGCGGTTGTGTATTTTCTCAATCAATGTATCAATTTTTTCGAATGAACAATTTTTTTTACATGCATGGAAAAGAAAGTCAGAAATGAAAACTGAAAAATAGTATTTGAAGTTTGTAAAAATAAGTAAAATGTACTTTTTTTTTTTTTAAAGTTGATTTCGGATTATTTTAATACTTGCTAATGACAATTAGATATTTTTGAATGTAATTGCTTTTGAAAGTGAAATAAATTTATCACTACAAAGCATAAAAATATAGTATTACGATTGTACAATCTTTGTAAGCATAAATTATAGGGAATTAATAGTATTGAAGGCTGCACATCACTCAGATCAACTCTTTCTCTCCCCCCCCCCCATGTAATCCTATAGGATTTTTGTTGCTTTATATTTTCAGGCTGTCTCATTGAAATTTGAAGTTTTTTGAATTCTGTTTTTTTTTTTTTTTTTTAAATCTTTTCACTACCAAAATTTATTTTTCTGAGAAAAAATAAAATAAGTATTAAATAAATTATCTGAAAGTGTTTTTTTTCAATACACGATGAATTTCCTCAACTGACAATTAGTGCTGCACCGAGTAGCACTTTGGCCGAGTACCGAGTACTCGGACTTTTACTACTCGGCCGTGTACCGAATAGTTGTAAGAAAGAATGAATAACTGATGTATATATGAAGAATTTTGCACATGTTAAAATTAAAAAAAAGCCTTTTGAGCACAAAATTAAGTTAAATGGCAAACAGCATGTTTTCATGAAATGTTTCAGAACTTTTGTAGTGTATAGTATACACAATTAGGTTCATTGTTATATTTGATATGTCCAGCTTAGTGGATTTTTAAAACCATAATAATTGATAATTTCATTCTTTATTATATAGTCTTTCTCAGATGCGAACCATTCTTAGATAATTCTTAGAGAATATAGAAGTTCCTATACACTCAGGCTTAATTTAAGATGCATGAAAATTTACATATGAAATGAGAACATTAAAATAAATATTTTATCATTTCAAACATGATAGACTTTATTAATCTTCAAATTCTAGAAGAGGAAAAAAGATAGGTGGTTTTGGGCCATAATTTGCAAAACAACAAATTTGATTATTAAAATATATTTTTAATAACATTTCAGTGTATTCACCTTTTTCATAATTATTATTTTTTAAATTAAAAATCAATCTTTTCTTACAGTTTTAAAAGTGTCTTACTTTTATTTGCACAAATATATAACTAATGTTTTATCTACTATTTTAGTATTATATAAGGGTTCTTTTTTCTAAAATATTTTATTTTTGTTTGTTTTACAGATACAATTTTATGTACTAAGTTTTTATAAAAAAAATTGCATATTACACACATACAAGATGGTTATACTTAAATTCTTATAACTAAAAGGGATAAGCTCATACCATGAATTGTCACTATACCGAGTTTGGTGGCATACTCGCCCGTTTTAACTGTGAAAACTGTTTGCAGCAAAAGTTTAATGACTTTATATTTATATTTTCATAATGTTTTAGTTTAGATATTAATAAACAACTCTTATGAATGTTACATTTCTTTCAATAATATATAAAAATAATGAAATTCTTACAACTACTCGGTATTGGCCGAATACTTAGTCCAAATTCGGCCGAGTAACGAGTACTCGGCAAATTAGCCGAGTAGGTCGAGTACCGAGTATATACCGAGTACTCGGTACAGCTCTACTGACAATCCTATCCACCAATTCATGCTAGTTACAGGTCTAAAAGACTAAAACAGAAAACCTTCAGAAAAGAGTTTCATATTATATTTTAAACTGGCCTTGGGACATATATGTCCCAATAGTAGCGAAAGCATTAATTCTGTTCCTTGAACTTGTCGCCTTTTACCTCAACGAACAATAAAAATAACAACAATCCCATACGATTACCTGAGGAGGAAGAAAGGGTGAATGTGATTGATGAGCAACAATAACATAACTGATACATTTTTCCCTTAATAACCGCCGGAATCTTTGATAAAATATAAACATTCAGCAAGAACATAATAGTCACCTTGAATTTCTAGAGTTGCAATGGCATCTACTGAATCAACATGATTTTCCGCTCTACACATGTACGTTCCATCATCACCTTCTTTTGCTGGATCGATTGTCAGACTACCGCTTCCTATGATACGATGACGATCATCAGAACTTTCTCTAAACAGTGGAAAATACCAATTAGTAACTGATAGTAATTTTTAACTAGCAATATTAATTTACTCAATAAATTTTTGAAACGTAAATGAGTGTAAAAATTGAAATGGAGAATTGGGACACTAAATTCCAAATCCATATCTTTCAGTTGTTTTGATATATATATGAGATTTAAAATACATTACTAAACTTTTACAAATAAAATCTTACGTTTTACCAGAAAAAATGGTTCCGATGTTGCTGCCATCAATATTTTAAGAAATTTCGTACATTATATTTCACCATTTTAGTAGTAGGCATCAGAATTTCCTCCAGGTTTAAAAAAGGGCATGGTGCTGCTAGTAAAAAAGGGCAGTTTTGGATTCTTAGGGGTACATTTAAAATTTAAAATCCAGACGCTTAATTTCAAAATTCAGTTTTAGATATGGATATAAAATTTATTTTAACTTTTTGACACGTTAATTTTCCTTGTTCCCAATGTATGAATGAAACGTTCATCATTATGCACAATGCTTTTATGTATAGTATTATCTTCAGTTTGAAGGTTATTTTCAACAAAAACCAATAAGGGTGGAATTTTTTTAGATGAGGGGCAAAAAGGGTGAAATTTTTTTAGATGATGGGCAAGAAGGTGCTATTTTTTCAACCATAGCAGGGCGCAGCAACCTCTTGAAACTGTCTGGGGGGGGGGGGACTCTGGCAGACATCATTAAGATGGTAAAACGTGGACCAAAATACTGGTTGCAGCTAAATTGTCTAATTAGTACCATCTTTTTGTTGAAACGTTGAACTATTATTATTAATAAAGTAGAAAAAAATTAGTAGAAGTACAGTCGGTAACAAAGTCTCCGAACACTAGCAAAAATTCATATGTAAAAAAAAGTACACTTAATACAGTTTTGTTAAATAAATCCTTGTCGAATCCTATTTTTAGACTGACTAAGAACAGGATTCGACAAGGATTTATT
Organism: Salticus scenicus; assembly: GCA_963930645.1. Taxonomy (NCBI): domain Eukaryota; kingdom Metazoa; phylum Arthropoda; class Arachnida; order Araneae; family Salticidae; genus Salticus; species Salticus scenicus. The sequence goes on from OZ005650.1 coordinate 91,246,291, forward strand.
TAACAAAACTGTATTGAGTGTACTTTTTTAACATAGGAATTTTTGCTAGTGTTCGGAGGCTTGTTTCCGACTGTAATATGCAGAAAAAAGAGCCAACTTAAAATAAGAATTAATTCCTACAAATATGTAAGCATTTCATAGAAAGTGCTTTAATTTCAATAAATAGTGAGAGCTTTCAGAGCAATAGTAAGAACTTTAAGAGATTTCTCAATAAGAATTTTATTACTATTTGTTATAGTTATACCATGCTAAAGGTTGAGGTTGAACGGAATAAACGTTGCTCTAGAGCTACGCAGCGAGCAATTGTAATGAACTACGGCGTCCTTAGGGTGGTCCAGAAATATTCCGTTATAACTTTGATCCTGTGCAGTTTTGGATGGCTCTACCTAGCTTAAGTAACCCTCAGAAGTATTAATAAGTTAAAAAAAAAAAAAAAAAAAAAGAAGAAGAAACGTTATAAGATTCAAAAAATTTACAGCAGTTGTTTCGAGTTGAAATAAATACAACCCTTCGTCAGGCGAGTAAAGTAGGCACGAGTGCTGCAAGACAAAGCGGCATTTTACAGCACTTGTGTTTACATTGTTAGCCTGACGAAGGGTCGTGCTTTATTTTGATCCGAAACAATTTTTGTTTTTTGCATTTTACGGCATTTATTTAAATTTTTTATTTATGACTTTTCAATGTCAGTCTTCTGGTGAATTTAAATTTTTATTATTTCAGAAATTAATTTTACACGGTACATGGAAGACATTGCAGCCCCCATTAATTCGCACGATGTCTTTGACCAGCTGGAGTATCGAAATTTCAATCTCCTGATTACGAGCTCCACTTTCTATCGCGCCTTATATACTGTGCTAGAAAACATGTTTAAATATTTTTGATCAATTAAGTTGATACATTGAGTCCATATATGAGCAACAAAATATGAAAGACAATGATTACTGAATTTCGCTCTAGAATTAATTTATTTATGAAATTGGATTATTCTGGATTTGTTTGAATAACGTTGTACTAAAGCTGCTTTGTAGACTAATGGTGACGGTCAGGCGGTCCGGAGACATACCATCACAGTTTTGATCTTCCATGGAGGCGACTTGAAGAACTAATGTATGACAGTTAATTTCGCAATTCAGATGTAATTTAGCCATAGTACTTGCATTTATTAAAAAAATATTATTTTTCACTTACAAAGCATGGAAGAGCTTTCTCAAAGAAAAAAACTCCATTTTTTTCGAGCTTTTAATTTTATTCTAATAAACTAATTATTCTTGTGTATCTTCATTTTACACTCTGTTTTAATAGTACAGGGTGATTATAATTAAAGTTACGATTTCAAAACGTTATAATTTTAAAACTACCCATCAGAGCGATTTGATATTTTACTAGAGCAATCGTGAGGCAATGAAATTTTGTTTTGGGGAGGAAAGAAGTAGTTCCAACATGTTCCTATAGATGGCGTTGTCAGGGTAATATTAGAGATCCTACATGATCCTACGACTACATGGACTCATTAAACACAGGAATGTTGTTAGCAACACAATAGAATAGAAGGAAACAATAGACTTCAAGGGTTTACTACAATTTTTTTTTAGCAAAAAGATAAGTATTACAGTAAGAGAAAAAGATGAGCTTCATGAAACAAATATTTTACGGATAATTAACGGCACATTTTGGAACTACTTTTTTTTTCTTTTGCAAACAAAATTTCATTGCCTCACGATTGCTCTGGTAAAATATAAAATCGCTCTGATTGGTAGTTTTAAAATTATAGCGTTTTGAAATCGTAACTTTAATCGTAATCACCCTGTATTTACTTTGAAAATTTAATATATACAAGTGCATTTTGTCGTTTACCATTTTTCAATTATTATAGTTTTATAAATGAATTTTAAATTATGTATGTATAATTTTAAAACTGTATGCTTTGCAACATGCATTTATCTTTTTAGATTTCTGGTTCAGTGACAGCAGTTTGAAATTATATTAAAATACTTGAGAAGTGATTGCTTACAAATCTATCGTCGCTCCGTCTTTAAGCCAAATTATCTTCGGTGGTGGGTTTCCATTTGCCGCACAGTCCAGAGTAATTCTATGTCCTTCTACAACGAAGGTACTTCGGGGAGCAGCTATGAACTGTGGGGAAGACACTTTGCTGGCTTCAGCTAAAAATGAAGTTTTTGGAAAAAATTAAAATTCACAAACACATAGTCATAATTTAGAGTAAAGCAATTGGGGAAAAAAAATAATAATAAAATTAAATTAAAATCTGTCTCCTACAGATTTCAGTAGTTTCACCCAAATATTTAATTTTTTCATGATTTAGAAATGATACAGGATTTTATTACTTGCGTGCACTTGTGTGTGCGTGTATGTATGCATATGTGAATATGTCTGTATACACGAGCGTATGGATATGCATGTGTGTATTTACGTGCATGTGCCTGCGTGTATATGTGTGTGCGTGAATATGTAGGTATACGTATGCGTGTGGATGTGTGCATGTATATACACACTGTTAAAAATAGTTTCTCAAAAATGAGCAAAATTGTCTCAAAATAGCTCCGAAACAATATATACTAAAATTTGAAAATCCCATGTACTCATTTTTGAGTATATTGACATGCTAAAAAATGGGATTGACCACTAAGAATCCAAATATCCCCATTTCTGATCATGTCAATACACTCAAAAATGAGTACCGTAATTTCGTGTATATAACCCGCGGGTAATCTATAAAAAAAACTGACTTTGTATGTTCTGCGGGCTGTCATCCGGTGCGGAGTATCTATCGCGAAAAACGAGAAAATCAACACCAGTCTCATTTTTGGTACGTAAGTCTTGATTATTAACGTATAATAATGATGAAATTGAGGACAGTGAAAAGGAACTTCATGAGGAGGATAATACGGATGATGAAGACGAACTGTTCCAAACAATATTGCAACATTTTAATTCTGATACGGAAGAATCCGATTTCGATGGATTTGAATGAATTTTGCAAATAAATTTATTATTAATCTATAATTTTCTTATAAATTGAATAAAGGTGTTAATCATTAGAATTTACTCCAGTTCATAGTAATTTATATAGAGAGAAAGATTAATACTATGTTATGATTATATGCTTTTTCATTATAGGTAAGTAAATTTATTTGTTTATTATTTATATTTAGTTGTATATTTGTTTATTATTTATATCTTTTCCTATTTATTATTAAAATAATATTAATTAGTACTGAGATTATAAATAGCGATTGCTGACCATGTGATTTTAGAAGTGCGGGGTATCTTCTAGTGCGGGTATCTTCTAATGCGGGGTATCTTTCGGTTATAACTATTTTTAAATGAATTTTTTATGCTGCGGGCTACCTTCCGCCGCGGTTTATATACGCGAAATTACGGTACATGCGGTTTTCAAATTTATGTATATATTGTTTCGGAGCTATTTTGAGAAACCATTTTTAACAGTGCATGTATGCATGAGTATGCGTGCGCGTGTGAAGACTTGCTCGTATTTGTGTGACTATAATTATATCCTACAAAATGGAAAGTGTTTAATTCAACTTTTTGCAGATGACCATGCTTTTATCGCAGATTGAAAGCAATTGCCTTGTGGTTTAATAATAATAATAATAATAATAATAATAATAAAACACATAAAAGTGAATTATTGTTTTTATTTTATCCCGCATTCTTATAATGAATTATTTCAATGGACTTACCATAATCTAAACTAACTGTGAGTGTTCCAGTTGAACTGATTCTGTGCCTTTCAGCATTTGAGGCGTTACATTTGTACGTTCCACTGTCAGAGGTCTGGACTCTGCGAATTTCTAAAGCACCACTAGGAAGGAGGGTCATTCTTTCGTCAATCTCAATTCGAATGGCACGATCATCTTTCAACCAGGCTATTTCTGCAGGTGGATGTCCCTGGATGGAGCACGGGAAATAGGCAGTTTGACCAGGGTAAACAGTAATATCGTAAGGTTGTTCATCAAACCGTGGTAAACCTGAATAAAAGGATCATCAAATATGTTAAAACAATAATAACGATATAATTGAAGAAAGTTTTTCTTTTGAGAGACAGTTTTGCCCTATGGCGAAAATAACAATTATAGGTACATTTAAATACGATTAAATTAATGTACAGATTACTACAAAGGGTAGGGTACTATGTATAAAACTATAAGGGGTACAATGTACAAATTATAAATTAATGAAATTAACCATTAAAATCCTCCTGATACTTTTTAAACTGAATATACCATCTTCGTTTATATAATTTCTTTCGCTTAATTCGCAATTGTAAATGATTGACATTGAAATGATTTTATTGAAATGATTTCATTCTCATATTTAATAAATTATTTAATAAATACAACATATTTTTCAAATAATAATAATAATAATAAAGAATGCAGGAATCGACATTTTATACAAACGAGAATAAAATTTACTTTATATATATTTTAAGATAATATATGCAGTTTTTATGGAATTTTTTAATATATTAATTGTAATATGTATAAATTCAATGCAATTAAAATATAACGTAAGATTAAAAATTGATAAAAGTTATCGTAAAAAAAGATCTCTTAATTATATATATTTTTAAACTCGTATATAATGAGTTAATTCAGAAATGCAACATATTTTTCAGGATAAATAAATGAAGGAATAGATTTTACAACAAGAAAATAAATGTCGTGTTAAAAACTCTCGTATTTTTTATGCAGTTCGCATGAAATATTTTAATATATTGTTACAACGGATTAAGTCATTTCCTCTGCATCAATTGATCTGTTGCACTGAAAATAGTTTTAGAGGCAAAGTAAAAATAAAGGGGCAGTTCCTTCATTTTCAGTAAAATCAGCCTTGGCGACGAATTTGGCGAAAAACAGTAGTTTAGGGTTCCCGAAGTTTCGAAGTTTTCCGAAGCATACCAGCTGAGATCTAGAACTTTCCATGGGTTTCTGGACAGAAACTCTACCAAGGCCCATCGCCAAAGGGTATAAATAGGAGTGAGTTGACTTCTGTGAGTGTGTATGTAGTCATTGCGATACAGAGTTTTTCAGAGACCTATTCTGAGCGACTGCACTTTGGAGAGTGTGCTCCTAGGCGACCGATCATTGTTTGTGAGTTAGCGAACATTTATACTCTGGAATATTTGATGTTATTTGCTTTACTCCTGTGGAATAAGTGACTGTTTTCTCGGACTGTTCCAGAACATTCGTCGAATAGAAATTTTTGCTATACAAGTGACAGGTTCCTTGGACCGTTTTCAGGATATTCGAAGAATGAACAGTACTATTGGACTGTTTTCGTTGTAATAACAGTTTTGTTGTACATCAGATTTGAGAAGTTACGCAGGAAAAAGTGCATTCATCGATTAGAACCTGCCTGTTTCTTTGTGAACTACTTTCTCACACAAGAAAGTAGACGAGTTTTTCGTAACAATATTAATTGTAATATGCATAATTTAAATGTAATTAAAAATTAAATAAGATAAAGAGTGATAAAAATTATTGCATTAACAAAATACAATTTACTACGTTTTCAAATCTCATGTATAATGAGTTAATTAAAAATTATACTTTACGCGAAAATAAATAAGCAGTGAAGGAATTTATATTTCAAACAAGAAATTTTCTCTTTTTAAAAATTTACAAACTATTGGTATAAAGTAAGACAAAGTGTCATAAAAATTATTGCATTAATGAAATATAATTTACTACTTTTTCAATCTCATATTATCTCATATTATCTCTGTATATTAAGTTAATTAAAAGATATATTTTTGCGTCAAAATAAGTAAGCAATGAAGGAATTGATATTTCAAGCAAGAAAATAAATTTCTGTTTTTAAAATGTACAAATAAAATATTTAATATAAAGTAAGATAAAGAGTGAGAAAATTACTGCATTAACAAAATATAATTTAAGGTAAAAGTACCAATAGTGGACCCTGTATCAGTAGTGGACACCTTTAAACTCGGAAAATAAGCTTTCTAATTCTTCTGAAGATTCGAGCAATGCGCAGGAAGGAAGTTATAGTCCTCTACTATTAGTATGTACAACTACAAATAATTTCGGCCATCAGTTTTAGACTAACGTTAGTTTAACTAAAAAAATATGCACTTTTTTGATTTTGCCGTGTTTTCCTATCGTTTTGAATAAGGAAATAAAATTTTGTTTGCTTTATCTCTGCTTATTTTTAACTGATTTCTTCTAACTTTTGCTTTCATATGACTAAAATAAGTATGTAAAATTCATTTATTGTGCTGTTTTTTAAATCTTGTATTAACGTATAGTATTTTTATGGGTGTCCACCATTGGTACCAAATAATGTCATCGTGACCAGTAGTGGACAGCCCTGTCCACTACTGGCTCATTTGAATTTTAAGGTTAGATCCAGTAGTGGACGCAGCTCTGTAATCTTTCAAATTTAGAGTTGAGTTGAGTGTTTTTAATGTTGTACTAAAACTACGAATTGAGCAATTGGCGACGGTTTGGGACTCACTCCAAGGAGTAGTATGGAGACAATTTTGATCTTCTGCGGAGAGGAAGGCTGCCATGCTTTCCCAAATTTAGAAGGCGGAACAAAAGGAGATTTCACTTGAATCATGAGATAATCTCGAGACATTTTAAGTTTTTTTATTCGTGAATTTTCTTTTGAGTTCCATATTGGACTAATTGTTTAAGTTCAGGTCCTACTGAAGCATTGACATTGAAACAGCATAACTGCGGTAAGTATTTAGAGGGTTGAAGATGAGTGGATTTTATGACGCACTAGTGCTACACTATGGGCAATTGGCAACGATCTGGAACTCACTCCTAAGGATAGCCCAGAGGCATATGGTGACTCCCCAGAGGTTTAATTTGGATGGTAACATTGAGGACATTGGTATTTAGAAAGTTATATCTCTCATGATTTTTTACGTAGGATCCGAGAGATTGGCGTGACCGTGTTCTCGTTAATTAGTTATGCTCCACCAAGTTATCAATTTCGCGTGGAAGTCTTCGTGGTGCAAAAAAAAGGGAGCTAATCCTACAGTATAAGATCAAAATCTAACAGTTTGTCTCAGTAGAACTCTTAGGGATGACTCCCAAATCCTCGCCAATAGCCAATTACGCAACCTTTAGTGTGATGTCGAACTCACTCAACCTCAAACTCAACCTCTACGTCTCTAAATTATTGAGATTGGAATTATGGGTAGTGTAAGATATTTTCACCCATAGATTCAACAATTACGATCCCTTCACGATTTTGAACAACAAATGTGCGAATGTTAAGGCGACCAAATTTTCTAAAGAGAAAAGTGGGGACAAATTAGCACTGTGTCTCCAATTTCAAAATAAGGAATGGTGACAAAAGCAATACTTATAAAAAGTGGACTATCATCAATTTTAAATTATAAATTGTGACAAAAGCTTTAATTAGGAAAACAGTTTATATGGTAAAAAGAGAAATAACTACAAAAAGTGTGGACTGTCTCCACAAAATGGGGACGTTAGTTCGTTTGAGTTTTAAAGCAAAAATTTAAAGGGGTCCACTATTGGGTTTTAGTGTGTCCACTACTGGCTCATTTTAAGCTATCCGAATTTTTGTTTTTTTACATATAAAATGCTACAATTAGCATTTTTCGTAATACAGTCGTGTAAAGAAAGGGTTAATAAGGTGTGAAACTTTAACTATTTTTTAAATCTCTAAAATTTAGAGAATTACATAAAAAATAGCCAGAAAATGTCTTTAAAGTGTCCACTACTGGTGCTCTTACCCTACTACCTTTTATAATCTCATGTGTAATGAGTTAATTAAAAGATATATTTTATGCGAAAATAAATAAGCAATGAAAGAACTGATATTTCAAGAGAGAAAATAAATTTATCTTTAAAAAAAATTACAAATACTTATTATAAAATAAGATAAAGAGTGATAAAAATTATTGCATTAACAAAATACAATTTACAACGTTTTTCAATCTCATGTGTAATAAATTAATTAAAAAATATAATTTACACGAAAATAAATAAGTAATGAAGGAATTTACATTACAGGAAAAAAAACAAATTCCACACTTTTTTTTTTTTTTTTTTTTTTTTTTTTTTATAAATTCTCAGATACTTTATGCAGTTCATATGAAAAATGTTAATACCTTTATTATAATATATATAAAATGTAATTAAAAAATCTTTAAGAATTATAAATCGATCATTATACTAACAAATTAAAATTTATTAATTATATTTCAATTTTATAAATAATAAATTCATTCATAAATATAATGTATTTTACTCTAAAAATCAAAATACGATTCATGCATGAAGGAATCTATATTTTATTTACAAGCAAAGAAATAAATTATTATTTCTAAACACTCGCAAGTGCTCTACGTAGTTCACATGGAAATTTTACTAAATTATATTATGCAAAATTTGCAAACATTCCTACAACAGTTTCTAGAATTGAAATATTTATTTATATTCACAAGAGGACTTAGTGCATAGCAAAATATGAAGTAAGCTATTTCCCAAATGAATGCGTTATATTTCAAAATTAAATCTTGCAGACTCATAGATTAAGTAATTTTGTTCCCAGAAGGATATAATTTTAAAAATATTAGGGATGAAACTTAGCGATTAATATATGCATATTTTTAATTGGAATTTAAAGTATAATATAGAATACAATCAATAAATAAATGAAAATATAGTTAAATTAATAAAATTAAACATAATTTATACTTCTCATTAATATATTAAAACCCATGTAACATTTAAAATGAGATAATGAATACAAAAATTTTAAAACTTTAAAAATACATTTTAATAAAAAACATTAAAATACACGACAGACGTTTCGGCTAGAACACTAGCCCTCCTCAGTGCCGAACATACAAGCACAACAATTACAAAAATTCATTATACGTCATAACAAGATTATATATTCATGTTATTATGAATTTTTGTAAATGTTGTGCTTGTATGTTTGACACTGAGGAGGGCTAGTGTTCTAGCCGAAATGTCTGTAGTGTATTTTAATGTTTTTAATTAAAATGTATTTTTAAAGTTTTAAAACTTTTGTATTAATTATCTCATTTTAAATGTTACATGGGTTTTAATAGTTAAATTATTTGTCAGACATTTTATTTTCTTGATTAAAAAATACTACAATCTTTCATTTTCATATAATAATCAGTTTAAAATTTTAATACATCCAAACTTTTCATATATTCCCGTAAAAATATCAAAAATTCTGCACGCTTTATATAAATACTTTCTGTTATACTTTGATAAATATTTCTTTTTTTTAATTCAACGCTCTTTTTTCAGAAATACTTTCAGCAGAAAATATGTTGACTTAAATTAATATGATATATAACAATTTTGTTTGAAATAAGTAATGTCTAAATATGCTTCAAACAATTACTTGCCCTCCCGTAGACCGTAATGTATCTGGGCTTTTACCTATATCTTTGAATCAGAAGTGTAATTTCTACACGTAGTAATGTACATCCAATTTTTTTTTCACTAAAGGTCTTCCTGTATAGTAAGTAATAACCCCTAACAGCACATTTCATCCACAAGACATCCTCAGGATATCCTATGGATGAAAGTACATCCAAGCGACATCCTCAGAATGTACTATGGATAAATGTGCTGTAAAGGATATAAAACACATCACTTTAGTTCTGTTTGAAAATATTAATAAATATTATAAAATACAGATCAGAGGATAAACAGACGTGAATTCAAACGAACGAAGCCGTATGAACTTTTCAACTACATCACAAAATGTTAATGAAAAAGGACAAATTTAAATCTTTTGACTACTAATAGGATTTATACTTACCACTGAGATTTCAGAAACTACTAGTTAGATATCGTCTGTAATTTACGGAAAAAATTACTTGTTAAATATCGCCTGCTTTTTAAAAAGCACTTTGTTTAAAAAAAAAAAAAAAAAAAGAACTTATTCATTCCATTTAAAAAGTGGAAAGGGCCAAAACATTTTTTTTTTTTTTTAATTTATAGTTAAAGTGTCAATAGAAAAGAAAAAAATGACATTTTTGTTTTTAAACTTTTCCTACATAGTTAAAAGTAAAAATCCCACACACAAAGGTATTAATTGGCGAAAATTAAGAAATTTATAAACAAATACCATGAAACGTAAAAACACACACCAATTGTTTCGGATAGAAATTTTTAACATGAAACTTCATCAGCCTTAAAATAGGTAAGCACAAGTGTGGCATGAGAGCAGCAACGATTTATAATATGTTCTTATTATATTTATTATATAACTTATTTACATTTTTTTTTTATCGTTATACTTCTTTATTCCGTAGTATTACGATTATTTGTTCGAATGTTTTTCTAAGAACATTGAAAATTGAACAAAATATAGTTATATATGACAAAAAATGCGGCTTCTCCGCTATTTTTTACATGGAACTAGCAAGAATTTTAAATATATGCATAGTGTATCGGCACTGGCAAGTATAAAAATTCACTTTAACGATAAATAAGAACTTCGTTGATATTTTTTGTTAACATACAAAAGTATTTCCATAATCTGTGTATGATATATGATTTTCCTTCGTTGTTTTGAAAATAAATCATGATATTTACATGAATAATACTTAAAATGAAGTTAAAAACACTCCCTCCTTCATATGTATATATTATGAAAACTTTTTCAAACATTGCGCAGGATGAAATGATATATCACATGAAGAACTGGGGGAAAAAAAAAAAAAAAAAAAAAACGTAATGAGAATCCAAATGATGAAAACATGCAACGCCATTACTTCATCAGGAGCTTTGATTGAATAGTGTATGCAAATAGGTGTAATTTCTGTTTATATATTTACCAGATGAGGTAGAAATTAAGAAAATAATGTTACTGGTCCGCAGGATCAGTAATTTTCAGATTTCACTGGTCCGTTACTTTGACTGGTCCGTTTTTCTATTCTATTATATTTTAAAAACATTTAAAAATTTGTAAACTGTTCGTTGTATTGAGACTTACTTTGTTTATAAATATACAAGTCAAATATGATCATTTTTTGTAAATTAATTAAAAAATACAAATGAAGTCGTATATATATATATATATATATATATATATATATAAATATATATATATATAAAAAAATATATATATATGCTTTAATAAACGAGCTTAATGTCACGAATTTACTATTAAGAATCAAAAGTAAACAAGTAATATAAAAGAAAATTTTTTTAAGTCAATTCCTACTTGCAAACACTATCGAAAAAGTTTTTTTTTTTTTAAATAATTTTGAATTAGGAAATAAAAAGCGTGCGTGAAAAATGAAATAAAAATAATTATAAGATAAAAAAAAAAAAAAAAAAAACTTTTCATATACCATCTTTTAAATTTTCTGATGAATCATAGAGCTCTTATCAATGTGCATACAATTTTTAAAGTGATAATGACTTCAATTTTTGTGAGATGCTTAATTTAACTTTTTATAATTTTTTAATGTTCATGTTTAATTAAATGTATTTATTTTTATGTCGAAAGAAAATGTACTCGTAATTTTTTTTGGCAACAATTAAATTATAGCTATTATTTTAATGCTATTAGGATGTTATTATTTTCATATTTTAATTAATTATAAGAAAACTAATAAAAAATTCGAAAATCGGACTTGGAAGTATTGTGGTGTCACCGTGTTCTGAGCAATCCTGAAAGTTTTAAATTTCTAGCTAGTCGGGAAGTTAGTTAAAAACCGATTGCAAGATTTGTACAAGATATAGGGAGAGAGTGAACTAATAGTAGGAATTGCAAAAAGGTTAGGACAGAGAAATTAAAGGAAAAATTACAGAGAATAGGTGATATTGACAATTATAAAAAGTGTACTTACTATTATTCTAACATACTACTTTGTGACAGATTTACGGGCAATTTTAGGGAAAAGTAAAAAATAAAAAAAAAAACTGAGAAGCTTCACTGGTCCAGTGGACCACTATAATTTATATTTTGCTGATCCGATGAATATTTTTGTGGTCCTGGACCAACGGACCATTGTTAATTTCGAGCCTTGTTTACTTAAAATGCAACCGGGCAAATTAAGAGTTTTATATCTCAGTTAAATTAAAGCTTCTTTGATTAGAGAGCATAAATGTTATGACTAGAAGTAACATTCCTAAGACACAAGTTTTAACCGACAGCTGTACAAAATGAAAATAGAAGTTAACCAAATTTTACTTTTATATTAACGCTAGAATGAATGTCTGGAATTAAACCTTCCAGTTAGTAATGCAGAAAATAATCACACCGCCTCTGTTTAAAACGAAGCAACAAGTTAGAATTTTTAGAAAACCTTTTCAGGGTTTCATTAAGATATGAATTACGCATTCAATAATTAAGTTCACGCTTCAATTTCTATGCGATAGCTTAAAAATTTTTCGCTTAAATTTAATTTAAATCTGAATATTGCTAGTGCTGTTTGTGGTTTGGATGTTTTTCAATCAAAAGTTTCTAACAGTATTTTTTTTCCTCATAATTTTCGGTAATTAATTAAAATTAAAATTACAATTGCAATTATTGGTTGAAAAATATGCAGAATATCCTGTATTTTTTAGAACAGCAAATGGTTTTATATAATTATTCTATAATATTGCTATCATTCGTTTGAATACATTTTTATTTATCTTAAACATAAAAATATAAATAGAATGCATATATATTTTTCAAGTAAATTGGAGTGTAAAGATTGATATTTTTTTACATACCAATAATGTGAAAAATAGTAGAACCGGGAATCGAACACGGGCCCTCCGCTTAACGCACGGATTCTCTACCACTGAGCTACCCTGGCTAAGGCTCCTATATATACGAGCTGGCGCATCAGGCATTTTGTTGCCTTAGGGTTGCCACGTGTACCCAGCGCGTTTCTCTGATAAACAAACGACAAACATTTTTTTTATCGTATTACGTTACTTTAGAGTAACTTGTTTTATTATATTTCATAATTTTAGCTAAGTAAACTATGGAAGTTTGTTTTGCGATAAACTGCTATAATCATCAAGAAGTGAATATAAAGTGTTCACAGACCTTCTATTACTGTGTATTTGAGTTTTGGCGACATTTTGTAAAAGAAACAGAAACCGCCCTAACAACACATCGTACATCCATAGGATATCCTCAGAATAAAATGACATCCTGAGAATGTACTGTGAAAAAAATGTGTTTTTAGGAATATTATTGTTGCTTATTGCTCTTATCTTGACCGGATTAGCTTCAGATCAAGATTTCTTAAAATCATTAGGGAAGCGATAAGGACGCCAAGTGGGAATTCTGTCCTCTTCTGAGGCAAAAAAATGGCGGTGATGCGCCGGCCTATTATTTTATTTAGGGGCTCTAACCCTGGCTGATAGATTTTTTTTTTTTTTTTTTTAATTCATGAATTCATCAACCGTGAATATTCATTTTAATAATTCATTAAAATGAATATTCACGGTTGATAAATTCGTGAATAAAAAAAAAAAAAAAAATCTAAATTTAAATTCCGTGCTCTGTGAAGTTGTGCTATGATTAATATTGTCTCACCTGTTCTATCTCGTTTGCAGACTCGGTGACTTTGACAACGAATATTATGTGAGAAATGCCGAGCTGGTTATAAGCCAGGGTAGCTCAGTGGTAGAGCATCCGTGCGTTAAGCGGAGGGCCCGGGTTCCATTCCCTGCTCTGGTATTTTTCACATAGTTGGTATATAAAGAATACATATAGTTAGGGTTTTCGTGCCTAGCAATGAGGACGATTCTAAAGGCTGGGAGGGGTGTTAAATCAACCGAGAGATTGGAATTTGGTAAACATTCAGTTATTCAGCGTTCCCTTATCGCTTATTTTCTCTTAACCACAAGGGTTATCAACCCTATTTTCACACTAGATTCTTTGAGTTAACGCATGCGCAGTGGTTCCCATGGTCGCAAGAAACGTGGTTGAATAATGTTTGTAAATAATGAGCATAATGCATCAACATTGGCAAATATAAAAGTAATCATCGATAAATCAATAAATATTTTGGATATTTCTTGGCAATTTTTTCTTTATGTATATAGGGATTTAGATGCGTGTAACAATTGATACACATTTGTGCAATTTATGATTAAAAACGATTTTATAGCTTACAAAGTTTTCATTCATGCTGCACATATGCTTAATATTTTATGTCCTGAAACAATTGTTATACTATTGTGCAATTTATGATTACAAATGACTTTATTGCATGGAAAGTTTTCATTCATGTGCAATTATGCTTTCATTTTAAGACATGAAACGATTGTTACACACTTGTGCAATTTATGATTACAAACGATTTTATTGCTCACAAAGTTTTCATTTATGTTGCACTTACCTTACTTTTTTGCGCCTTGAAACAATTGTTACAAATTTGGGTAATTTATGATTACAAATTATTTTATTGCTTATAAAGTTTTCATTCATGCTCACTATTTTGTGCTCTGAAACAACTGTTACACGCTTGTGTAATTTATTACAAACGATTTTATAGCTCATAAAGTTTTCATTCATGTTGCACTTACCTTACTTTTTTGCGAATTGAAGCAATTGTTACAAATTTGGACAATTTATTATTACAAACGATTTTATTGCTTACAAAGTTTTCATTCATGCTTACTATTTTGTGCTCTGAAACAATTGTTACACCCTAGTATAATTACAAACGATTTTATTGCTTACAAAATTTTCATTCATGCTGCACTTATGCTTACTTTTTTTGCAACCCGAAACAATTGTTACACGTTTGTGCAATTTATGATTACAAACGGTTTTATTACTTACAAAGTTTTCATTCATGCTTACTTCTTTTGCACTCTGAAATAATCATTTCGTATTTTTGCAATTTATAATGTTTCTTACAATATATTTATTCATCATTATATATGATTTTTCCTTTATATTTTGTTTATTAAGATACGAAGTATTTAAAATGAAATTAAAATCTCCCGAAAGACCCACAATTTATGTTAACTAAAATGCAGCAGGGCATTTTAACTGTTTTATCCCAGTAAAAACGAAACTTGTTTAATTAAATAGCGTTACAATTAGAAGTAGCGCTTTTAAAAAATAAGTTTTAACCTCCTAATCCGTGGTTTTAACCAACAGCTGTATCAAACTGAACAGAAGTTAACCGAATTTTACTCTCATGTTTAACGCCGAAACAAATATCTAGAATTAAACTTTCCAGTTAGTAACAGAGAAAATAATCACATCGTCTCCCTTTAATACCAGAGTTGCAACAAGTTAGAATTTTTAGAGAAGCTTTCGGGGTTTAATTAAGATATGAATTACGCATTCAACATAATTAAGTTCACGCTTCAATCTCCGCAAAGGTTTAAAAATTTTTCGCTTAAATTTAATTTAAATCTGAATATTACTTAGAACAGCAACTGATTTCCGCGTTCGAGATTAATTTTGGCCTGGAGTAAATATTTACTCTGCCTCCAATTTAGTGAGAGAGGCATGGTGTTTATGATTATATTCCAGAAACGCGTTTATTTCTTTTTAAGTCACGTTAGAGACAGAATTTCATCGTTTTATTTGTTATTTAGATGAGTTATTTTTGTCCTTTAAACGTATTTAATAGGAATATGATATTATAGTAAGCGAACATTTTAATTTTTAAAACTAGATGTTAAATGCGAATCGTAAAATGTAAAGCTAAGATCCCATGAGAGAAGCTCTTTAATGGAATTGAAAAGTACATGTGAGCCCAAGGGAGCACGAAAAATACGATTTGTGTAGTTATTGTAAAATCAATGTATAACATTTAATGAATTTTCCATTACAGCATGATGTTTTCGAACCAGTTCTCCCAAATATAATGCATATTTTAAACGTAAAAAATAAAATAAAAATAAAAATAAATAAATAAATGAATGAATAAAAAAAAAAATAAAAATAAAAATGAAATAAAATAAAACGAGAATGGAAAAATCACGCATTTTGCACAGATTTTTAAATTCTTTCCAACTGTATTTATATATATTACGTCGCTTAATCACAAGCTTTTTAGGAGAAAGTAAAAACAAATTTTTTTCTGTATCCCTGTATATTATCTAAAAATGCAGTGATGCACTTTACTATATTTTGTTTTGCGCAATGAACTGAGGAATAACCAAAAAATTATTTTAAATCTTTACGAGAAATAGCTATTCTTACAAAAAAGTTATTCTATATATTTCTTAGTCCTCTATATTGTCTAAAAACAGCAAGGCTATACAAAAAAATATTTTGATTTTAACTGTAAAGAAAGAAATCTAACAAAAGCTATCTTTATAGCTTTATTTTTTAAAAGAAATGCTAAAATAATTTACTTTTGTATATAGATACGCATAATATAGGGTACTAAAGAAAAAAACAAACCTGAATATTTACATTGAGAATTTTCTATTTATATATTTCATAATGAAAATTAAAAAATTTTCAAGGCCCTGTAAACAAAACCTTAGTGTGAATCATACCATATAATACAGGAAACATGGTTTAACATTATATATGCTGTGTACAGTATAAAAAGATAAAATATTCTTTAAATAAATGTATCGAAATGCTTTCGTGAGTCCACGTATATAAACCAGAAGTGCTATTTATACAATATATAAAGAATATACAATAATGAACTTAACATATATCAATTTCAAACATTCTAAGTTTTAGAAATTAGAAGTCGGACAAACAGATGAACCGGTCATAAGTGCTAAAAAAGATGTATGACAAAAAAGACTATCATAAAAGAAAGAGAAATAAATAGAAGAATAAAGAAAAGTATTATTAAGAAGTATTATTTTTAATAGCATCTCATAAATTCTACTACTTTACATTACTTTACTACTGCTATACAATTTATAGTAGCATCCTATAAAATTCTTATTCTTTATCATACAAAACAAATTTTTAGGGGCATTTTACGAGGGAAAGTCGGAAAAGTCGTAAGTCACAAAAGATAATAAAAATATAATTTACAATGATAATCACTTGAAAACAATTTTTATTTTTCCAAATAATCTCCAACAACGTTGATGCACTTATCCCATCGTTTTATCAGAGCCCCAATTACAGCTGCATAAAATTCTTTGGGTTGATGTCTCATCCACAGTAGGACTTCACGTTAAACGCCGGCGTCATCTGCAAATTGTTTGCCTCCAAGATGTTGTTGCAGTGGACCCAAACAGATAAAAATCGCTTGGGGCTAAGTCTGGGCTGTAAGGTGGATGCTGTAGCATTTCCTATTTCTTTATGAATATTTTTTTTATTCAAGTCCTTTCGCCCACAAAAATTGGACCACGGCACGCTGCTTTTCTATCGTACAACCATTCAGCACCATCGCCATTTTTGAAACTGCCTTATACATGCGTGTGAATGCTACCTACTCAATATGAATTGAATATCATAAAGCTGTATTGTGCTGCCATCTATCACCATTCTTTGAGATACCTGTTACTACTTTAAAATTATGCCATATCCATTTGTGTCTTACTTAATGACTTATCCTCGTATTATATTATTAATGAATCTACACATTGTAAAATGTTTTCAACATTATTAATTAATAGTTACCATGTTTATTAATGGCTGAATTATTACACAAATACAATAATACTTACTTGCCACTTGCAGTTTAGCTGGTCTACTGACAATGGTACCAATGTCTTCTATTGTAGCTACACACTGATAAGTACCTTCATCAGGACGCTCGTTACGGGTGTGGTGCACCTGATTTATATACAACGAACCATTTGACATGATAGATCTGAAAAAATAAGGTGAAACTGTATATAGGAATGGTTAAAAAAAGAAAACAAAGACAAACAATAAAATTCATAAAATAAAATAAGAGCAAGGTCTATAGCTGATTTTTATTTACTTATTTTATTTTATTATTACTTTTATTTTAGAATGGGAAGATTGTTTCAAATTTTAGTATAAATTAGATTTACAAAATTATACTGTATTTTCACAAATATGTCATGGTTTTTCAATGAGGAGGGCCTCCTGTTTTTATGCTTTTCTTTATAACGGTTTTATGTCAAGTATTGCTAAAAAATTGGTCTTTTCGACACATTTGAAACAATAAGTTTCTTTTTTAAGTGTTTTTTTTTTTTTTTTTTTTTTTTTTTTTGTGTATGTGACGATTGGTGTTTAAACGTCAGGCAGTTAGTTGAGATAGTACATGAAAGAGGGTGTAACAGGGTGGCAAAATAAATTCTCTTCAGGCGGACATATCTATTAGAGCCATCTTTGTGCAAGACACGATATGAATCATCCGTACGGCGGCGTAACCCTGTTAATGGATTAAATGTCTGTTTACTTAAGGATATAAAATGTAGCCGGGCATGGGTTTTTCTTTTTTAGATACACCAGTGTCTGAGATTTTAAACAAGTAGAAATTAGATGGTCGATACGAACCACACTGCGCTCGCTAGCCTAGCCATTAGAAGCTTTTTGTAGTTTTCTTCAAAACTCTTGTAAATATAGGTTAGTACCCGGTGCAAAGACTACCACGTAGAGCACTCCACCCAGGTCTAGGACCCTCGTGAGGTCAATCAGTCGTAACCCCAAAACAAACACACATTTTCAGACACACTAGAATTACAATTATTCGCTGCTTCTAAATTGCAGTTTTCAAATTTGTTAAAAGAGGCTTTCTCTGAGAGAAAAAATAAAATCTTAAAAATGAAGTATGATTCAAAAGTTTTCCAGAAGTCAGGAAGTTTGAACTTTATAACCAACCCCCTCCCTCCCTTTGCCCACGATTTTGGGTAAGACTTTTTTTTTTCTTTTTTCGACTTTTGTGACTTTTTAAGAAATAAGTTTTTTCGATTTGTGTTTTATACAAAATTTTATTATTATTATAATATATTTTTTAGCCTATTCGGTGATGAAGTCTTTGTTAAATTAGATTCGAAGCTAATTTTGCAAATATTTTATCATATTAAACAAGGTTCGTTAAAGTCCGATTTCAATCGATAAGATGTAGCGACGACAATTTCGTCATCATAGCTTTCCTACTGACAATAAATTAATCAGCAGAGTATTAAGTTTAAATCCCTGGAGGGAATGAGGTTTAAAAGTTTCTACATTTTCAGCATAACTTTTAATTTCACTTTAATCTTTGATTAAAAATTATGCTGTTGTACTTTTTTCTATATACATTACAGCATTAGATTCGTGAACATTTTCTACTTCCAGTTTTTGATAGATCTAAATGCTTTGACATGTCCTGAAACGATTTGACCGTTTTTTGAAAATGTTTGCGTGATGCGACTCTCTCTGTGTGTATATGTTACCGGAATTTTGTTTTTGCTATACCTCACGAAACAACGCACTGGATTCTGCAAAGCTTTATATTTGGTTGGAACTTTACATAAACTTGTGGTGATTAAATTTTGACATATATCGCTCAGAAAGTGGCGCAGATATGCTTCGATTTCACCCATTTATGGGAAGGCTATATCTTAGCTTTTATCGTGCATAAAAACACATAAATTGATACGTGAGAACGTCACTATGAAAAAATATTCAGATTTAATATGGGTGCATATCGATAGACAGGTGACGCTTCTATGCTGCAGTTTATATGTAAAGATAATGTCTCAGCTTCTCTAGCGTATAAATGAACCAAACTTGATATGCAAGTGCGCCAAACTTAATATGAGAAGTTAAGCTGATTGTTTGGTATATATCGGTCGACAGATGGCGTTGCTATTACTAAATTTCTGCAAATATCCAATTGGCTATATCTGAGCATCTAATGTTTAAATTCGCTTCAAACTACATTTGTAAAATTTTTATTCTAAAAAAGATACTGTCTTTAAATTTTTGTACACGCTAAGAAATAGGTAACACTGTTATATAGAATGATATAAAAGAAAATTTTGTGGTGGTCACAGCATACTAAATGATGCTGTTTTATTGTTCAGATTATGAAAAATAATAATTTTGAATTCGAATAGAAATTAAATTTACCTTCGGGTGTCTCCAATGAACTGTACAGTAGATCCATCTTTTCTCCAATCGTATTTAGGCGAGGATGGTCCTCTCGCAGAACAGTTCAAAAGAGCTGGTCCATCCCGAACTGCTATGACATCTTCCGGTTCGATTGTGAAAATTAGGTCCTTGAAAGATGCTGTAGTACCTGAACAAGAAAGGAAATACAATTATTAGAGAACAGATAACTGTTTAGGACAGAAAACATATAAAAAAAATTATACCTTTTTTTTTTCTCGATGTAAAATCATTCTTGCAAAATTTAAAAAGACAAAATAAACAATTAATAACTTCGGAGTTTGAAAGTTGAATTAATTTATTCATAGAAAAAAATGTTCTGCCCAGGATTCCAACCTGAGATTTACGGATTAATGTGCCGATGATCAACCACTGAGCCCTTTCGGACTGTTCGTAACTGACAAATTTCGTCAAAATCAATTTCATCCTTCATTAAGGGCCCGCTTCACTCACCGTCATCGGAAGCCAAAGCTAATGTTATTCTATGGGAAATTTTTCTTTACAAATAACTTATTAACTAATACATATTTTTAAATTCTGTTTCCACATTCTGAAAATTCCCAGCTGTTCAATTGACGGACCTTTTTTTAAAAAATATTTTTTTAATTTTTTACATTTTATTTTGAAGCTGCAAAATACGAATTTTTAATAAGAGAAATTTTTTCATTTTGAAATTTCAGTATAAAATATTATAAATTAAAAAAATACATTTTAAAAAAGATCCGTCAATTTAACAGTTGGGAATTTTCTGAATGTGAAAACAGAATTTAAAAATATGTATTAGTTAATAAGTTATTTGTAAAGAAAATTTTCCCATAGAATAACATTGGCTCGGGCTTCCGGCGATGGTAAGTGAAGAGGGCCGTTAATATCAATCAAGTTAAGATAAAAAATCTAATCTTAATATATGTATCGCAATATAGTATGATAAATATATTAAGAGATTTTATAGATGTACATAATGGATTTTTTTTTTTTTTTTTTTTTTTTCTTTTTGAGTGATCAAGAATGGTAAAATGCAGAATGCGAGGATGATATCGAATCATGAGCGAAATTTGTTGGTGAGGAACTGTCCGGTGTAGCCCAGTTATAGAGCGTCGGCTCGTTATGCCGTTGGTCCTAGGTATGATTCCTGACTAGGACATCTTTCGCTGTGTGAATGAAACTATTCAATTTTCAAGCTCCAAACTGATTAATATCGATCAAGCTGAATTAAAATCATCTAATCCTAAAATAAATAACGCTAAAACATCGGAAAATGTTACTAGTAACAGAATAGCTGTTTGCTTGAAAAAGCTTTGTAATTAAAGTTTAGAAAATGGATGCATCTATTTTTTTTCGACAATATTGTCATATCTTTTCCCTATTTTGACAACGGTCAAAATTGTATGTATTATATCTGTTAAAATTTATATAGTAATATTTTTAATGCATTACAATTTTCATTATTAAATTATTGAACGTAAATATGTAGCATTGAGTATAAACATGTATGCCTATTACACATAAATTTAAAATAGTATATGTATGTGATGAGATGCACGTGTTTAAGATGAATATGGGTGTTAGTGAGTATATACATATTTATAGATTTATGTTATGAGTGATCGAATGGAAAAAAGGAGAAAGTAAAATTTTTCATGAAAATTATATACGAAAATTTCAGGTAACTTTGATGCAATGAAATTTTTTTTTCTTCTAAAAGTGAGAATAATGCATGTATGCTTTGATAAAGAGGTTAAACAAATAATGTAAAGAGCTATTACTCGTTTAAAATACATAATAATGTAATAAAAAAAAGCATTTATTTAAAAATTATAACTAAAAAAAAAAAAAAAAAAAAAAAAAAAAAGGAAAAAAAATGGAATTTTCATTTGTAGCCCTTAATGTATCTGAATATTTTAGTGTTTTTTTTTTGTAAACCTTAACCATAAACATACCATATTCAATAGAAAACATTTTTTTCAAACATATGAATAATAAATGTTAATTTCACTATGGTTTGTGCAGTACAAACTTTTTAAATATGATTTATAAAAATGTCTTTCATAAAATGCAATACATTAGCATACTTTCGAGTGTCCCTGTACACAAAGAGGTGGTATTTACTCCATTTTCAATAGAAAACATCCCATAGTGAATTTCAATGACCTATATCAGTTTCAAGAAATTCCAAAAATATTTACAGAAGTTACAGCGCGGACAGACAGGCGAAACAAAGTCAAAATCTCTTTTGAACTTCCCTTTGTTAAAAAGTGTTAAAAAGAAAAAAAAAAAAAAAATTTAAACAAAAGTATAAAAATTTCGGTAAAAATATTTTATGAAAAGTTCAGGTAATTATTAAGCAATAAGTTTAATTCGCTCTTAAAATCGAAAGAGAAGATTATGTATGTCGATAAAGTTTTTCTATAAAAAGCGATTTTTGACTAAAATCACACAGAAAAATGTTGAGTGACTCCACTTAGCTTTCCGAATATTTGGTAGTTACCACCTATTTAAACAAATTTGAAGCACTGAGTAGCAAATAAGTAAAATTACAATACAGTGTTTTAGTAATTCTCATTAAAAGAGACAAGTGTTTTAGTAATTCTCATTAAGAGAGGCAGAAAGAGAGAGAGAGAGAGTTCTCATATTTGTACAATGAACCGTAATGTATCCGAATTATTTTGTTTGTCTGTAAAAGAAATATAAATGGTACAAACCCAATTTTTAATAAAGACCATTTTGTAACGAAATTCCACAACATCTATCAGTTTAAATCGCTTTTACATAATTTAATGCAGTTTAGATAAATATCTCAATAGGTCGTAATATGAGCTAATTATTCATTCTTCATTGTACAAGAATGATAAATATTACGGACAACATTTCTCATAATGATTATACTTAAGCAAAGCAATGTAACACATAACAGTTTTTTTTATGTTTTAAAAAAAGTTGACGCTATTAAAACGAGCTTGAAATAATCTGAATCCATAGACTGTAGAGTATAAGAATATTATTTTGCATCCCCATAAAAAATGTTATGTCTGACACTCATGAAAATCTATATTATCCTTGCAACAATGACCTGTAACAAGCCTCAATTTCATCTTAATTAAGCGTAAAGGTTAGACTCTAGCGCAAATAATTTGAGTCTATAGGCTGTGATGTATGAGAATTTTTCTTTGTGTGCATATTAAAGAGCTATAAGTCTTACGCTCATGAAAATGTATACTGTTCGTGCAACGGTAACTTATAACATACCTACTGATTTTGAACTCAATTAAATAAATCATTTAGATGATATTGTGTACATTTCAACACATACACTTGTATTTATATCACCGTATTTGCAAAAATGAGTTTAGGGGATCTCAAAACGTATAAATAAACCAAAATCTCATTATCGTATTTTTTTCATGATTGCAATACTTCTACACTCAGTATGGATTCGGAGAGTGGAAATTAATTAAATTAAAAAAACATATATACATTAAACACTAAAACAAATTACATTATGATCCATCTCACATAGCAACGAAATAAATAAATAAATAAAACACAAAAGAGTTTTACTTAATAAATATTCAGCATTTTAAAGCTGTTTTTATTCCCCATTGAAAAATAGTTTTTCAGACAACGGAATACTAAATTTTGGTATAGTTGTTTCTTCTTTTTCTTTCTTTTCTTCCCCAAAAGGGAATAAAATAGAAAGTAACATGGTGGGTAAGGGGAATAAAGAACAAACACTGCAAGGCACATAAAAAGGAAAATCTCTAAAGCCGTTGCCATACCAACTTTAAATCTAATTTAGAATTTGGTCCGATGTCTTAATTAAATAACAAAATTGAAACGAAGAGGTTCTGAAAGAACTAAATGACAACTGAAAAAAAGTAAATAAAATAATCTTCGAAACCATTTTCTGCTACAGGTTTTTTTTTTTTTTTTTTTCCTACATCAATATTCTTCAACTTCAGGCAAATGGAAACAAAGGAATTCTCTATTCAATGTAATCATGTACCGTTTCGATGTTAAAATATTGACTAATTCTGTATTGTGATATTTTTTAAGAAGTGAATTTTTCCTTACCTAATAAGCCATTAAAATACATTTTCTAAGTAAATTCAAGAATTTTGTTTGGATAAAAATTATTTTTTTTTCCCCTTTTAATTATTTAAACCATTTAATGTGCAAAAACTAATGCAGTTTCTAAAAAAATGTATAACATGTTAATAATGCATTAGGTGATATTTACAAACTAATAACCAGTACCTAACACGTTATTAATTTTTGTAAATAACCATGCATTTGTAAACTTTCTGGATCTTGATAAAAAATTTATATTCTTTTTTTTCATATATATATATATATATATATAAAAAACTTTTCAAAGCTACATGTCTCATTCATTGACCAGTCTCAAAACGTAATATATGAAGCATTAATATTAAAGAATTGTACACTGAGGAAAAAAAAAATATACCGCCTTTCTCTAGAATGAATAAGTGGCCATTTTCTAAATTCCTTAACTAGAAATATAGATTTCTGAGCTATGCGCATAAGGCATGCCAATAAACTGAATAGACGAAATTATCGAGAATTTCTAGGGTACACATTTCTAGATGGTGAAACAATATTCTGAATCATTTATATTGCGAGAAATTCTCGCTTGATTTTCTAGAATTTGGTAATAAACCAAGATTACAGTTGCAGAAACCCGCCTCTTGTAGTCTCATTTATTTTCAGAGATTTTTAAATAACTATTCCCTCGAGAATAGGCAAACGCTCTAGAATTCTAATAGGGCTTCTAGAACTCGCTTTCCAAGGGGACTAGAATTTATAAGAATGACATGGAACTATTTTTTCTAGAGCCACAATTTAGATTCTAGAAATCAGTTACAGAATTTTTTCTCAGTGTATTAAGGAATTAAATCTCTCTCTCACTCCCCCCCCCCCCTATATATATAACAGTATTTCAAAATAACACATACCTATTAATAATATAGAGTATGGAAAATAAAGACTTTTTAGAGAAATAAATATATCCCGAGGTAATTAAAACTAGAGTAATATAAAATAATACATTTTTTCATGTTTACAATGCATAAAAATGATATAAACAACCATATCTACAATTATAATTCAGTTTCAAGAAATAAATTTGATAAAAAGTTACTTTGGTAAACACAAACTTCTGTTTACATAAGTAAACATAAGTTTATGCTTACAAAAACTCTGTCATAACTATATGATAGTGGGAAAAAACTACATTAAATTATAATGATATAGAATCTATTCATAACAATCCAAATATACAATATTATAGTTACTTTAAATATGCACACGAAATCCGTTAAGATTGTTTTGTTGCCTATTTACAGTATAAATTCACCATTTCCCCACGATCCCTAAATATTCTATTCCATTAATACTGCATTTATGTTGGGAAATGGAAGCGCAGTAATAGGAAACAAGCCTCAGGGTGCACTCAGAATAAATGTATTTGCTATGCATAGCATATAACAAGAAAGCTGCTTAAGTGATTTAGCCTCGCAATAGTCATTTTTAAAGAATACACATATACATGCTTGATAAACGAAGAATTGATTCTGCGGTGTTTTCGTTAATATTTACTTTGTTTAGTAAAATACCAAGCGAGTTTACAATATACAGATGAGAAATTGGCAGCAAATAATCTATACTGCAAAATTTACTTTGTGGTTTACGCAATAAATTTTGAATATAGTAGTAAACGAAAAAAATTGTCTTGACGAAAAACAATTTATTTGAGATTTATATGACAGCTTTGAGAACTTTAGCTAACAATGAATTTCGTTTAGAATGATCCATATTACATAATACCATAATAACAATCCAGAATTTCTTATTCCACCGTACTTTAGAATGTAGGAAACGAGAAAAAATAACTGAAAATTCATAGAAACACGGGAAAAAAGAGCCAAAAATCCATAGAAAAAAGCATGGGATGAAAACAAAAAAAAAAAACTCACAATGTCAAGTGTGAAAAAAAAAAAAAAAGAAAAGAAAGGGCTAACACTAGAAGAAATAAAAGATCAGAATTGACTTAAAATGTCATCGAAGTTCGGGAAGGGAAGGTATTGGGCTCGAGCCTCTGAAGTTGTCGTCGAGGGTTTCTCAACTATTATAAGTTATTACTAACGCATTGTCAATTCTGTCGTTTTCTTTTATGTAATCTAAGATAGGCGTGTCTGTGTATTTATTGCTAAAGGTTTGGAGGAATGATATTAAAGGAGATGACATGTCCGGAAAAAACATGAAGCCAAAATCGTTACCGCAGAAACTTTGGGTAACACAGTCATAAGAAATTCTGGGTTGTTATTATGATATTGTGTAATATGGATCATTCGAAACGAAAGGCAGGAAACGAGGAAAAATGGCTGAAAATTCATAGAAACACGGGAAAAAAGAGCCAAAAATCCATAGAAAAAAGCATGGGATGAAAAAAAAAAAAAAAAAACTCACAATGTCAAGTGTGAAAAAAAAAAAAAAAAAGAAAGAAAAGGTAACACTAGAAGAAATAAAAGATCAGAATTGACTTATGTCATCGAAGTTCGGGAAGGTATTGGGCTCGGGCCTCTGAAGCTGTCGTCGAGGGTTTCTCAACTATTATAAGTTATTACAACCGCATTGTCAATTCTGTCGTTTCCTTTTATGTAATCTAAGATAGGCGTGTCTGTGTATTTATTGCTAAAGGTTTGGAGGAATGATATTAAAGGAGATGACATGTCCGGAAAAAACATGAAGCCAAAATCGTTACCGCAGAAACTTTGAGTAACACAGTCATAAGAAATTCTGGGTTGTTATTATGATATTGTGTAATATGGATCATTCGAAACGAAAGGCAGGAAACGAGGAAAAATGGCTGAAAATTCATAGAAACACGGGAAAAAAGAGCCAAAAATCCATAGAAAAAAGCATGGGATGAAAAAAAAAAAAAAAAAAAAAAAAAAAGGCTAACACCAGAAGAAATAAAAGATCAGAATTGACTTAAAATGTCATCGAAGTTCGGGAAGGTATTGGGCTCGGGCCTCTGAAGCTGTCGTCGAGGGTTTCTCAACTATTATAAGTTATTACTAACGCATTGTCAATTCTGTCGTTTTCTTTTATGTAATCTAAGATAGGCGTGTCTGTGTATTTATTGCTAAAGGTTTGGAGGAATGATATTAAAGGAGATGACATGTCCGGAAAAAACATAAAGCCAAAATCGTTACCGCAGAAACTTTGAGTAACACAGTCATAAGAAATTCTGGGTTGTTATTATGATATTGTGTAATATGGATCATTCGAAACGAAAGGCAGGAAACGAGGAAAAATGGCTGAAAATTCACAGAAACACGGGAAAAAAGAGCCAAAAATCCATAGAAAAAAGCATGGGATGAAAAAAAAAAAAAAAAAAAAAAAAAAAAACTCACAATGTCAAGTGTGAAAAAAAAAAAAGAAAAGGCTAACACTAGAAGAAATAAAAGATCAGAATTGACTTAAAATGTCATCGAAGTTCGGGAAGGTATTGGGCTCGGGCCTCTGAAGCTGTCGTCGAGGGTTTCTCAACTATTATAAGTTATTACTAACGCATTGTCAATTCTGTCGTTTTCTTTTATGTAATCTAAGATAGGCGTGTCTGTGTATTTATTGCTAAAGGTTTGGAGGAATGATATTAAAGGAGATGACATGTCCGGAAAAAAACATGAAGCCAAAATCGTTACCGCAGAAACTTTGAGTAACACAGTCATAAGAAATTCTGGGTTGTTATTATGATATTGTGTAATATGGATCATTCGAAACGAAAGGCAGGAAACGAGGAAAAATGGCTGAAAATTCATAGAAACACGGGAAAAAAGAGCCAAAAATCCATAGAAAAAAGCATGGGATGAAAAAAAAAAAAAAAAAAAAACTCACAATGTCAAGTGTGAAAAAAAAAAAAAAAAAAAGGCTAACACCAGAAGAAATAAAAGATCAGAATTGACTTAAAATGTCATCGAAGTTCGGGAAGGTATTGGGCTCGGGCCTCTTAAGCTGTCGTCGAGGGTTTCTCAACTATTATAAGTTATTACTAACGCATTGTCAATTCTGTCGTTTTCTTTTATGTAATCGAAGATAGGCGTGTCTGTGTATTTATTGCTAAAGGTTTGGAGGAATGATATTAAAGGAGATGACATGTCCGGAAAAAACATGAAGCCAAAATCGTTACCGCAGAAACTTTGAGTAACACAGTCATAAGAAATTCTGTGTTGTTATTATGATATTGTGTAATATGGATCATTCGAAACGAAAGGCAGGAAACGAGGAAAAATGGCTGAAAATTCACAGAAACACGGGAAAAAAGAGCCAAAAATCCATAGAAAAAAGCATGGGATGAAAAAAAAAAAAAAAACTCACAATGTCAAGTGTGAAAAAAAAAAAAAAAAAGAAAAGGCTAACACTAGAAGAAATAAAAGATCAGAATTGACTTAAAATGTCACCGAAGTTCGGGAACGTATTGGGCTCGGGCCTCTGAAGCTGTCGTCGAGGGTTTCTCAACTATTATAAGTTATTACTAACGCATTGTCAATTCTGTCGTTTTCTTTTATGTAATCTAAGATAGGCGTGTCTGTGTATTTATTGCTAAAGGTTTGGAGGAATGATATTAAAGGAGATGACATGTCCGGAAAAAACATGAAGCCAAAATCGTTACCGCAGAAACTTTGGGTAACACAGTCATAAGAAATTCTGGGTTGTTATTATGATATTGTGTAATATGGATCATTCGAAACGAAAGGCAGGAAACGAGGAAAAATGGCTGAAAATTCATAGAAACACGGGAAAAAAGAGCCAAAAATCCATAGAAAAAAGCATGGGATGAAAAAAAAAAAAAAAAAAACTCACAATGTCAAGTGTGAAAAAAAAAAAAAAAAGAAAGAAAAGGTAACACTAGAAGAAATAAAAGATCAGAATTGACTTATGTCATCGAAGTTCGGGAAGGTATTGGGCTCGGGCCTCTGAAGCTGTCGTCGAGGGTTTCTCAACTATTATAAGTTATTACAACCGCATTGTCAATTCTGTCGTTTCCTTTTATGTAATCTAAGATAGGCGTGTCTGTGTATTTATTGCTAAAGGTTTGGAGGAATGATATTAAAGGAGATGACATGTCCGGAAAAAACATGAAGCCAAAATCGTTACCGCAGAAACTTTGAGTAACACAGTCATAAGAAATTCTGGGTTGTTATTATGATATTGTGTAATATGGATCATTCGAAACGAAAGGCAGGAAACGAGGAAAAATGGCTGAAAATTCATAGAAACACGGGAAAAAAGAGCCAAAAATCCATAGAAAAAAAGCATGGGATGAAAAAAAAAAAAAAAAAAACTCACAATGTCAAGTGTGAAAAAAAAAAAAAAAAAAAAAAAAAAAAAAAAGGCTAACACCAGAAGAAATAAAAGATCAGAATTGACTTAAAATGTTATCGAAGTTCGGGAAGGTATTGGGCTCGGGCCTCTGAAGCTGTCGTCGAGGGTTTCTCAGCTATTATAAGTTATTACTAACGCATTGTCAATTCTGTCGTTTTCTTTTATGTAATCTAAGATAGGCGTGTCTGTGTATTTATTGCTAAAGGTTTGGAGGAATGATATTAAAGGAGATGACATGTCCGGAAAAAACATGAAGCCAAAATCGTTACCGCAGAAACTTTGAGTAACACAGTCATAAGAAATTCTGGGTTGTTATTATGATATTGTGTAATATGGATCATTCGAAACGAAAGGCAGGAAACGAGGAAAAATGGCTGAAAATTCATAGAAACACGGGAAAAAAGAGCCAAAAATCCATAGAAAAAAGCATGGGATGAAAAAAAAAAAAAAAAAAAAAAAGGCTAACACCAGAAGAAATAAAAGATCAGAATTGACTTAAAATGTCATCGAAGTTCGGGAAGGTATTGGGCTCGGGCCTCTGAAGCTGCCGTCGAGGGTTTCTCAACTATTATAAGTTATTACTAACGCATTGTCAATTCTGTCGTTCTCTTTTATGTAATCTAAGATAGGCGTGTCTGTGTATTTATTGCTAAAGGTTTGGAGGAATAATATGAAAGGAGATGACATGTCCGGAAAAAACATGAAGCTAAAATCGTTACCGCAGAAACTTTGAGTAACACAGTCATAAGAAATTCTGGGTTGTTATTATGATATTGTGTAATATGGATCATTCGAAACGAAATTCATTGTAAATAAAGTTCTCACCCTAACAGAACAACTTCTCCAATTCACATCCTCAGGATGTCCTATGGAGTAAAGGGATACCTATGGACATCTTCAGGATGTATTATGGACAAGTGTGTTGTAGGGAAGCTGTCATATAAATCTCAAATAAATAAAATATCACAGTACCAGCCAATGTTTAGGAAGACTCAATATGGCTTCTGCGGTGTGCGTTACCCTCTGCTCAAATGCGCAGCCATCTTGAATAGACAACAGTTAATTTCATTTTTCCTGCATGCTGTTACACCGTATGCTAATTCCGCTTATATTATTCTGCCAGGACTAGACGGCATAAGTGCAAACTCTTCCTGTTTTTTAACACCACAATTTGAAAATAATTACTTTTGTTTTATGCAGTTGCTGAATTACAGTTCTTAAATATAGCAAATTTTTTTTTCTATGGATATAATGGTGTTAAAGTTTGAAAAAGTTGGCACCTATACTAAAGGATAATTCCATGGTGAATGTAGTGCCAGTGACAGACGTAGTTCATTTCCATTAGTATTATATAACAATAATCACGATTTTATTTTATTACAAAAAAGCTTTTGTAAGTGTACGCAGGCCTCACAGCGTTTCTAAAATTTTACTCTCATTTTATTATATTGTCACCACTACTTTAAAATGATATTTTTCTGCATAATATTCTAGCATTAAAAGACTAAAAAATATTTAAGAAAAATTTCTTGTTGATGATAGTAGTGTCAATATAATAAAATGCGATTAAAATTTTAGGAATACTGCGAGGCCTGTGTACGATAAAGATTTCTGTATAATAATAGTGGTAGGAAGTCTTAAAATTCTATATTGTTTTTACAGGAATGGCAATATACTACTTAACATTAATACAGGTTAGAGTAATCTCTATGAGGCAGGTTTACTATTGGTATAGCATTAGAAAGAATGGTGTGTGATGAATAGTCTAATATACAGGGTGTTTCAGTACCACGTTTCAGAACATTTAGGAGAGGTAGTGTGCATCTTAACGATTCAGAATCATACGGCAATACAGGATAGGTTATGCTTTACTGACGCGGTGGTACACACAAAAATTTAAGAACTAAAAAAGATGCCACGTGAGTGAATAGTTACTTTCTTCTATATCAAATGAAAAAAAAAAAAAAAGTATTGTATTCGTTAAAAATTTTCGAGTTTTCGATGAATTTACGCGTTTTGAGAGATCCAGAACACGATTTGACCATTTTTAGAAAATGTCTGTGTATGTTACAAAAATTTTGTGACGACTGTATCTCAGGAGTTGCATATAAATTTATACGTAGATGCACCTTGACATAAATTAGTGCCTATCAACTTTTGGTGTCAATAGCTCAACAGGTGCTGCTTATATATAGCGATTTCTGAATTTAAATGGAAGGTTCTATTTCGTATAATCGAACAAAATTTGATATGTGAAAAACGCCATTATGAGACATTATTCTAATTCATTTTGAGTGCATATCGGCTTATAGGTGACGTAGCTATACTGCATATTTCCCCGAGAACGGGAAGGCTATATCTCAGATTCTATTTTATATAATTGCACAAAACTTTGTATATAAGCGAACTATTATGAAACATTATACTTTGGGGATTTAATTGGGGATGGATTTAATTTGGGTGTATATCGACCAACAAGTGGCGCTACTGCGCTGCAATTTTTTCCGTGAATAGGAAGGCTAAACCTCAATCTTCTATGGCATATAACGACACGAAACTTGATATGTGAGATAATTATTATGAAAACGAATGCTGGTTTATTTTAGGTGTATATCAGACTGTAGGTGAAGTTGTTATTGAATTTTGCACATGACTACCTTCCAGCCTCTGTCGATTAAAATTGCACTAAACTCCATATGTAAATTTTTATTTTGAGAAGCTATGATTAAACTTTTGTATACATGTTAAACAGTAAGTGACGCTTTTACTTATATAGAATGATATAGAAGAAAGTTTTGTGATGATCGCAACATACTAGTTTTAGTAATAAATGTACATGAACAAAAGGAACCTAGATCAAAGATAGTATTTGAATTCTCATCCATAGATTATAATGCAGAATGCAAGTAACTGTTCATGTACATTTATTATTAAAACGAATATTTACTTCCGTGGTGTCTTTTCATTTCTGATATTTCTTTGTATACCACCACGTCAGGATTGTGTGTATACTACCGCGCGAGGAATGAACAAATAGCACAGTTTTATGCCAATGCTGGGAAAGGGTTAAACTTTCATTAAATTGGATAAAATTATACTTTAAATTTCTTTTTAAATACATGCACATATGTGATACTCTAATAATAATAAAAAAAAAGTTTTAATGCATTGACACCGCCTATTTAGCTATGACAAGCAAAAGTATATGAAAGGAAGTATAGTTGACTAAGTTATATGTGATTTTAGCTGCCGTTCAAGAAATGTATTTTTAGTTGGCATTAGAATTTACAAAATTATGTGGATGAAACGTGACACTAAAACATATGAAGCTCTTTTTGTGTTTTGTATGGAGTACCTTTTTGATGCAATACAGTATTTAAGATATGTACTTTTCTCATGTATTCAGAAACCATCACATTTTATTTTTCGTAAAGTACATTTAGAAAAATAAAGCAATTAATAAAAAATAAAAAAAAAAATTGCGTTTGTAATCATTAAGAAAACTATATGAATCTACGATAATCTTTATATAGAGTATATATTATTTAAGAAATATTAAGGGAGGAATATTTTTTGGATTTGGGTATATGAGAAAATTTGATAAACGGAAAATAGAGCCAAAAGATTAATCTTAAAATTTCAGTATTTAAAATAAACTGAAATGACACATGGGAAGTATTTTAAAAATTTTAATTAATCCGTCAATAATGTAAAAGATAGAATCATGAGATTTTATATACAAAAGATCGCTATTGAAGAAAAATTATCACACACACAAAAGTGAATAATCTCAATACGCCAAACACGTCTCTTCTTTTGAATTTTTACACCTAAAAATATAAAACGTGCTTTTAAACTGCCATTCATTAAAGTAGAGAACATTAACTGTACTTTCCTTTTAAAAAATCAATGAATCTACATGAAAACTAAAAACGAATAAAATTTGCAGCTATTATCTAAATCAGGTTCAGCTTGCTGATACATATATATATATATATGTATTTTTTTTTTTTTTTTTTTTTTTTTTTTGTACAATATTTTCCTCGTAGGTAATTTTTAAAAATGGATTGCATTCATAAATTAGGAACGCCTGCTGGGAAGTAATTTTCGTCTGCCACCTCCTATATCACTTCTACACTTAAATAGCTCATCACTGAGCACTTAGAAATTGGAAACTACAAAGTGAGGCCCCCATTGACGATCTTTTACGCCCTTTTCCCATAACCACATCCAATATCGGAAAAATACCCACCCTTCGCAGACGATCCTGGTGTACGATTTCTCAAGTTTAACGTTATGATGTTATAAAACAGATAAATGAGCGTAAATCTATAATTAAATGGGAAAGATAAATGAATCACATTTTTTTTTTTTTTTTTTTAATTCCCTCAACTGATGCGTCAGTGAAAAGATTTAATTACCGCAAATTTAATTAGTAGGCGGTGGCATCGTGCACAGAAAACGATATCGAAGATCCCCAGTTTTGTTTTTTTTAAATTTAATTTGCAAAACTGTTCATGGCTCATTTAGAATTGAAATATCATACGAAAAATGCACCTGACGTTATGTCGCTGTCAATTTGAAGGAAAAGGCGTAAAGAAATTTTGCTGTTGATAATGTCGGCTGACTTAATTAAAGTTTAATCTTAATTAAGCTGTGCATTTTTACCCGTTTTTGCAAAAATATATAATTATTAGTTTGTGTAAAAATTAATTAACGTTTAATGAATCTATTCAAACTTGAATGCCTTCAACAACATGTAGAAATGTCTTTGATATTTTTTATTTTAGATGTTAAATTGTTTATAATGTAGAATTATTTTTTTAATTCTCATTATTAATTAGTCGTATTTATTTAAAAAGTTAAAAATACTGGATATCAACACGGTTATTTTGTGTTTTTTTTTTTTTAAAAAGAACAAGTGACAGCTGTACGATACCCCAAATATTAGATTTGTTTCTAGGAATTTTATATTAAAACAAAAATCTTTATTAAATTTCCAAATTTCTGAATATTAATGTATATATTTTGGGATTATAAGTAAACACCAGTCCTTAAGTAAATTAAAAAAGTTTTCTGAGTAAAATTAAGATGACAATTTCTATAAAAATATATTAAAATTAACTTTACTAATATCAGATAAAATTTTCTGGAGAAGTGTTAGCATGTAAATTTACTTTTACTGATACGTTTTACTTAGCTTTACAGTTAACTTGTTTGACACGGAGAATTTAATATCAAAATGCACAGTCAGTGGTGTAAGTATTTTTCTTCAATAATGATACAATAGCCTAGAACACTTAAAAGTTTCGATATAGGGGAGATCCGTGTAATATGGACCCCCTAAGCAAGAATGCTCGTAAAACTAAAATTATTAAAATAAAAAGATTTAATTTGTTGGCTGCTCATTACAATTGTTATAGTTGTATGGTTCAAGCTTGGTAAAGCAATCTGGGAATTATTAATAACTGCAGGAAATAATTATTTTATTTGTATCCATGGTCCATATTACACATACGTTCGTGTAATATGGACCAAGTGGTCCATAGTGATCTTTCCAGAAGTGGTCCTTCCCGAACAGTTGAGACACTTGGAATTGTGAAATGAACTGTCCAGCAAGTTCCCTCACACAGTTGTCCATTTCTTGGGAATAGTAGAAATGGACGAAAAAAAAAATAATAATAATAGTTAATGGACGAAAGAAAGGGAAGTCCAATGGGAAGTACGCGAAGGAAGTGATAGCTTGATTACCCCTGCTTCTCTGGCCTATTCTATAGCCTCAAGATTTTAAGTGTGCGACATATGTACGCTGAGCATTAACAAAACCTTTCTGTTCTTATCATGGACCACTGGTCCATATTACACACCAGAGTATAGTTCAAATTACTCGCATAAACAGAGTAAAGTTGTTTCCAATCACATATAGCTATGCATGTTGACGCCCGTGAAATACATGTCTAAATTGTCCAGAAAATAAGTACATTTGCTATTATTAACGCGAAAATTATATTACAATTACCTAATAGCAGAAAGTAATACTTTCATTTTAACATACTTGTTACATCAATGATCATATAAACCGAAAACTCAATTTCATAATCGTCCAAATACAAGTACGCATGTACAAGTCACTTCCTGCTCTGTATAATATTCACTAAAGGCAATGAGATGATTTCACCATCTGGTGTTGAACATATAAATTTTCTGATGGTCTGTATTATACGATGGTCCATATTACACGGTTCTCCCCAACTTAATTTGAATACTACTTTTACTTTGACTTCAAAGAATATTTTAGTTCTGAACATTACCAAGAAGAACAATTGGAGAAACGGACCATCTTAATAATAATAATAATAATAATAATAATAATAAAGGTACCGGACTATCTTTTGAGAATAGTATACATTCTTACGTTATAAGAAATGCGCTGTAATGCTAAAATTTCTTGACAGACAGGCCTTGCTATTATTATCATTACCATTATTATTATTATTTGAAGTAAAAGAAGTAAGGATAGTCTGCAACACCTCTAAGGATAGTTCTTACATAAATAAAGAATAAAGATTTGCGTAAGTCCGACGACTACGAAGATCTGATAATAACCAGACTTTTTGAGAAAAACCCAAAGTACCTGTGTGTATTTAAAGCCGATTGCTACACAACAGTCCAATCCATGGGTAAGGTGCCCTCTATGGAGGTATTTTAAAGGGTTCCTAGCCCTTGTAAGGTTGAGGCTGTGGTAGGTAACCACCGTTTTAAGAGACTGCTGGATCCAGCTCTCGTAATAAGTTGGGGAGGCTAAAAGTGCTTCGGCGTCAGTCTCGGCGAAGTTTTAGGTTAGAATAGTTTTGTGTCAATATAGCGCTGCAACGGAGAAAGTATGTTGTAAATGTGAAGAAGATTTAAAGTTTTGTTGAAGTGAAGAGACGGGAAGTTAATTGAAGGAAGTATAAGTAGGAAGTTATTTTCGTAAGGCGGAGGTGGTGGTGTGTTCTGATCTAGTGAAGACAATTCTGACGTCTAAATACGCTATATTTTAGGGCATAGTTCTTGAATTAAATTATTGTCGGATAGTTAAGCTCTAGTTCTATTGGAGCTGATTAGTTGGATGTGTGTAGAAGTGCGGTGTTGTTAGATATAGTGAATAAAAAAATCATCCGGCTGGGAAACCACCGTGTAAGTTGGAGTTTACGCCAGCTACTGAAAAGAGTGCATCCGTCGCTAATCTTCTGCTGCCTTCTGTGGTGAGATATCTGCACTTATTTAAATTATTTTTTATGTCTGTTTTCTAAAGTATTTATTTTACATCGGTTGAGTTTATCACGCCAGTTTACCCTGCCATTTATTCAAGTTAAATAAAAGTCTTATTTTATTTTACTCAGTTGTCTCGTGCTCATATATTCATTAGTTAGTTCTACTTAGTTTAGTTAACTAATATGGAGGTTACAATAACGCAAACCTCACACCCTTACTCACGCAAGTTTTGGAGAAAATTAGGGAAAACTCCGAGCAGTTAGGCCAAAGGGTACGATCTGAGTTCGAACCTGTCAAATCTCGTCTACTAGATTTGAGAAAAGAATTTCTTGACCCCTGGTAGGTTTGAAAAATCTAAGCATATGCGAATATTTACGCCGAAAATATAAGCAAGGATTCTTTAAACATAATTTAAAAATAAAGACTATGTTAAGTCTGATAACTATGATTAGGATTATTAAAAGGGGTTTTAGGAAAACCCGAGGTTGTGAGAATATCCGGAAGTTATATATACAGGGTGATTATAATTAAAGTTACTATTTCAAAACGCTATAATTTTAAAGCTACCCATCAGAGCGATTTCATATTTTACCAGAGCAATCGTCAGACAATAGAATTTCGTTTGGCAAAAGAAAAAAAAAAAAAGTAGTTCCAAAATGTGTCATTAATTATCCGTTAAGTATTTGTTTCATGAAGCTCCTCTTTTTCTTTTTTAACTATGACTGTTTACGCTGTAAACACGTATTCTTGACATTTTGCTAAAACAAAATTGTAGTAAACCCTTGAAGTCTATTGTTTCTTGCTATTCAATTGTGTTGCTAACAACATTTCTGTTTAAATGAGTCCATTTAGGCGTTTCCCCTGACATTACCCTGACAGCGCCATCTATAGGAACATGTTGGAACTACTTTTTTCCTCCCCCAAACAAAATTTCATTGCCTCACGATTGCTCTGGTAAAATATCAAATTGCTTTGATAGGTAGTTTTAAAATTATAGCGTTTCGAAATCGTAACTTTAACTATAATCACCCTGTATATACATATATATATATATTGAAAACCTTTTCAAACATCGAATAGATGAAAACCTTTTCAAACATTGAATAGATGAAAACAAGAAACATTGAAAATGATAAAACAGAAAAATTCAAAAAGAGATTGCGACTTTAAAACATCCATAAATGGAAACATGCAAATTCATTACGTTTTCAAGGGAGCAGAATGAATGTTGCATGTAAAGTAGGTGTTATTTCTGTCTTGTTGTATGCAAATTGCTAAATATTTACAACAAGCTACCCCCAATAACACCACCAAAAAAGAGAAAATTAAAACTGAAAAGTTATGAAAACCTTATTAAAAATGAAACATTTTGATTCATGCAGCAATATACAATATTATTAATGGAAATACTAATAAAAATAGTTGAATGAAATACTAGTAATAATTAATAAAACTAAAGTATAACATACATTACACCTGAAAAACTTGTATAAGAAACTTGCACCCATGCACGTAAAACTAGAACACGAGACATACGTGTGTCTGTATACAGTTAGATTCACAGTTAATTTTGGAATCGTATTAAATAACTGAACGATTAATTTATTTTTGAATTTGTATTAATCAACTGAACGATAAAGTTGAGTGAACTGTTTGATTTTAATAATTAACCTAAAAGTGATAATTTAAAATTAAATTTTGATAAAATTGAGATTAACTTAATGTACGATATTACATATATATATATATATATATATATGTATAAGTAATTTCTCTTTAAACTGAACTTTTATGTAGTCTTACTTTATTATATAAATGAAATTTGATTATTGGAATTGGAAATTTTTGTGTTAAATTCTAGAACTCTGAGTATAGTTTAAGACATTTTGTGCAATATTACCCGAAGAGACAACTAAATTACTTTATGAATCTAGAATGATAATTTGCGATCAAAATCCAATATTAACCAAGATTAAAGATAATAGTATCAATTATTTTATCTCATTAACGAATAACGCATTCGATTCTAATATTCTAATTCTCAATAATTAAAGAATTTAACTTCTTTAAGAAGAAGAGAAAATTTATGGATTTTTATCATTATCTTCGTAAGTGCAATATTATTGAGGAAAGTAAATAAAAAAAAATTAGAGCAAATTTAGTAAAATTAATTGTATCGACTCTAATTTAAATAAAAACAATAATAATTTTTTTTCACTTGGAAAGGAAGAAAAATTAAAATAACTATATTTTTTAGGTTTAGAAATTAATTGCAGGAGACTAAAATGTAAATTGTTTTGAATCTAAGATAAAAATTTAAAGTAATAACAAGAGTTAATCATATTTATAAAAATACATAAAGGGTAGTCTATCTCAAAAAGTATTTCTCTATAATGCATAATTGCTTAAAATGTATACAAATATAAAATGGAATGAAACTTTTTTGTGGATGCCTTACACTAATGAAAATACGGTCCATTTTGTAAGTGACCTAAGTATATCTCTCTCTTACATGCAAATACTTAGTCCATATTCTAAAATTTAAAAACAGAAAATAATAAAGCAAAGTATTTTTTTTAACTCATACTAAACAAAATTAAAAACAGAAGTATGATTCGTAATACTTGAATGTTTTGAATAAAAATAAAATCAATTAATGCGTATGAGGATGTTGAAAAAAAGGAAATTGCCTCCAAAAATGAATAATAATATATAAAAATTCACCTGTAATTGGCAGCATTAGATTAAAAAAAAAAAAAAAAAAAAAAATCGATATTGAACTTCATTAGAAGTCATAGAATACAAAGAAATAAAATAGATATCAGGTATGGACTTGCATAAATTAATCATAAAATAATTTATGAAAGTTTTTGAAAACAATTATTTCACAAATTATAATAAAGAGAGAAAAAGATTTAAATTATTTCTTCTGGAAGAGGGAAAAGAAAAAACATGTTCTGATAAAACAACCAATAAATCTAAGAAAAAAAATTAGACCCTTAAATAGTGAAAAAAAAAAAAAAAAAAAAAAATTAACTTTCCAATTTTACCCGCACATTATAAATTTGTTTATAAATAAACATATACTAAGGCTAATTTTTGTGGACGGTTGCAGAATAATGGCTCTTTAAAAAAACAAATATTTTTTTAAACAGGAAAAAATGAACAATTAACCTTTTTTAAGTCTTAATTATGGTTAATTTACTATTGGAGTGCGCTTTCAGTACCTATTTAAAGATTAATTTTTTTTATGTTAAGGTTAATTATCTTGTTAACAATGAATACGAAAAAGTAAATTAAAATGCCCGTGCACATCGCTATTTTAACAAGTGATTTTTTTTTCTTTTTTGCTATA
This sequence comes from Salticus scenicus, assembly GCA_963930645.1. Lineage (NCBI taxonomy): Eukaryota > Metazoa > Arthropoda > Arachnida > Araneae > Salticidae > Salticus > Salticus scenicus. The sequence continues at coordinate 91,286,372 of OZ005650.1, forward strand.
ATGAACCGCTAAAACTACCATTAATTAAAAGGCACACTTTTTTTTTCATTCAAAAATAATTAGAAAAACAAGAATTATATTTCGAAGCTTTCCGAAATATGTATTATTGAAATTAATTTTGTTTTTTGTTGAATACACGTGCAAATTCTTAATTTAACAACAAGAATTTTTAAAATAGTATTTAACGCAATAATATTTAAAATTAAATTAATAAACATTTAAAAATTAAATTAAGAAGACTTTTGTTTAAAATAAAATGTTTTAGAAGGTTGCATAATAAAACAAGTCCTTCCGGCATATTCGGAAGGGTAGGTTGATTTCTTTTTCCTTATCAAGCAGCCGTCATTTTGATTCAAAATGGCGGCTACAAATTATTAATGCACTTGGTAGAAATATTGATGTAGGCTATGCACATATGGAGTTTTAAGCAAATCGGTTCATAAATACATTTTTATGTGAATTGAAAATTTTCAAGTGGCCGGCGCTTGGAGACAAAATGGTGGGTTAAGTTGACAAATATATGAAATGTATTTGTGAGATAAGTCTACTGTACACATATAGTTCGAATTAATTCAAAATCTCAAAAGTCATCGTGTTGAAAAATTAAGTGACTGCCACTTCGATCAAAATGGCAGAGAAAGTTGCTCATCTAAGATATCGTTGCAAATTTGAAAATAATTTTTTTTTTTTTGTAGAAATTCTTTCAAAGAGTAAGTTGATAAAAATGTTAGTTTTCTGCATTTCTAGTTTATTTTAGCATCAAAATAGCCTAATTTTTCCTTAAAAACGCATTAAAAAGATCCAGTAACGCAGGTAATTCATTTGGCGCCAAATTTGGCGACTTTTCCTCTATGGCGACTTTTTTGGCGACTTTTGGCGAGAAAATACTTATTATCGATATACCAAAGATGGACGCAATAACGTGATTGGTTCACGAGTTACGTGAATTTTCTAGATTTTTGTTGTTTGAATGATAAATCCAATTTTCAACTTTGATTTGAATTGATTAAGTATTTTTAAAGTTACCGTGATAACAAATTTTCAAGTGGCCGCCACTTGGAAACAATACAGTGGAATAAGTTGCCCAGCAAACACATCCAAGATATTTGAAGCATAGGTTCACTGGCTAACTGTGGTTTAAATCAGTGCCGTGTTTCAAAAGTTATTATTATGTCAAATTTTCAAGTGGCAGTCTAAGTGGCTGCAACTTGGAAACAAAATGACAAAACAACTTGCCCATCGAAATCATCCAGTATATTTGTATGATAAGTTCATTGTCCAGTTCTAGTTTAAATTAAATCAGTATTTCAAAAATTATCGTCATAAGAAATTTTCAGGTGGCACCACTTGTAAAAAAAAGTGGAGTGAAATGCCCAGCGAACTTAAGTGAGATATTTGAATGATAAATCCACTACCCAAATTTGATGCGAATTGATTTTGTATTACTAAAGTTACCATAATGACAAATTTTCAAGTGGCCGCCACTTGGAAAAAAAATTGCGGATCAAGTCACCGAGTGAACTTATCCTAGATATTTGAACCATAAGTTCACTATCCAACTTTTATTTGAATCATTTTAGTATTTTAAAAGTTATCGTGTGGCATATTTTGAAGTGACCGTGTGATTTCAAGTGGCTGGAACTTAGAAACAAGATGTCGGGACAAGTTGCCCAGTGAAAACATTCAAGATAATTATATGATAATATCACTGTCAAAATCTGGTTCGATTTGGAGTATCATTTCAGAAGTTATCGTGATTTTAAATTTTCAAGTGGGAGCCTGATTTCAAGTGGCCCCGCTTAACTTAAGATATCTGACACTTTATTAAAAATGGCGGATATAGTTTATTAATAAACTTCATTGAGATCCTTTAGTGGTCTGTATTTACATCACAATTCAAACAATTTCGGAATACGCTTTTTACAATTTAAATTTGAAATTTTCAAGTGGTCTCCACTTGAAAACAAAATGGCAGTGCAACTTGATTAACAAACTCATCTGAGATATTTATAAGATAAGTTAAGACACTGTTCAAATTTGGTTCCATTTGGAGTATTATTTCGCATGTTATCATGGTTTTAAATTTTCAAGTGGTGGCCTGATTTCAAGTGGTCCCGCTTAACTTAAGATATCCGTCACTTTATTAAAAATGGCGGATAAAGTTCATTAATAAAGTTATTTGAAACACTTGTATAATCTATGTATACATCAAAAAAAAAAAAAAAAAAAAAAAAAAAAAATCGGAATACGCTTTTTACAATTTGAATTTGAAATTTTCAAGTGGTCTCCACTTGAAAACAAAATGGTGGAGCAACTTGGTTAACCAATTCATCTAAGTTATTTATAAGATAGGTTAAGACACTGTCCAAATTTGGTTCGATTTGGAGTATTATTTCAGAAGTTATTGTGATTTTAAATTTTCAAGTGGCCTCGCTTAACTTAAGATATCTACCACTTTATTAAAAATGTCGGATAAATTTCATTAATAAACATTATTGAGACCCTTATGCGGTCTATATTTATATCAAATTTAAAACAAATTCGGAATGCGCTTTTTACAATTTGAATTTAAAATTTTCAAGTGGTCTCCACTTGAAAACAAAATGGCAGAGCAACTTGGTTAATAAACTCATCTAAGATATTTATAAGATAAGTTAAGACACTGTCCAAATTTGGTTCGATTTGGAGTATTATTTCGGAAGTTATAGTGATTTTAAATTTTCAAGTGGTAGCCTGATTTCAAGTGGTCCCGCTTAACTTAAAATATCTGCCACTTTATTAAAAGTGGCGGATAAACTTCATTAATAAACTTCATTCAGACCCTTATGTGGCCTGTATTTACATCAAAATTCAACCAAATCTTGCTTTAAATATGCTTTTTACAATGTCGGTTTGAAATTTTCAAGTGGCTGTCACTTGAAAACAAAAAGTCGGAGCAACTTGGTTAACGAACTCATCCAAGATATTTATAAGATTAGTTCACTGTCCAAATTTGGTTCGATTTCGAGTATTATTTCGGGAGTTATCGTGATGACAAAATTTTCATTATAGATAGATAGATAGATAGATAAACGAAGTGGTTGCAATAGGTCGATTTCGAAAGAAATCAACCTAAAACATACATAGATATTTTTATAAAAAATATTTCCATTTGCACTTAAGAGTAAATCAAATTCGATTTTTTCTCGCAAATGATATTTAAAAACTAAATTAAGAAGAACATTCGTTTAAAATAAGATGTTTTAAAAGGTTACATAATTAAAAACATGCATAGATATTTTATAAAAGTTATCTCCATTAGCACTTAATTAAAGATAAGTCAAATTCGATTTTTTTCTCGGCAACTTTCTCAAGTAAATCAAGTGGATAGTATGTTTAATAGAAAAAAAAAAAAAAAAACCTGTAGATGTTTTCAAAATGTACTCTGTTAGTTGGTATCCAGTAAATCTAATTTTTCGTTAGTAAAAATGCATCGTCTTCTTAAGGGGTATAAGGAGTCTTACATGACTCTCCGTGATACAATTTTACCATGATACAAATTATTTTCGTTCTCCTTAACCATAATTCATATTATTTTGAATTTTTTACCACTGAGAGTTTCATATTATATACATACATTATATATATATTTTTTGATTTTGTCAAATAAATTTTATTATTTAAAAAATAAATTAATTTGATTAAAATTTCAAAAGCAAAAGTTGACTTGTGGTCATATCGCGCAAGAATATGGCACAAATAATGTGTCTAGAAACAAAAATACAACTGATAATTATTCAAAAAAGCTTCTTTCTTGGATTTTACTTAAAAAAAAAAAAAAAAAAAATACTCTCTTGAAAAAAAGAAAATAACTAAACTTGAGTAAATTTTCACTCATTTGCCTAGGAGAAACACGCTTTATCATCTTGAGTTAAATTCAAGAAATTGAATGAGTTAACATAATGCACTCAAACTACAGTTATTTATTGTATTTGAATAATTTATTTATTTTATTACTGATTTTAATAAACTGGATCCCTTGACAATCGCGTTGCCCGTTGCACTGAGAGCGCTTGTTGAATGAGTAGAAATAACTCAAGTTCGCTTAAATAAAAAGCTACTAATTAGCTCAAATAATTGAATTTTTAACCCAAGTCGATTTAAAAAAATATAACTACTACTTGAAATAGTGATTTAACTTATTTCTATTTTTTTTTTTTTTTTTTTAAATTCATATGCCAATATAATATGTATTAGGAGTAAGGGAAAGTTCTGTCGTTGTGTGGTATCCAAACAGAGAGTTTGGACACGAAACCAAGTTTTTCAATGTGATCCAAAGCAGTAGTTTGATGAATTCCAAGCTTGAGGCCCACTTCTGTAGAAGTTAACGTGGAATTTGTCCTGATCATACTGTAGCACTTCGTCGTTGACACCTGATGATCTTCCTGATCTGGGTTCACCTTTCAAAGAAAAATTATCCAAACGAAATTTCGCAAGGCATGTTCGAGCCATTACTGCGTCCTCTCCAAACACGCCACACAAGTTTTTTGTTGCCTCCATCGCGTTATTCCCTTTTTAGAACTTATACAACATACAATGTCTTAAGTGCACCTTTTCTTCACCCATGGTGACAGTTCTACAAGTTTGAAACAACCTACTAAAATACGAAAAAAGTGTGTGTAAATCATCAATCATACTTTAACTTAACTGTTTAAACCGGTTTCAGTCTATGATCGACAACGCATAAAAGTGCACGTGTTCAAAAACCACAGAACTTTCCCTTACACCTAATATTTATTAGAAATATCACGTTAATTTGAAGTATAAGTTGTTGCACACATTAAATTCAATATTGTTATCAAGTTTCATAAAAATAACTTATAATGTTGTTTAAATACAATGCGCACAAGAGTAAAATTTAAGAAACTGAGAAAGCAATATTTAAAGATTAAAACTTTAATAAATGAAAGCACGTGGTAACTTACTTATCAATCATATCTTAATAAATAAGGTGAAATTTCTAATGTGATTTTTTTGCATATCGTTCAGAAGTGCTTAAATAATAATAATAATAATATCGATTTTTTGACCCATTTATACTTTTTAGAACCCTTAAGGTTGCTGTGTACACGCCATCTTAAATATTCAAGTTCCATGTTAAACTATGGGGAAATTTTGTCCTTTAATAATTAATACAAAAATGCTTAATAGTGGATAAAAGTGGTATTGACACTAAACAAAGAAACAAACAAACAACAACAACAACAAAAAAAACCTGTACATCTCGGTAGAGTTTTCCTTTTTGATTTTTTTTTACTGAAATAAAGTTATTCATGTTTAAAGTAAAACATATGCAAATTCTTTCAGAATAAATTTAATTTAAATGTATTAAAAATCATTTTTGCTAGTAAGTAAATAAAAACATAAAAAATAAATAAATAGAAATAAAACTGTAGAAAGGTGTGAAAAGTTGTCTTCTACAACACTGACAATATTTTGCAAAACTGTTGGTCTTTGTATTAATTATTAAAGGACAAAATTTCCCCATAGACTAACATGGAATTTTGAATATTCAAGATAACCCTAATTAAGAAAATTGAAAATTTCTTTAATGCTTAGTTAAGAAAAACTGAAGTAATTATTTATTTTGTGCTATTACAATTGTGAAATAAACAAAGAGAAAAATAATTAAATCGACCTATCATATTACTAATGTCACAGTAATTTTTAAAATTTTTAATATGTAAGTGAGTTACACATGCGCTTGTATAAATAAATTTAAATGGAATTTCATTTGTGACGCTTACAAAGATCGCATTTAAAAATAATACATAAAAAACTGATTTCAAAGTAAGTTTAATGAAAAGGAAAATAAAAACGTTAGGCCCATTAATAAGAAGTTCAAATAATATTTCTAACAATATTATAACATATAAAAATGGGAAAAAGAAACAACCGAATACACCTATACTATAAAAGTAATAATAATAATAATAATAATAATAATAATAAATAAATAAAATAAAATAAAAATAAAAAACTTCTGCTCTTACAGAAAATTTATGTTTTCTAACGCTAGAAAAATTTACTATAATGTTTACATCTCAATTTGTCAACAAACATATTTTTTCTGTAAACAGATAAAACCTGTAACCATTGTTACATATTTTTTCTGTTTGTGAACGGAAAACTTCTCTTTAAAGCAGAATTCGGGAGCGCTAAGCAACAATGTGAAACGTGATTCCGTGGCTTTGAGGAGAAGTCTTTGCACCCTGAAAGGAGGGATGTGGTGCGATTCTGACTGAATTTATATTTTATTTATTGATTTATTAATGTGAGGTTTTTTTTTTTTTTCTATGTACACTATAGAGAAAATCCGTATGGTTACGAAAAACATACAGACATTTGGCACATTAAGGCTGACAACCTTTGCTGCCAGAAATTTTCTGTAATATAATAGGATTTTCTTTTTTTAGTGTATTTTTCTTTTTTTAAAATACTCTGTTTTTTCTGTCCCCTACAGGGATCTTAAAAAAGTCCCCCTCTCCCCCTTTTTTTCGTTAAAATAATACGAAAACATCGTATTGATATAAAGTGGTTTATTAATATTAAAGACGGCTTTTCTTCGATATCGCCTATTATGAATTTGAAAGTGATAAAAAAATATCTGTCTTTTTTTTTTTTTTTTTTTTTTTTTTTTTTTTAATTTACCGTCTTTTTGGAGGATAAGTAGCGGGCGGGGGGAGACACTAATCTATTGAAAAAATATGTTAGTGGATATTGCATATTAAAAACAAAAATTTCGCGCTATTACGTATTAATGATCTGAAAGTAATAATAATAAAGAACTCCTCTATTATCAGAAATTTATTTGTTTGTCATATTACCTTTATTTAGGGGTGGTAAAAGTAAAAAAATATAAAACGATTGAAAAAATATATTAGTGAGGTATTGGTTAATATTAGAGATAAGTTGTTTCGCTGTTAAGTATCAATAATCCGAAAGTAATAATCTCTGCCACGAATATATATATATATATATATATATATATACATACATACATACACAAAAACTCTTGTAAAAATTACAAAATCGAAATTTGTATATGGTTCCTAGGTCCCTATAACCATATTTAGTAAAATAATACCAATCCGATATCATGGAAAAAGAAAAAGAAAAAACATTTTTAACGATTAAAATTGACCAAGTTATTTAATTTCAAAATTTATGATTTTTACAGATATTTTAGTTTCCAATAAGGGATTAATTAAAAATACTAACATCAAGATATTTATTACTAAATATAACTATAGGGAACAAGACATTATATAAAATTTAAATTTACAAAATTAATTATATAGGTTTTCCCACGGCATGACATCGTTACTTGTACCTTTGAAAACATTTTATTTTGACGAAAGGTTGCAAAAATAAGACTCTTAAGGATAACACATGATTATATTTATTTCTTTCACTGTTAGAATATTTTAAATTCTTTTACAGTAACAAAAACATACTTTAACGTTTTTCTAGTTTGTAAATTGATTTCTTTTTTAATTTCTTAATATTTTTGTTTTCATTTATTTCTTCTTCTGCCAAATTGTGGCTTTTTGTTAAATAGGTGATCGGACATATTTATCTATTAAAATATCGGGTTTACGCTTACAGGTAAACAGAAATCACCTACCTTTTTGCACACCAATGCATTTCAATATATCTTACAGCACACTTGGTACCAAGTATATCGCAGATACATCGCGTCGTCCCATTTACGCCCAGTTACTTTGTGTTCGGAACAGTACGTCCCTGTGAAAGCGTTTTGCGATAGTTTTATAACTCCTTGTATGCAGTGAAATTTGGATGCAAAAAGTATGTCCCTGAGACAGCGATACCATTGCAAAGTTGCATGCATGCACCATTGCGATATCTATGCGATGTCACGAACAGAGGACATTTCTACATATCTACAATATCCCTGAGATATATCTGGAGTTGAGCTACGTGCCTGCAATGTCATCAGTGTCACACGGTGACGTGTTTTCCACGTTGCAGGCATGGAATTGAGCTGTAAGGGATATAACACCCTTCATGAAGTATTGATTATTGTAATGCTTTTACATTTTGTGGATTTTGTTTATCTTATCTCTCTTTCTGGGTATTAACGGTTGCACTTCACTCGCACAAATAAAACATATAAGTTAAGAAATACTTTACATTATAGGATAACTTTAACATATGATAGCCGGTGGCCTGTCTATGCTCTATACATAAACTTCTTGATTCTAAACGAAGTAACTAAGTACAAAATAAGATTGATAACATTATTTAAATGTTCATAATATTAATCAAAAGAGAAAGATCGTCTACTTTGTGATCTGCAGCACTGCTGGCGTCCGAACGATGACTTTCTCGCTCGCTAACTGACTGACAGGCTGTAGCAACTTTTAATTATTTATTTATTTATTATTATTATTTTATGGAGTTGAGCTGTAGAAACTTTTTTTTTTATTTAAATAAATCCCATTTCAGTTCCACGACGCATTTCCTATAGATTATTCTATATTTGAATTTTTGATACAAACTCCTTAAATGTAGCATTTTAAGCCAATGAAAGGGTTCTGAAAGATTTTAGTCAAGAAATGGAATAAAATTCACTTTCATATTTTATAAACATAGAACACAAACTTTTACAAACTTTAACCTTTTTTCTTAAATTGTAAAGAGTAATAACAAAATTCCTCTGTATCCTAGACTACGCAGTATTAGTGCGACGTTAAACCCAACCAACCAACCAACATTTGTATCTTCAAACATAAATAATAATAAACGAAATGTAAGTATATATATATATATATCATTAGCTGGAAACATTTTTATTCGAAAATTTCTTCTTGCGTACGCAAAATATATCATACATGCATATAGCTCAATAATTTCATTATTTTTCAAATTAAAAACTCATATTTTAGAGCCAACTTTCTTTTAATTGAAAACAAATATATATATATATATATATATATTAATTAAACAAACCGTAGTAATTTTTATTAATGACAAAGAAAAATAATAAATGATTAAAAAAAGCTGCAACCAATTGCCATGCAATATTATTTAATAAATATAATTAGTTTCTTTTGCTAACCATAAAATTGCATAATTAGCTTGTAATTCGTTTACACCGAATAATTGGCAGAATGCACTTAAATTTTATGCTAATCAATGATTTAAAATAGAAAAAATAATTCTTCTTCTATTATCCTAAAAAATTTTGGAAAAAAAAAAGTACAATATTAATGTTACTTTTTTTTCTCTTAAAATTCCAAGCCACTTCTTTTCTAAACTTTAAATAAATAAATAATAATAATAAAAAAACTATCAAGCCTTAATGCCAATTAGAACAACAAAAATTTTATTAATAAAATACCTCATTCATTTAAAGGAAAAAAAAAAAAAACTAAGTTTTTACAAATGTTAATTTTATTTTTTGGCTTGCCAATATGGCTTTTAAAAGATTAAACATGCTTAAAAAAGACATTACTACGTACTAACATAAAAATAAATTTAACGATTAGATCGTTTTTATGACGTTTTTATATTTTCTGGAGGTTTATTTATTTATTTCAAATTTTTTTGTTCCACGGATAATAATTAAATTTCATAGTTTTTCTTTTATGAAATTTTCATGAACAGCTGTGTTGCGAGTATAAAAGTTTTGGTTCATAAAAATAAACAAGACAAACAAACAAGCAAAAGATTAAAAACGAGACGACTTCAAAGAGAAAAAAAAATATCAGTTTCAAGTTTGTTATAACCATTATTTTGAACTTTTTAAATGCCGTCATAGAAATAAGAGATGAAAAATAATAAATCAAAAAATAAGCGTAAAAGTAATTGAGATAGCGTTTTTCTACCATGTACTTAAATCAAATTTGTGTATTTCTCAAAAGACATTTAAAAAATAATTTACAGTGAGATGGTTTCATTTTTCTGTTCATACCTTCTACATTTTTTTTTTTTTTTTTTTTTTTTTTAATGAGAAACTTTAAAACCATTAAAATGAAGATCATTATAAAAAATGTCGATAACAGTAAGTAATAAAAATGCAAGGAATATCTAGATATATTAAAAAGTAAATCGAAACTATTAAAAAGCAATCAAACTAGAAGAAGCTTAAAAATCGTAAACGCCATTTTTATTTATTTATTTATTTATTTATTTATGAAGAATTTTATCTTTGATTTGATTTATGCGAGAATACTTTAAAAAATAAGAGATGAGATAAATTTAAAGCAACGGTTTTATTTTTAAATGTATTATTTCAACCACTAATGTTTTAATACAGCAAAAAGACTTAGCATCGTAAATCTTTTTATAATTGATATTAAAATGCATATAAAAAATAACTTGAAACTCAAAGGATTAAAGTGCAGTAAATATTTAAGATAAAAGAAACGAGTTATTATTTTTTTTATAATTTATTAAAAATGCGTAATATATTATGCGTAACAATGAAATGACTTATTAAAAAAGAAATTTCACAAAGAAATATTTTAAAAATACAATTGTTAGTTCAATGAAATATATATTTGATTATTTAAGATGTACTATTATACATATACAAAATATATTTTGATGATACAACAAAAAGTTTGTTAAATTAACCACATTTTCTTGTTGATATGTTAGCTTCAACAAAAATTTTGTTACCACAAATTGTTTGTTTCTTTTAACTAAATAAGTTTTGCTGATTAAACCAATGTTTGTTTAAATTAACAAAATGATTTTGTTGATGTAAACATACAGTTTTGTTGATTAGGTATATAGCTCGCTCATTGACTACTTACAGAGAGATCTATGACCGAACTTATTGAACTATCCAGTGAGAATTATGCTTCTTTTAACCACCTTCTATTACTGGTAAAATTAATTAAATAATTTTTATTAATTAATTTGACAAGTAATAAAAGGGGGTATTCATTAAAACAGTAACCTATTCGGATTTCATGGGTTGTTGCGACAATGTAATCATCTGTTTGTTTTCCATTATAGATCTTTTTGTTATTATATATATATATATATATATATATATATATACTATTACTTTTTATATATTAGCAATACCTGTGAAAGAGATGCCACCTCGCAGAAATCTTTTATTTTAAAAAATAATTTTATTTAAGGTTTTACAACTACGACTTATTAAAAGCAACAAAATGATTTAACATAAACATTTTAAGAATTTTTATATTGAGTATTTAAAAAAAAAAAAAAAAAAAAGCATAAAAAAATAAATTAAATTAAAGTGTCATAAATATTTAAAATAAAAGGAAGTGTTACTTCCGTAATTCAGAAAAAATGCATACTTTTTTAAAAGTGTGTATTCTAGTCCAGCGCATTCCAGCGTATTTTAGTGTGTATTCTAGTATATTTTTTCATGCTAGAATTTTTCAAAGAGATATTGATAGTTAAATTTTGTGTATCTTTGTATTTTTAAATCCTACCCTCACACATACACATTTACTTATTTTCAATTTTCGTCAGACATCTTTTCAATTGAAAATATTTTTTATAAGCTATTTTAAAACCACCAATGTTTTAATAAAGCAAAATGATTTAACATCAAGGATTTTAAATCCTTTTTATAATTCGTGTTGTAAAAGCATATTAAAAACAACTTGAAACTTAAAGAACTGAAAGTGCAATACCCATTTAAGATAAGAGAAAAAGTTCCTTTCATAACGAAATTTCATAACGTATTTTCATGACTAAAAAAAGTATATTTTATTATATTTAGGAAACACTTAAGACATTAAAAGAGAAATTTTTAAAGAAGTATTTCAAATATACCATTTCTTTAGTGTTTATTTAAATATGAGTATCTTTGAATATTCCAATCATGTACATAAATATATATTTTACTCGTTTTTGCAATTTTGAAATGCCATATCAAAAACCTCATTTTAATAAAAAAAAAAAAAAAAAAAAAAATGTTTTATGACTTTTTTATAACTACTACTGCTTTGTAGTAAAATGATTCGAAATCAAGTATCGCAAATCCTTTCATAATTGAAAAAAAAAAAAAAAAAAAAAGCATTTTATAAAACAATATGAAACTTGAAAAATTTAAAGTGCAACAAACATTTAAGGTCTAAAAACAAGTTCTTTCCTTAATTAAAAAAATGCTTAATTTATTAAGCGTCCCAAATATACTAGCAATTAAAAGAGAACTTTTCAAGTAAATTTTTAAAAAGATAGTCGTAAATTAAATTATTGTACCTTCATTTATTTGAGTTACATACATACATATATACTTATACATTTTGTTTGTTTGAAAAAAAAAAAAAAAAAAAAATTAAATATACTTTCACAAACATCCTTTCAAAAAAAAAAAAAAAAAAAAAAAAAAAAAAATATATATATATATATATATATACATATATTACTATCGCTGTTACGGGAATATGGTTTAACATTAAGTGTCTTATTATTATTATTATTATTTTAGTTAAAATTTAAAAAGCATGTTAAAAGACAACTTGAAAGTTAAAGAGTTTAAAGTGCAAGCAACACTTAAGATAAAATAACAAGTTCCTTTCAATAATAGAAAAAGAAGATTTATAATATAGTAAGTGCTTCAAATTCACGACATATTAAAAGAGGAATTTTTAAAATAGTATTTTAAACATATAATTGATAATTAAATTAATGTGTCTTTTACATCAGTACAAGAACGTTTAATCACAGATTAAACTCTGGGCTTTTGATGTTAATCTGCAATACCATAACAAAATCGTAATGCTATTTAAAAGATGCTGAATGAAGCGTGCTGTCAATTAGAATTATAGTTAAAAAAAAAAAAAAAAAGTTTAGTTTTAAATATATGGCAGATACAAACAATACTCAAAGGAAATCTATCAAATTTAAATTGAATTTTCACTTATTAGAATATACACTCCTGCTCAAAAGTTTAGAAAGATTTGCAAACGACAAGTTTTTTTCAAATTAAAAACTTATCACTCAATGAAATGTTTTCAAACGTTGGGAATTTAAAGAACTGGGTCTTCCTCATGTTTTTCAGTGAAGATTGGTTTAAGATAACAATTAGGGGGCCGGTAACAAATTGAGAAAAATCAATAATGTTTGTGATCACCCTGTATCGTTAAATGAACGAAATGAACTGTAACTTTAGGATACGTTAATATATAGACCCAGTTTAATTTGTGGATGAATTTGTGTGACGATAGCATGTTAAATAACGGAGATATAAGCGTTTATTTTAAAACTGAAAAAAATAAAAAAATAAAAATCAATATGCTTTTTATTTATAATATACAGAGTTTTTAGCGAAAATTATTCCCACTTTCATATAAGTTGGAAAAACACTTTTAAAACAATATACTGCAATCGGAATACAAATATCTTAATATCTCATGAAATATGAACATTTTTATGAAAAACGTTTTTACTGCGCATGTGCGAAAGATAAAACATTTTTTATTGCATTTTCGTTAAAAACTCTGTATATTATAAATAAAAAGCATGTTCATTTTTTTTTTTTTGGAGTTTTAAAATAAATGCTTATATCTCCGATATTTAACATGTTATCGTCACACAAATTCAGCCACAAATTGAACTGGGTCTATATTAACATATGCTAAAGTTACAGATCATTTCGTTTGCTTAATGATACATGGTGATCACAAACATTATTAATTTTGCTCAATTTGTTACCGACCCCCTAATTGTTGTCTTAAACAAACCTTCACTAAAAAGCATGAGGAAGACCCAGTTCTTTAAGTACCCACTGTTTAAAAACATTTCATTGAGAAATAAGTTTTTAATTTGAAAAAAAAAAAAAAAAAAAAAAAAGAAAAAACCCTGATCGTTTGCAAATCTTGCTAAATTTTTGAGCAGGAGTGTAGTGAGAAGAAAAAGGAAATTATAAACCCGAGTGTAAAAACAGATTTGATAAATGGTTCCTTTCAAAATAATTTATTGTATTCTTTACCTACAATTAGTAAGAGTACGGTAAAGATTTTTCCAAATTAATTAGAATTTCGTTAGTTTTTATATTTAAGTATATTTTATTTTAATATTTTAAAATATTGGAAGTAGGACATACTATACTTCTGAATTAAGGCAAGTTAAACAAAAAATGTAAATAGTAAAAATTTACCTAAGATAAAATATATATCTGCCAACAAAATTATATACAATATTATTTTCTTTTTTATTAATGTACAGTCGGGGGAAAAAAAAACGCAACACCCGCTGTAATTTCGTTATTAATTGACGCAGGAACATCTAACAGACATAATTCAACAGGAAATTAAATGCACTTTCAGAAAATGTTATCGAATTTTGAATTAGGGGTCATCTACATATTAAAATGAGCGCCAACTTTGATTTTTTCAATAGCAACACCCAATTTTGACTTCAAATTCAAATTTCTGAGAGTCTGGCAGTGCGGAAAAGTATACTGTTTGTATACTTTATCTTTAGTATTTATAGAGTTATAATCAAAAATGTGTTACGGGGTTATCAGTAAATGTAGAAAAATAAAATTAAGATCCTATAAGAAACAGATAAAATTTTAATGTTTCGCACCGGAAATCTTTCAGGTAAGAATGAATTATAAAATTAATGACTTAACTAACAAAGTTAACTTAACTGACTTAACAAAGTTAATAAATTAACTTTGTTATTTTTTTAAGATTTGATTCGTTATCTCATGCAAAACTTTATAAGAGACGGCCCCCTAAACCACTCCAAAAGAAAGATTTATTTATATCTCGAAAACTAATAACTAGAATGAGCTGCAAATTTGCATACCCATATTTTTCATCATTAGGATTCATTTTATGTAAAAATTAATATAGGTCATAATTCATAATTTTTATGAATATGAATTTATTAATATTTTTCAGAATTAAAAATATTTTTCAGAATCAAATGTAATGGTGGATTATGTTTGGGTTTCTTCACTGTATCTTGTAAAAAAAAAAAAAAAAAAAAAAAAATATATATATATATATATCGTTCGTGTTATTTTTTGTGAAGATATTAATAAAAGTTTGAAATATGAATTTAACATTAGCGCCTTCAAACTTTGAACGCTTATAACTCTATAAAAAAATAAGTAAAATATACAACCAATATACTTTTTCGCGTTGTCGTGATCCCAGGAATTCAAATATAAAATAAAAATGGGGCATTACCATTGAAAAAATCAGAGTTGGTCCACGTTTTAATATGTAGACGACCCCCAATTAAAAATTTCAGTTCATTTTCTGAAACTACTCACAATTCCCCGTCGAAAGATACCTATTACATTTTTCTACATCGATTAGCAACGAAGTAAAGTTGAGTGTTGCGTTTTTTTCCCCTCCGACTGTACAGTCGGAAAAAAAAAAAAAAAAAAAAACGCAACACTCAACGTAACTTCGTTGCTAATCGATGTAGAAAACTGTAATAGGTATTATTCGACGGGGAATTGTAAGTAGTTTCAGAAAATGAACTGAAATTTTGAATTGGGGGTCGTCTACATATTAAAACACTCACCAACTTTGATTTTTTTCAATGGTAATGTCCCATTTTTCTTTTATATTTGAATTCCTGGGATCGCGAAAACGCGAAAAAGTATATTGGTTGTATATTTTACTTATTTTTTCACAGAGTTATAAGCGTTCAAAGTTTGAAGGTGCTAATGTTAAATTCATATTTCAAACTTTTATTAATATCTTCACAAAAAATAACTTGATCGATATAATTTCTTTTTACAAGATATAGTGAAAAAACCCAAACATAATCCGTCATTACTTTTGATTCTAAAAAATATTTTTAATTCTGAAAAATATTAATAAATTCATATTCATAAAAATTATGAAATATGAGCTATATTAATTCTTAAATAAAATGAATCCTAATGCTGAAAAATATGGATGTGCAAATTTGTAGCCCATTCCAGTTATTAGTTTTCGAGATATAAATAAATCTTTCTTTTGGAGTGGTTTAGGTCTCTTATAAAGTTTTGCATGAGATAACGAATCAAATCTTAAAAAATAACAAAGAAAATTAAACAAAATATTTTTATTTTTTATTTACAGGTCAAATTATATAACAACGTCAAACGCAAAGAAATGAAACAAAAATGATGATTTTTAGATATTAGTGTTAGCATCAAGAATTCCTGTTTTCTAAAGAAGACAAGCCCCGCCTTCATGGTTCTTCAAAACAAAACAATACAGAAAAGAAAAGTAAATGTGACATTGAGTGGTGAATTCAGGTTAAACCCCTTATTTTATGTTGACAAAATATGCACAAGTGGTATTTTTACTTCATCGATTACTGGTAATAAATTTTGAATCTTTTAAACAAACACTAGAAGAAAAAATTAACTAAATAGGCGGGGTTTACTGTTTTAAATAGAAAAATATGTTTAATGTAAAAATTTACTATTAGAAAAAAAAAAAAAAAAAACGAATGGAATTGGAATGCAAGACAGGACTTATAAAATCGTTTCTTAACTACCGTCATAGTTAAACTCATTTGCTTCATATATTGGTTTATTTTTATTTATTTATTTTGTAGGTGGGAGGATTATTATTTTAAAGATACTTTAGTCTTTAAAATTTTATTAATATATTTCAACTTTATATATTTTTAAAAATATACTTTAACTTTTATAAATATATTTTAACACTTTTTGCGACAGCAGGATTTTGTCTTTTTGACTGTAAGGTCCGCCTCAAGGCGTTATTCTCTCAAAATAAAATATTTCAGAACAACTTTTCTGTATTCACAATTATATTACAAATGGATATACTACATTATAATTATATTCTTTCTAATCAATATATTTCTATCCATAGTATATTTTATTGCAAAAATATGAACACTGAGTACACATCTAAGAAATACGTAACACACAAATTACGTAAGAAACGCCCACTGACAGAGTTACAGATTTTCAAATGACGTGAATCTACGTCAACAGTCGCGAAAGGGTTAATTAAGAAATTATATTTTCATAGAAATTATAAAATGAATCGTACAGTTCCAAAGAGTTCAACTGACCCAAAACTGGTAAGTGCGATTAAAATTGTTTAATATTTACTTCATGAACCCTTACAATAATTTATCCGAAAAGATTTAGTTTATGCGTTGTATCTATATTTTTTCATTTCGTATATTATGTTACACCTACGAAAGAAAATGTAAGCTTTATTGGTGATCAGTACAGCCATAATACACACTTTTACCTGAAAAATATTGCACTTTTTTCAAGGAGTACTGTCTGGACCAATCGCAAGTGTAATGTATATAAATAGACCTAAAATTATCTAAAAAAGTACTGAAGTATATACAAATCTAAAAAACTGAATTCTGGATAATTAGAAAACTGGGAAGTGTAAACGTTTTTATTAATTGAAGAGCTTGTTTCCAAATGGCGTTAAGTCATTTTTTTCAGTTCTTGAAAAAACGCGATTTTGTTATGTAAGGTTTATTATTGAATTTAAGTAAAAGATAATTTTTCCCAGTAATCTATGGATGATAATAACACTAAATTACATGTTTAAAAAAATCCTGACAGTATAGTTATTTAGAAATAAAAAAGAAAAAAATGACTTAACTCTTTTTGGAACAAAACTATGACTTACGCCCTTTTGGCACAAACAAATAACGAAATGAAATGACTTACTTCCATTTGAAAGTTATACAAGTATTTTTTTTTTCATGTAAATAGCTATACAATTTGGGAAGGTAGTTAGTTACTACAAATCTTCATTTACATATTCTATTTCTCCATCTTTATCATTATTTTCACTTATGTTAGCGTTAGCAGTATCGTTGCAAGATTATTTATAAAAATAAAAACATTCGTGTAATTTTTTAATTTCCGAAGCGTTAAGTAATGTTAAAACATCTCTTTTCTTTGCTTGTTTCACATTGTTTTTTGTTTTTATTTCAGAAGGGGCGCATGGGAGATTTTTCCCCCTCGTTTCAGGATCTTATGACGGCAAAACGAACCACAGTAGGTTGTCTTGATTCCCACATCTCGCTTCGTAATTTCCAGTACTTTTGACTTTGAAATCGACAAACCTTGTTTGCTTTTCAGACGACAATGCGCAAATTTTTTCCAATCTAAAATATTCCACTGCTTCTTATACTAAAAAAAAAAAAAATATTTCCAACCTTAGAGAAATGTCCAAAATATTCATTAGAGAGTAAAATTGTATCCACTTTCTTTAAACTAGTCTCCACTCGGCCGAATGTTCTATCTGCTGTAAGTAGGAGCGACCACACACTGGTATATAGTATGCAAAGGTGAGGTCTTTTGAGCAGCCACTGCTGAAAGCATTCCTAATATGGTATAATTTTTATTTCTGTGATAATTCCTGATTTTGCATCAGGTCAAAACATATTGTAATTTCATCTTCTCCTATAAGCTTTCCCCTAAAAGTGAATAAAAATTTTTGCTCCGGTGTTTATCAATCAAAATTTCGGTTAACAGGGTCTTTTCTTTTTTCTGTACATTTTTCTGAATTCATTTGTATTTTTTTCCTAATACAGAAGGAACAAATGTCTTTTTTCGGGGTTCCAAAGCCACGATTAAAATCTTTTACAAACAAATTATAATAAAGGTTATAAGTACATTCCTCTTTATATTTGTCTATGGGAAAAAAAAATCTCAATGTGCATTCTTTTCCTAAATTTTGACTTTTCACAAAAGGCCAGACAAACCACTTGATCTAAAGGCACGCTACAAATGGTTAAACTTGACTTAATCCCTTTTGGCACAAAACTTACTTGTGACTTAATTTTTTTTGGAAAAAAACACGGATTTCACTTTCTGTTTTCATTATGACTAAACTTCGTTTCGAACTTCTACTTATTGAAAATATATTGTTAGAAATGTGCTGCGACCGTTTGCATCGAAAGTCAATTTTTGAAATTTTTGACTTAACGCCTTTTGGAAACAAGCTCTTCAATTGTTATAACTCTTTCTTTCCTGAAAGATTTCCGGTGTGAAACATTAAAATTTTGTTTATTTGTTATAGGATCTTAATTTTATTTTTCTTCATTTAGAGATAACCCCTTAACACATTTTTAATTATAACGCTATAAATACTAAAGTTAAAGTATATAAACAGTATACTTTTCCACACTGCCAGACTCTCAGAAATTCGAATATGAAGTCAAAATTGGGTGTTGCTATTGAAAAAATCAAAGTTGGCGCTCATTTCAATATGTAGATGACCCCTAATTCAAAATTAGACGACATTTTCAGAAAGTGCATTTAATTTCCTGTTGAATTATGTCTATTAGATATTCCTGCGTCAATTAATAACGAAATTACAGCGGGTGTTGCGTTTTTTTTCCCCCGACTGTACGAAACATTATATTTAAATCTAGATCATATTTATATGCACACACAATAAAATTGATCTGTCTAAAATAATCTGCAGCGTCCGTCTCTGTGCTGCATTGTTTCTGTTACAGTGTATGTCATTATTTAAGTTATATACATACACATATATGTTATCTATTTGCTTTGCAATTTTTGTAAAAGAAATGTTATCTTGAAAATATTTGCTTTCAGTAATAATATTAATAATAATGCTCTCTTATAAACACTAAATCAGCAAAAAATAAATATAAATAAATAAATAAAATAAGAAAAAAAATAATAACATCAGCTATTTTAAATGTTTTATAATTCATTTTAATAAAACTTTTTTTTTTTTTTTTTTTTTTAACTCGAAACTTGAAGAATTTCAAATGCAATAAATGTTTAAGATAAAAGAAAGAATTCCTTGCATAATTCAATTATAATACATAATTTATTACTTGTCTCAAACACATGAGCTATTAAAAGAGAAGTTTTTAAAGAGATATTTTAAAAATACCATTTCTTTTGTGTTAATTCAAATATGTGTATCTTTGATTATTTCAATTACGTATATACATAATTATTTACTCATTTGAAATTTTTGTGAAACGAATATCTTTTCATTTCAATACTTTTTTTAAAAATACTTATGAATAAAAATTAAATGAGAATAGTAATTTTCACTTTATTTAGAAATATTCCCAAAGTAATAATTTCATTAATAATACGAAAATTTTTAAATGTGGAATTCTATTAAACGCGAGATAAAGTTAATTATACCAATTACTGGAAAAATGAATGGATTGAATTTGACGTGTATAAGGTAAATATAAATAGTTTTTTTTTCACTAGATCTCTAATATTAAAATAGCTGTTTAAATATTCAACTATACATTAATTATGAATTATAAACAATTTTATTTATTCATGAGTGCATTAATGAAACAATGTGCTATACATATATTTTCTCTTTAAAGCGTTAATTGCTGATAAATTAACATTATAATTTATTTTCCTAAATTCTTTTTAAAATTTATTTATTTATAAAATATATTACTAAAGCTGAACAGCAAAAATTCGTAAATTTATTTTTTCTATGTAATTATGTTATCTATTCAAATGCAATTACGGATATATATTTCGTTATGTTAAAGAATTTTAATAATAATAATAATAATAGTAAAAATATATATACAGTCGAACCTCGTTAATGCACTGTAAAAAAAAAAAAAAAAAAAATTCTGAAATAGATAAAAATTTGTAAGGTATTTGGGTAAAGCAATGTTCCAAATTTTAAACTTCTCTTCATAACCCAAAATGGGTCAGAAAATCTATCTATTTTGAGTTTACAAACTTGTTATGTATGGTTCACTATCTTATTTTATATTTTTGTCTGTAATAAATAAAGACGTTGTAGAAAATAATGTATCACTCACCTCTTATATATATATATATATATAAATATATATATATCTAACATGCGTAGATGATCTAAACAAAATCTAAACATTTCGTATGTATACGTATGTACGCTGCAAAAAATAAACCCCAAAACAATTCCATCCAAAATTGGTCTCAAAATTGGTGTTTCAATTTAGGTTGAAATTTTGCGTTATAAACAGAACTTTCCAATTTGGAACATTGCTTTACCCAAATATCTTACAAATTTTGCCTATTTTAGAATTTTTTTTACAGTGCGTGAATCTTAAAGGGGATAAAAAATATGTTCATGTTATCAGCAGTTCCTGCTATCAGTAACTGATCTTTATATAACTAAACTAATCTTCATTTTGACTGGGATTGTGAAAACAGTTCATGTTAAAAGTAATTCACGTTAAAAGTGTTCACGTTAACATGGTTCGACTGTAATAGATATTCTCTGCAAATAGCTATGAATGTAATGATCAATCACTTTTGTTAGCTTTATTTTCCATTTTATTTTATTTATTTATGTTTTTTATAAGTATTACATAGGACTGTAGTACAACACCTGTGTTATATTCTCTTTTTAACCCATTGAATGCGAATACACTTTAAGAAATTTTAGTATAGTACACTGAGTGGGGGGAAAAAACCCACATTCATCAAGACCGAATAAGTAGTCATTTTCTGAATCCTTAAACCAGATATATAGATTTCTGAGTTATGCGCATAAGCTAAACAAATAACCTGGATAGACGAAATGATCGAGAATTTCTAGTCTGCACTTTTCTAGATGGTGAAACAATATTATGAATATTATGAATCCTTTGTGTTGCGAGGAATTCTTTCTTGATTTCCTAGAACTGGGTCACAAAAAGAAAATTATATTTACTAAAACTCGCCTCTTGTGCTCGCATTTATTTGCAGAGATTTTTAAATAAGCTTGACCACGATAACGCTAACGCAGGAAAACGTTCTAGAATTATAATAGGGGTTTTTAGAACTGCCTACCAAAGGGAATTAGGATGTATAAGGACGACATGGAACTATTTTTACTTGAGCTGCAGTTTAGTTTCTACATGTCAGTCAAAGTATTTTTTTTCAGCGTAAAATTCGGAGAGTTGGTCATTAAATTATACACTCACCTCCCTTCTTCGAGAAAAATGTCCAGTTCTCGTATTTGTAACAAAGTATTGTAAAGTTCAGAGTGTTGACTGTTCATTAAGGGTTTCTTCCCTTCTTCAACACTGTAAAAAAATGTTGTAATTTTTCCTGCACTTTCTGCTGTAGTTTTTCAAGCACCTGTTCTTTCAAATAAAAATACAGCAGAAAATCTTGTAAAAATTTATTTCTTCCTCTCGTAACCAATAGCAACGGAACTTCCTTTGGACTTTAGACTAAAACATCTGCCCAGGAACATAACATCTGTCCTGTCTCTTTGTAGTAGATATTTTCTGTCTTAACTGTCGATGAGGCAAGCATAGAATGGTCCATGGAAAAGGTTTGTTGTTAATTTTTACAATATTAATATTTTGTGTTGATTAATTAAAATGAATTACTTTCAAATATATTAATTTGCGCAGAGATCCATTAGATCTTAGTTTGAAAATTTTTGAGTCATTTAAAATGAAAATAATTCAAAATTTTATATTTTCTTTCATTTTAAGAATATTAATTCCAGTTTAAATAACAAATTTCAGATAATTTAATTAAAGTAAAATGAAAATTGTTTTATTTCTTAATAACCCCTTTTGCAAACAAATCGTTTGCGATCCTTGAGAAAACTCCCGAATGATGACATAGCGAGGAATTCTATTAAAAAGGGAAATATATGAGATAATATGGTATTTTGAATCTCAGAATAGTTTTCTCTAACTTTTATTTATTTATTGTAATTTAATTAATTAATTTTCAAAATTGATATCTGCCATCGAACAGATATACTTATTTTGAAGCTGGATTTTATATTAAATTTATGTGCTATTTTATATTGTCTTACATTTAATGCTTCTTTGAATTTTTAATTTCTGTATAGCTCGAAATACCACCTTTTTTAAGGACATTTTCCAACTATTATTCAGTATCAATCATTTTTTGACTTATTTTATGATAAAAATTGTATTTAACCCGTTCATTCCCAACTTTTTCCATCCATAACACAATAAATCTTATATTTAGTGATAAATTTATTTCAAAGGTAATATATATATATATATATAATAGGAGTAATAGCAGAGTATGAATTTATATAGATAACATAGCAACTAGAAATGTGTTTATTTATGTTTAATATAACCACTGATACCACTTATGATTTTAAGTGGTAACTTTTCAATGAATAAAAATATCAAAATTTTGGAAGAAATACAAATTATAAAAATTAAAATAAAGAATATTTCAAACAGTTAATTTACTTAAATTGCCTAAAAACAGGAAACTGATTCCAATATTATTATCGGAATAGAGAAAAATATACTTTCATTTATCAACAAGGATAGTGAACTCATCTAAAATATATATATATTTCGGTGGGAAAATGTATAGAAATTTTAATATTGTTTATTCTGAATCAGCGTGAGTGTTGGATGGAAAGAAAGAAAATCTGAATTGTTATGATTCCAATTGATATCACGGGGAATGAAAGGGTTAAATTTAGTGATGGAAAATGTGGATGAAAACGGTGGAGATTTTGAGCTCTGAATTTCTATTATAAAGAAAAGCATTAGGACGAGAAATCTATTTCTTTCAGTAAAATACAGCAATTGAAAACGATTTTTTTTTTTTCTTTTGGCACCAAGTAGAAAAATGTAAAACAAATTTTAAAAGGTTTATATAAGTAACCGTTGCCAATGAACGTAATTTTATATTTTAAGAAAAAGGCTGAGCTATTTTTACATTTATTCATTTATTTATTACCCTTTTGGAATATTTTAATCAAAAGAAAACTATCTTTTTTTCTTCTTCTTCTTACTGAATTCTTGAAAATTTTCGATCTTCTGGTTTTCGATGGATTTACACGTTTTCAGTCGTTCTGAACACGATTAGACCACGTCTAGAAAATCTCTCTCTTTATGTATGAGTGTGCATGTGTGTCAATGTGTATCAAAAATTTTATATACACCATACCTTACGAACGAATGAACAAAATTTAACCAAACATCATATTTAGTTGGACCTTGACTTAGCTTAGTTTTGATTACATTTAGTGATCATTCACTCAACAGGTTTCGCTGTCATACTATTTTTTTTTTTTTTTTTTTTTTTTTTTAATGCGGCAGTGTAGGGCAAAATTTCGTATAAATGTACATAATGAGAATTATTTTTATTTTTCAATGTATTATGTATATATATACATATATATGATTGTGATAATCAGCAAGGAAAAGTTATTTGTGTATGGGCATCTCCCCCCTCCTTTCGAGAGAATAATTGCTCCCTTCTTCAGGAAGTATGTAATTTTTCAGTATGGATATATTTCAAAAGAACTGGTCAATACTCTTAAAACGAATAATTGGTTTAAAACAAATTTATTATTATTATTTTTCATAAAAATTCTTTTCGGAAAAAAAAAAAATATATATATATATATATATATATATATATATATATATATATATATATATATACTGAGATGTCTTCATAAAATTGATTTTCTTTCGACATTAAGTGTTAAGCTTAGAAAATCCGTGCAACAGAGTTTTTTTTTTTTTTTGTGTGTGGAGTGAAGTACATAAATGTGGACACATACTTTCGAAGAGCTAAAATTATTACAGCGAAGTAGGGAAAGCGGTGAAGGTAGATTCGTAAAATTTTAAATTAAAGATTGGAACTATAAAAATAGTAATGCTATTAATGAATTCTTTGAGTGTAAAATCACGCAATTTTGTTACGATCAGAATTTTAAGGGGAGCGAACAGGCTTCTCGGGGGGGGGGGGGGGGTTAAGACGTAGATATTTATATATTGTTTAAATGAAACAGTATTAATTTGATATTAAATATTAAACAGAGTAATTGTTACGACAGAAAAACAAAAATAAAAATTTGCGAATGTAAGATCAGCAAATACTGTACGAAAGGTTAAAAAAGGTCATCCACTCCCAACGTCCCAACCTAAACAATTATATCATTTATTGCCTCGAGCGCAGAAGTTTTTCTATCCAGGGCATTTGACGATAACCACTAACCACAGACACAGATGGTTTTAATCTATTGCACATAGTATTGATAAGACTGCTATAAATTATTTCCAAGTGTAAAATAACTGTCTATCATTAGATTTAATGCATTTTATTGCGCGTTTAATATAAATATATATATAAACTCGGCTTACAGAGTACTACTTTTTAATTTTTTTCACGTTTTAAGATATTAATAATGATAATAAGGACTTTAAATACTATTTCCTTTCTTTTCCTTTTCTTTCTTTCTTTATTTGTTTGTTAACTTATTTATTCTTTTTTCCCTCAATATAATACAATACCCATAAATAAATAGCATTTCCTTGTATTAAGCGTTAGTTAATAAAAATCTAATGGCATATTTTAGTAAGCATACACCTTAATTCTGAAATATGCGGATTTATTGGTAAATATTTAATTTTTTTGGAATCAGCAAAACAGTTCGATTTTTGACGCTTAAACACAGATATAATTCCATATTTTAGCAATGGATGATAAAAATAAATACGTGTTCGAGTAATTAGCTGTAATTAAACATAAATTTTGTAAATCAAGAATATAACATATTTCGGCACACACACACACACACAAAAAAAAAAAAAAAAAAAAAAAAAAAATGAAAATTTAATCATTTTGATACACTATTGTCAAAAATCATTTGTTTTTACATTTAAATAAAAACAGTGATATTTTTAGTGAATGAATAAGATACCTGCCTATTCTTCTGATTACGAATGAAAGAGATTTTTTCTAACATGCCAAAAAATAACGATTTTACGTTTCATAATAGCCTTAGTGCGATAAATTTATATAAGAACTACTATAATTTTTATGAAATATTTCATTTTTCTAAAAAAAAAAAAAAAAAAAAAAAAAATGAATCTGGGTATAAATGATAACACAGGTCGACATGTAAAATTTTGATTTAATAATTTTGGCTGATCTGTATGTTTTTGGTGCGTTGAAACCGAAAATGAAGCCAGTTTTTCTCTATCACGTATAGATTTTTGTCAATACAGGGTGCCTGCCTATACAATTTCTTCTATTACTCTTCTACCAATATAATTATATGGTAAGTTTTATAGTATGTTTCTATTATTAATTAATCATAGATACCTATTGTTGTAACTGCGAAGCACTAGTGCAACTTAAAAACATATCAACCAACCAACCAACCTGTTTTTATGATGGTATATGTAAGAAATTGTGTTGGTAAACACCCTGTATTGACAAAAATCTTTTCGTGATAGAGAAAAATGGGCTGCATTTTCGGTTTCATCATATCAAAAAACAAAGATCAGCTGAAATCATCGAATCAAATTTTGTCAACTTCATTTTTGTAGGCCTGTGTAATCTAATAAATCTAATAAAAATTTCTAATAATTTATTCTGCGTCTATCCGTGCACTGATTTAAACGTATCAGGAATAATGGCAGAATCTAACCTGTTTGTCTGCCTTTGAGACCCAGGTCCTTGGAGGAGTGCATTCCATGGAGGTTTTTCTGTGAGTTTCGGGGGCAATCACAGAGAACATTTTACAGGACTAGGTTGATGGATATGAACTATGTTTGAACCTAGTAGTCTAGTCTACAGACTTTTAGGACAAATTCGTTAAATTATATCTAGCTAGATATAAATTGAGGATTCTTTTTATTTATTTTAAATTGAGTAGATAAGCATTTGCTACTTCCAACACAAATATAATAATTTCTGTGCAAATTTATTTTATTTGAAAACAAAACTGTCAAGCATTAATGAAACTGTAATATTAAAGTAAAATCCTGATTTTAAATTTAGAAATTTTACAAAACAATCTTTCAACTTCTAACGGCATTAGTTTTCTATTTTGCTTTATAAGCAAGTACTTTTTGCTCCTATCTCATATAACACTGGAAATATATCTATCGTTATATTAATTATGAAATCAATTATTTCTTTATAAGAATTTTAACATGCATCACGGATAACATTCGATATTTTTTTTTCTTTTTTAACTACCCTTGTTTCTATTACAGAAATATTTATTATATATATATATATTCCAAATTAATTGATATGGTAATTAGTGTTAGGAAATCTCATTTTTGTTATATATATTACATCAATATTATACATATTACATTATATGTATTATCAACAACAACAACTATACGAGATCGAGCTTCTCTCACCGTTAATCTCTTAGCTTTAAAAATAATAGCGGTTTCAGTAAAGTAGTTACCATCTAAAGCTGTAAATATAAATAGTACGAACTGATACAAAAGTTCGGGAAATGTGCGAATTTTATTGATTAACAACAAAAAAAAAATTTGCTTCAGTAATTAATTGCAATTAAACGTAAATTTTAACAAAGAAGAGTGAAATGCTTGTACATTTTTTTAATAGGTTGCAGAATTGATGCATATTTCGGGAAACAACTTCGAAAAATTGCGAATTTTATAGATGAGATTGGAGAAATAATTGTAAACTTTGGAAATTATTTACATTTTTAAACATAAATTTTGACATCTAACGACGAAATTATTCAGTACTTCAAACATAGGTTGTAAAATTATCACGTATTTCGTTTTTTTTTTTTTTTTTTTTTTTTTTTTTAAGGTTGAACTTCCTTGTTTCTCAATAACATAACAGCCTATATCAGAAATTATTTGCATTATTAACCTGTAACGCTATAATAGTCAATTGGGACAAGTAGATGACTCTTATAATCCTGATAGGATTAAATGTAATAATTATATTCTTAAAAAAAAAAAAAAAAATATATATATATATATATATATTATTGTTATGTATCAAAGCATTATTTTCATTATTTATTTATTTATTTATTTATTTATATTTTTACTTTTTAAGATTAAGGTACAAGACTTCTTCATTGACAAGTGTTTTGGAAATTTCTTTGAAGGAACCTGTACATATACGGCCTAAAAAAAATTTCACGTTAATTTTTCTTTATAAATTTTCTTGCTTTAAATAAAACATTTTTAGATGCAATTGGTGTAAGAATAATTTCTTACTTTTATGTTGAATTTGGATACTTTGTTTTCTTCGTATGAGTCCTTTTGTTTTAAAGGGTTCATTATGTACAGTGGGTGAAAAAAGTATTAGAAATACTTGTAATTTTGACATTTTTTTCGATTTTCAAAAATAAATAAATAAAAATACTGGATGAAGTGGCATTAAACTCCAAACATGCAAAGAACATTTATAAACTACATTTTATACTGTCAAGTTAGTCACGAATGGAATTAGGGGACAAACTATAAACTGAAGAAAAGCATAAACATTCTTCATCACCTTATATTATAAATATCTACAAATAACTTGTAACTTTAACACATTATTGCACTCTATATGTACAATGTACAATATTTGCATTTTTTTTTTTTTTTTAATCGTACTATTATTAAGGAAGATATAACTTTTTTTCAAAAAGCATTAAATTATTTTTGGCAAATATTTTGTTTATAACAAGAATGCATCTCAAAACATTGTTACAAAACTTGAAGAAATAGTACTCCAAAACACAAAATTAACATGGGTAGTATTCGCTACGATTTGACTATTTGAAGTTTTTTTTTTTTTTTTTTTTCCTTACTATGCATGGGCTAAAAGTAGATTTTTTTAATTACGCGGGTTGAAAGCTTGATACGTTATTGCTCAAAAGTTTAACAAGATTTGCAAACGATCAGTTTTTCAATTTAAAAACTTTTCTCTCAATATAATGTTTTCAAACATTGGGTGTTTAAAGAAGTGTATTTTCCTCATGTTTTTCTGTGAAGGTTGGTTTAAGACAACATTTAAAAGCAGGAACAAATTGAGCAAAATCTATAATGTTTGTGATCTCCCTGTATTATTAAATTTAAAGAAATGATCTGTAACTTCAGGATGTTTTATTTTAAACCAATTACAATTTGTGGATGAATTTGTGTGACGATAGCAAGTTAAATAACGGAGATATAAGCATTTATTTACTCAAAAATAAAAATAAATAAAAAATAAAATAAAATAAAATAAAAACTTTTGAAACAATATGCTGCAATTGAAATACAAATATTTTAAACGTCTCATTAAATGTGAGTCTTTTTATGAAAAACGTTTTCACTGCGCATGCGAAAGATTAAAAAAAAAAAAAAATACGTAGGCTGAAAGCTAGATATTTGGACAACTTTTATCAAAAGTTCATTTGAATAGAGTAAAAAGTAAGAAAATTGTCGGCAAAAGAACGAGTTAGATTTTAGTTTTTTTTTTTTTTTTTTGAGTTGAAATTTGATAAGGACTTTTTTTACACGGCGCATGATTAATTTGAAGATTCAATTATTTCCATCTCTTTGTAAAAGTTCTTTTTTGTGGGAAAAACCCCTTATGATTTCGCAAATCTTAGTAAATAAACAAAAATAAGTTAGGTCTACAGGCTTATAAAATTTTTTTCACAAAAGAGTACTTTTGGAGAGTGGTTGAAATAACTGGATCTTCAAATTAATTGCACAAGACGGGGAAAACCCTTTGTTAAATTTCAACTCTAGAAAAATATCTAAAATCTAGCTAGTTCTTTTTGTTAAATTTTTACTCCGTTTATAAATGAACTTTTGACAAAGTTGCCCAATATATCTAGCATTCAACCCTGTGTAATAAAAATTTTTCTATCTTTCGCGCATGCACAATGGAAGCGTTTTTCATAAAAAATGTTCATATTTCCTGAGATAGAAAGGTATTTGTATTCCAATTGCGGTATATTATTTCAAAAGTGTTGTTCAGATTATCTGAATGTAGGAGTAATTTTCGTTTAAAACTCTCTAGATCAGACCTGTCCAACCCAAAACACTTAGTGGGCCGCATTGGAAATCTATTTTATTCATTCGGGCAGCACTGTATGTACAATCATACTGTATGTACCCGACTAATTTCGCCGTAAATTAGTGTAGAGACTTGCGGCTGGTGCCAATCAATTAGTAATAAGATCTAGTTTAGAACGGTTTAGTTAGATTTTGCTTAAGGGGTGTCTACATATTAAAACTGGCATCAACTTCATTTTTTTTCAAAGGCAACCCCCCAATTTCGACGAGCTTTTTGGATTACTTGGTACAAATCAACTCAGAAAATGACATAGTTTATATGTTTCTATCAATTTTTCTCAGAGTTATAATTCGTTAAAATATGGAGATGCTAATGTTAAATGAATGCAATAAACATTAATTCATGTCTTCCCAAAAAATTAATAGATTAAAATTTCTTTCTTTTTTTTTTTTTTTTTTAACGTTATTATGAATTAATCCAAATATATTCCATGCATATTTTTGATTAAAAATTTTTTTTGAATTATGAAAATAATTAATAAAATCATATTTCAAAAAATTATGAGTTACGACCTGCCTTAATTTTTGCACGAATAGAATGGGCATCATTAAAAATATGGGTTACAGTTCATTCCTATTATTATTTTTCGAATATAGTGATATTTCAATTTTTATTGCTCTTAGCGGGCTGTCACTCGTTATCTTTTGTGTCATATACTACTTTGCTTGCTCATGATTATAATAGTTATTGAAGTAAGTTTAGACGTACACATCATTTCTTAATTAGCATTACTTTACATTATTTTATATTTAAAATTGTTATATTTATTTTCCGATTATTATCTGAATGGATACAATACTTTTCTGTGTGATATCTGAATTTTATTTTTTTAAATATAGAGATTTACCCTTGATAAATTTTTGCTTGTTGCTCGATGAAAACTTGATATAAAGAATATAAAATATACCTTTTTTCGAATCGCCTTGACCTCAGAAGTTCGAATACGTACTCAAAAATGGGTGTTACAATTCGGGAAATTAAAAAAAAAAAAAAAAAAAGGAAGAAGAAGAAGAAGCTTGTACAAGTTTTAATATGTGCATGACACCCTAAACAAAATTTAGCAATTGAATAAAATACTAGATGTTATTACCAATCGTTAGGCATCAACTGCCGGTTTCTATGTTAATTTTCGGCGAAATTAGTCGGGGAAGGAAATTATTATTATTATTTTATGACTGTACATATTCATATGGAGAGTAATCTTTCGGGAATAGCAGAAGAGTTGATAACTATACAGTATGTATAGTAAATATATTGAAGAAAAAAAAAATAAAAAACAAGAAAGAAAAATAATGCAGTACGCATTGATTAGTAACACTTTCCAACTGTACGTAATTGTCGTATCGAATAACTTTTAATATTCTTTGCCTACATTATCACACAACAGACAGAATGACTGAAAAATATACAGATAGACTAATTGATTTTAAAATTACTTTTACGCATTTTGGAAAGTTTTAAAAAGACTTAACGCAAAAGAAAATGCAGTCATTAGATTATAATTACAGCTTTTGATCTCTCTGAATATTTTAGTGTAGCCCTGTAAATCAGAAAGTTAATCATATCATATTCTATACAAAATATTATTATTTTTTTTTCCCCCAGAGTTGTATCATTTGGATCCTTAATAGAACATATATCTGATTCTAAGTTTACTCATCCTGCTATGCTCAGGAGTGAAAAAGTGAAAATTACTGCTATGTTCTTAAATGATAATAAAAAGAGAGTAAATTAGCAGCATTGTGGCATTCCAAAAGAATAACATTTAACTATTCACTTACAGAAACGGATAAATTTTTTAGGTGACCAAGTGTGACACTGTAAAAAAATGACATTCATAACTACAGTAATACTTAATTGTATTTTAGATTGGGAATAATAAAGTTTAAATGATATATTTTAGAAAGAATTAAAATGGTAATTTTATAGAATTTTGTGAGATAGAATCAGTGTTACAAGTTTGGGGGCTTTTTTTTTTTATTCAATTGCTACCACTAAATTTTAATTGTAACGGTTACCTAATCGCTTCGAAGATAAATCATCTATTATTTATATAAAATATCATTTCTCAAAATTATTGGTGATAGTTGAATAAAAAAAGTCCTCAATCTGGCAACACTGGGTAGAATTTTCTAGAAATTGGAAAATGATCAAAGGGTAATAAACAAGGAATAATTAAATAGGTAGGATTCCTGTCAGTGTAACGACAATTATATCCATTCGGAATAATTGGCATCAATTTTGTGATTAGGAATAACAAATGTGTCATCTAGAAAATTTGTCATTAAAATGTTAGGTTTACTGGAAAGTTATGTCCTTTTGAATTAATAAAATGAAAATTTTTATTTAACAATTATCATCTTGAGAGTTACACAAGAATACCTTAAATGTTATCCAAGATAACTTTCCGATGTAAGTATTTTAATTAAAAAATGCAAAACTTTCCGGTAGACCTAACATATCTAATATTCACATTGGAAAAACATAACGTAAATTACTCCTAGCAGAATCATGTTTTCATAGAGAACCAAACATCTTTTCCCTATTCTGATCTTTATAATTTTGATGGCGCACCTACACTGCAGTTCCCCTGGTGTTCTTCCCAGGACATCCTTGAGATATCTTGAGAAATAAAGAACATTCCCTAGAGACATCACAAAGATGTACTGGGGGTGTATTGTTAGGGCATCTGCGCGAAAATACTTTATTCTTTTCATGACTTCGTCATAAACAGAATAAATGAATAAATAAATAAAAATAAAAAATATTTTGTGATCTCTGCAATTAAATATAAGACAGGGATCGCCACTATCACTTCTTCAATAACACTATTTTTATAAAGTAATGTCTGTAATATTCGACCAGAGATAACTGCTGTTGCAATGATAAAAATCATTGCAATTTTTTTTTTTTTTAATGAAAAAAAAAAATTAAATTAAACATTGTACTTAAAAAGTAACTGTGTCAAACCCTGCATTTAAAAAAAAAAAAAAAAAAAAAAAAAGACATTGAACAATTAATTATAGAAAGGATGCAGCAACCATGCAAAAAGTTGAACAAAAAATCGGAAACAGTATTAAAAATTTATTATAGTTGGTTCAGAATTTAAATCTGTAACAATAAACATGAAGTAACAATAAACATGAAAAGCAAGCACGTCCAAGCAATAATAATAATAAGAAGAAGAAGAATTATTATTTATTATTATTATTATTATTGTCAAACAAAAAATTAAGTTACAAATACAATAAGAAAATAAATATTATATTTAAAAAAATATTTTTCAAAAATTATCCATGGCATTAAATTTTGAAGATATTTTAATCAGAGTACCTAAAATTTGACGAACCAAGCTAAAATGCTTCTTTAATCTTTAAACCATAATACAAAATCAACAGGTTTAACTCTCTATTGAGTGAGGAAAAGTGGAAAATACTACATTCCAAAAATAGTTTAAATTATTAGTCTATGTCTTCAGTTATACTTTTCTAAAGCTTTATTTCAGGCTTAACATGACTTTATAGAAGAAAAAAAAGAGAGAGAGAGAGAGAGAGAGACGTGGAGAGAAAGATGAAAAAGAAAGAAACCGATCTTTTCGTGTGCATTTTTTTTTTTTTTTTTTTTTTTTTTACAACAGTGTTGTGAAATTTATAGCTCCGATAAGAACACCATCCTGTAAACTTTGCTACAAAATGTAGTGAATTTTTCAGAATTATAAAAAATGAAATCTTGTACAATTCTCAGCAAATGCTCAGAATCTGAAGCAGCAACTGAATTAAGATGACATGGCCCCTTTGACGGCATTATTGAATGCAGCACTCGTGCCTACTTTGTACGTCTGACGAAGGATCGTGAGTTCTTTCGACCCAAAAAACTGTTGCGAGTTTATTGCATTTTATGGTGTTTATCCAAAGTTCTATAATTATTATTGAAGTAAGTTTTATACAATAGCCTATATTTCCACTTAATGTTTTTAAACTGGACTATATTAGGTTTGTCTAATAAAATATATGTTCCGGAACCAATTCTTGTGGTTTTAATTTTTTTTTTTTTTTTTTTTTTTTTTTTTTTGCAGAATTGAAATCTATAAATTATGTTTTCTCAGTCTGCAATTTTTCATGAATTAATAATCTTAAAATCTTCAAACAGCTAAAACTTTTTGAGATATTTAGGAACGAACTGGCAACTTTTTTGCATGTTTAAGGGAAACAATTTAAAAAGAATTACGTATGGGTTTTGAAATTTATTCATTAGTTAAAAAAAAAAAGCTTAAAAAGTGCTTGGTAAAATTTGAGAAGAAAGGGAGGGGGGGGGGGAGGTGATTTTTCTTAATTTTTCTTTTAAAGATACTGCAAAAATTGATCCCCAATTCTTTTAAGTTCTATTAAACATCCATATACATTAAGTATATTCTTAAATATCTTTGGAAGTCTTAGATTTTGAAGATCATAAATTCATGAAAAAATGTAAACTGAGAAAACGCTATTTAAAGATTTCAAATCTGTAAAAACAGTCTATCAAAAACCATGAGAATTGTTGGCTGAATACATATTTTATTGAACAAACGAAATTTATAAATATTAAATGTAAATAAAAACTTTTAAATAAAATATACTATTAATAACAGCATCTGATGAAGTTTACAGCAAAGTGCAGTAAATTTCACATCACTATTAAAAACACCAACTTTTAAAATTAACAGAAAAGTGCAGTAAATTTCACATCACTGTTAAAAACAGCATATTGTAAAATATACAGCAAATTGCAGTAAATTACACAGCACCGTTAAAAACAGCAACTTGGAAATTTTACAGCAAAGTGTAGTTAATTTTACAGCACCATAAAAGACAGCAACTTGTCAATTTTACAGCAAAGTGCAGTTAATTTTACAGCACCAAAAAAGACAGCAATTTGTAAATTTTACAGCAGAGTGCAGTTAATTTTACAGCACCAAAAAAAGACAGCAATTTGTGAATTTTACAGCAAAGTGCAGTTAATTTTACAGCACCATAAATGACAGCAACTTGTGAATTTTACAGCAAAGTGCAGTTAATTTTACAGCACCATAAAAGACAGCAACTTGTGAATTTTACAGCAACTGTGCTGGCAGCCGCGGTGCCAGCAACTTTTGTTGTAAAATGCCGAAATTTTTTTTTACAGTGAAGAAAAAGGTCTTGACAGCTTTACAGGTATAACTTTAATTTTATGGTCAATGACTGAAACACTTTTTGACGGTTCACTGATCATAATCTATTGTGAAATTTTTTTACAGTATATATTTCACCGCGGACATACACATGTAGCGGGCGTTTCTTCGCTAGGAACAACCAAAGGTAGAGTATTACTGTTCAAAATAGGAAAATACCACGATAACAATGCGTTAAAGTAAGCAGGGCTCATTTTTCAAAAAGCATACTTTTACGCAACTCGCGTTCTAGTGTTAGACTGCAAAAAAAAGTAAAAGTATGTTTCCGCATGCAGAATGTTAAAAGAGAAAATGAACTCTGGCTGAAACTAGTAAGTTGTGGATATCACAGAATTTTCTTCTATATAACATCTCCATCAAGGCCGTAGCCAGAAAACTATTTCGGAGAGTGTTCAGACTTTAATGCATAATGTTGAGTATTAAAAATTAGGTTTAACGAAAAATATTTTAACAAATCTTGAAAATTTCGGTGAGCGGGTGGTGGAAAGGGTTGAACCCCTAAAACACTCCCTTGGCTATGACTTTGAGCGACACGTACTGTTTAACATGACAAAAGTTTAATCATAGCTTCTCACAATAAAGATTTTACATATGCAGTTTAGTGCCGTTTTAATCAACAGATGATGGAAAAATCACAGAAGTTGAGTAACAGAATCGCTACCTGTCGGCCTATATATACCCAATTTAAGTTAACATTTATTTAATAATGGTTATCTTACATACCAAATTTGGTGCATTTACATGCCGTAAAAGTTGAGATTTACCCTTCCTATTTGCGGGGTAAATTTCAGCACTGCCGTACCACCTGTAGGCCGATATGCACCCAAATATAATCAGCATAGTGTTCTACAATGACCTTCTCATGTACTAAGTTTTGTGCAAATATATGTAATAAAATTTGAGATATAACTTTCCCGTTTATGGGGGAAATTGCAGCATAGCAGAACCACATATTGGTCAATATGGACATTTAATAAGCATAATGTCTCACAATCGCCCTATCACAAAACAAGTTTTAGTTAGTCTATTACGCATGATAGAAGCTGAGATTTAGCTTTCTATTAAATAGAAGAAATCGTGCGACCTACTGAACGATTTGCATCAAAAGTTGATAGGCACTAAATTTATGTCAAGTGAGAATTACTTATAAATTTATATGAAAATATATGCAGTAATTCCTGATATACAGTTGCCACAAAAATTTTTGTCACACACACAGAGACAGACAGACATTTTTAAAAAATGGTCTAATCGTGTTCTGGACCTCTCAAAACGTGTAGATCCATCGAAAACTGGAAGTCAAAAACTTTTACGAATTCAATACTTACTTCTATTGAATACAAAAGATTGTATAAACTTTGCACTGCTTTGATTTGATGAAGATTTTACATAAAAGTGCTTGGACCATTTCCCAATAAACGGACATATCTGTATTAAAAAAAAGGCCGCCTAAACTTAAAAATTATAATAGGAACTTCATAATTTATTCACCTATTCCAATATGGAATATTTAAAAACTGTGGAGATACAAATATTTACTAATAAATATTATTGATAAATGAATTAAAATAGAAAAAGAACTAAATAGAAAAACTAAATAATTACAAATAAATCAAAAAATAATTTACATGTTTCATTACTTTTTTGTTCTGTGTAAAGTTAAAAACATTTAAATAGAACGTTCTGGTATATTTTGAATATTAATTGATAACTAATAATAAATCGTTAAAAAATTACTAAATAGGAACATATTTTTAACCTAACATTACAATTATCATGGATGAAAAAACTGAAAACATTTTTCTTTCTTCTACATAAGAATAAAATATTGAATTTGAAAAAATTTTTATTTCCGGTTTTCGATGGATATACACATTTTGAGATGTCTCGAACAAGATTTGGCCATTTTTAGAAAATGTGTTTTTGCGTGTTTGTCTGTGTGTCAGTGTGCGTGTTTGTTACGAAAATATTGTGGACGTTGCATCGCACGAACCAATCAATTGAATTTAACAAAATTTAATATTTTGTCGGACCTTGATTTAAATTGATTCTGATTTGATGTTGGGATATATCTTCCGACAGATAACGCAGTTATGCTGCAGTTATGTTATGTTAACACTGTTATGTGCAATAGTAATATTTTATTATATGTTCTCCCATTTAAGGAAATGCTGTAAATATGTATGAGGACCTATTTTTGATGAAAAACTATGTTGATACAATTTGAGTGAATTTCGGTCAACATGTGGTGCTGCTATGAAGCAATTTAATTCTGTTTACTTGAAGAAAATAGCTTCTATTACATACAAAAAATGAAAGAATAAAACGTAAAAACAAATATGAAAAAAAAAGAAAGAACAACGACAAAATTTAACCAACACTGGTCAAAATATGCATGGAAAAAAGTTAAGACAAAGTCATGGAAGGACAGGGCTTGGGTCTATAGAATCGACGGGCAGAAATTGCTATGTTCCAAATTTACTGCTATTTATGCATTTATTTAAATAAAAAGATATATTTTCTGTTTTCTCAATGCATTAAAAGAAGGGAAACTTTTTCTTGAAGTTAAGAACTGAAATTTTTTGAAAATTGAAATAAAAACAATACTTTTAGAGCTATTCTGTAATAGTCTAGAATGCATAGTAATTAAACATATATTTTTTATGATTTGCATACCTGCTTATAAAATCGTAAAAGTTCAGAAACAAGCCAATATATGTATTTATATAGTTTGCCATTACTCTTCTTGCATTCCTTATATAAGCAGTCTCTTTTCAACTCATTTTGAAATTCTTTTTTAAAGTTTCTTTTAAACGAATAGGTGATTTCCCTAAAAATTCAACTATGCACTCAATTTACGTTGTTACGTAATGTATTTTCTTCTCTTCCCAACCTCTTTCATTATTTCCATTTGTTTTCCCAAACTTTTCATTAAGTCCAAACAATGCCGGGAGATAAATGGAGTCCCGGACTACCTCAGAGCTGAATCGATGGCATGTTCTCTTTCTTCGCTCTTTCTCTCTCTTTCATTAGACGCCTCTGAATCTCAACGGACCCGCAATCACTTCATTAACTTCTAAGATGGCCACGCACGAATTAAGGGATGGTGTTGCGAGGCGACCTCCGCGTCAGCAGTCTGAGGAATAATTCGTTCGATGGAAATAGCTTAAAATTCAAGTGTTAAATTTCGATCCGAGTTCAGGTAAGTTGTGTGTAAATTAAGCTTTATTTTGTAAATTTGGCTCCTTCACAATTATAAAAAAATGTAATTATTAAAACTCTAGATAAAATTATTCTAAAATAATGTTGCTTTTCAACTTTCAACATATATGAATGAAATTTTATTCAGTTTTAAGGTTTTATTTTTAACGACGGTATATATGTATGACAGAAAAAAATATATATACGGAAACAAGGCATAAAAGAGGAAAAAAACATGAGAGATTACTATACATGGGCACAAGATGGTGGTGGTGGTTGATGTAGGGTAAAAATCAATTGACTAGAGGTGGATCCTAGGCCTGGGTAGAATGGTCTCCTTTTTTTCTTTTTTAAGGGATCATAACTCGTATTTACACGAGTTTCGGATAAAACCCCAGAAAATACCGAATGGCTAAGCCGACGAGCGCAACCTGGGATCGAACTCGTACTTCTTTGGGCATAAGACAGGAATTAAATATTATTAAAGTGTATTACAGAGGTGTTTTTTTTTAACGAAGTATATAGTAACCTAGAATAGATACATGTGGTGCAACTCTGTTTTTTTTAGCTGCAATAAAGTTGTCGATTTTTTTTTTTTTTTTTTTTTTTTTTTTTTTTTTTTTTTTTGGGGGGGGGATTTGTTTTACTCTTCACGAAGTAAATTATTCAAATCTTAGACAGTGTATGGCAGCACTGGTGCCCATCCAATGTATTATTTCAGTGTGCCTCAGACATGTTTAAGGCAGCAGGGCATTCTGCCTATTTCATGCGCTGTGTTGTTTCAGTCTCAAGCATGTTCTTTACAAGACAAGTTGTATGAGGTCTGAATTTACCGAGTACTAAAAGAATGAAATCGTCAGTACCTGCATAGCGTAAGATACGATATGCGATGTAAGTTTTTATTTCTGAATCACATTGGACGTCATAATGCCCTCCTGCATAATATCTAGAGGATGCTTTCAAAAATGCTAATCGCGTATCATATCATCGACCCATCTTGTCTATACAATGGTATGGACGTTGGATTATTACGAGAAATCTTCTTGTTCGATTTAAGAATACGTGAAATTTCATACTCCAGATATAATTGGGACAAGATAACAACACATCATTGTAATAATTTTGTGCCTTATCATCTTGTTAGTCCAATTTCTTATAATAGTACAGTCTTTTGAGGTTAAAAGATATAGCACTAATCTATTTACATTGAGATCACTTTGACGAACTCTGTTCCCATACAGCACACTTACATTTCTGGAATGTCGCAAGAACATCGCATTGTGACATTGCGATGTTGCATAGATGTTCTGTTACATCTCTGGAACATCGCAGATTTGTTCTAGGGATGTGGAAATGTCTCAGCTTTGTGACATTGCATACTACATCTCCGGTACATCGCATACATTGTAAGTTTCGGCTCTCAAATGTCTCAAATAGTACATCTCAGAGACAATCAATCGTGATATCTCAGAGATGTTTGTTTTAAGACGCATTGAGGTGTGATAAAAATGAGACATTGCGATGTAC
The DNA here is from genome assembly GCA_963930645.1 of Salticus scenicus. Lineage (NCBI taxonomy): Eukaryota > Metazoa > Arthropoda > Arachnida > Araneae > Salticidae > Salticus > Salticus scenicus. The sequence continues at coordinate 91,326,136 of OZ005650.1, forward strand.
TTGAGACGTCAATGGAACCTAGTGTGCTGTATGGGTTCTGATCGTTTGACTCGTCACCTACCGCACCTTGTTGCTAAAAGAGCCTGTCTTTGTAGCTGAATAGTACTATGTGTTTATACTTATTAATTACACTACAGATTAAGGATAGTTAGAGTGAACGAACGTATGAGCTTTAAAATAAATTCGTGCATGTATTTGAAATACTACAAAAACTAGATATGGTGCACTAATAGATAAATTAGACAATGGTCCTAGTATTTACAGAATAAACGAATTTAAAACATTATAATATTAAAAAAATATAATATGACAGACAGGAATAATGAGACAGTAGTAAATCAAATTATCATTCATATCATGACATAAAAAATTGCATTAAAAGTTCGTATCATAATTGGTTTTTAACGCATTAGATTAAAAAAAAAATATTCTTTTCAAATAAAATTAACTGATTGAAGATTAAAAAAAAAAAAAAAAAAAAAATGGAATCATTGAAAATTCTCGGGAAAAAAAAAAAAAAAAAATATATATATAAGAAGAAGAAAATTTACTGTATTTTAATATGCAGAAGCATAATGCAATTGAATTATTTTTTACTTAGATGCTGATTTTTATTATATATGTATGTATTAACTTTCCAATTTCTTGAAGCAATCTAAGAATATATTCAAATTGCCACTTCTCTAAATAAAAAAGACATATATAGCTGAGAGAAAAAAAAAAAGAAGTTCAAATAAAGTCGTTGTAGCTATTTAAAAAGATCTTTCTAAAGCGCTAGAGTTAAAAAAATGCATAAAAAGTCAAATGTCTTTAACTAAACATCCTCTTTAATTAAGAAAAAGTGTAAAAAAAAAGCAAAATCATTACATATCGGATATCTTTAGGGAGTTTTTAGAATAAACGTTTTAAATTTTTTTGAAAAAAAAAAAAAAAAAATCAATTAAATAAATAAACATAACAAAAAATTAAAAGGAAAAGTCAATATATTTTTTGTCCCATTTTTAAAGCTCAAATATATATATATTTTTTTTCTATAATTTTTATCCTTAGTTATTGGATAAAATATTTGTTTTTGTCGTGCTAAAAGTAATCATTATATACGCTTCATTTGAAGATTATAATAAATGTTATGAAAACAGGATATATGATGCAATTTTTTACTAAAATCAGGAAGAAAAAAAAAGAACACATGATTTAGAAATAAAAAATTACCGAAATATTATTCGGGTTTTAATTGCAACCTTTCATTTTGTATTCAATAACAGAAAGAAAATACGGTCAATTAGCTTTTAAAAAGTTACTCACTATTTTTTTTTTTTTTTTTTTTTAAAGTTCGACAAAATCAATTTTTAAACAATTTCGAAAAACGTCAATTCCACTTTAAAATAGCTGACAACGTTTTTAATTTTTTTTAATTTAATGTTATTTTTATAAATCGAAAGAAATTTATTTTTTTTTTCTTTATGCTAATAAATAAAGTTATGTTTTAAAATTTGAGAAAAATTCATCGTTTATCAGAGTAGGGACCTATCCGTCTATCTATAAGTGAGTAGGCGGACTTGAAAAAAAAAAGAAATATTCTGAAACCTTCAAATTTCGATGCACTGTAAAGATAATACCACGATATATTTGCGTTTAGGAATCGATAATAACTTCGTATACTAGAGGATTGTAATAAAGAATTCCTTTGCGTAAATCATATTAGAAAAAAATATTAGAAATATTAGAAAAAAAATTAAAAACTTAAATGCTCAAATTTTTTTGTTAAATTCTGATACATCCTTATATTCCTGATGTAAAAGTTTCATGGTCAAAGCGAAATATTTACAAATGTATATTTTGGAAAAAAAAAAAAAAAAAAAAGAGGGGGATCCAGCCAGTGGCCGATCTAAGGAGGGGAGGGGGAATCATTGCCATTCACAAAACTTATAAATAAACGAAAGCAACTTAAATTTATGTTGTAATGACTGAAAAATGTTTTTAGTAGACATGTGCCGGAGCTCCGTATCCGTATCCGCGGCTATGCGCGAGAAAAAAAGATCCGTATTCGTATTCGGATCCGCTTTTTTCTTTAACGGATCTAATACGAATCTTTTGCAGAAATTTCCAGAAAATCAGGAAGAAACTGTTATAACTCATTAAAAACTATCTTTAATGTATAACTAAAGGAAATACAGTACAGCTTCTCTTTTACGTTTTCGGAATTTACGTTTTCCCGTAATTTACATTTTTTTCATTTTAAATCCCTCCGTTTTTCCTATGCATGCAATGAACTTCCGTCTTCATTTTTACATGAAGAAAGATTGAATTTACCACCGTTTATTTAATACATACAGCGTTTATAAAGGAAATACATTCTGTGATTTAATTAAAAAATAATATAAAATAAAAACATCTGTGAGATGGATTCAGTAAGGCAGATAATATTATTATTTAACAAATAAATAATGCACCAAAACCGATATCGGGTACCTGTTTATACTCAAAACGACAATTTGAAATTAGGTGTTTAACCATAAATCACTAGAAATGAAACATTTATTTTTATAAGATAGATCATGCATTATCTCTGAGACTGTAAATTTTAAGAAAAAGAAAAATAATTATAAAAAGTAATACATACGTTTTACATAATATATAATTTTCTCTTAAAGTAATATTTAAAAAATAAATATATAAAAATGGAAATGTATAAATAATGAATAATTACGTAAAATTCTAAATATCTAAATAATCCCATCTTTTTTTTTTTTTTTTTTTTTTTTTTCCAGTAAAATTCACATAAATTATATGAGTTTTATTTAATAAAATGTTATTAGTTTATTGAAAATGTGTTTGAATAAAAATTTTTGGAATAGTTTTTTGATTTCTCTTACCCAGAGAAAGTATTGTTTTTGGATCAAATTTTTAAAATTGAATTTTTATTATATTTACACGCTTTGAGGTCCCATGAATCCGAAAATTATATTTTTAGCAGTTGGTTTGTGTGTATTATTAGAATATCTCACGATCAAATAGTTGCAGGCAGTCCAAACTCTGTATTCTAAATCTATATCATAGAGGATTTCACATTAAACTTTTTGTTAAGATCAAGTAAATAGTTCGTGTACAGCGACATCCAAGAAAATTCAAATATGGGGAAAATTTTTGGTAAGTACAGTGAAAAGACTTAGATGTCTTTTAATATGTATTATATAGCTGCCAGCATCATGATTAATATGGAACAACTATAGTATTTCCCCACAGCTGAATTTGGCGATTTATTTTTGGAGATTACGGCTGAATCATAAATCTAAAAATCATAAATCATATAGCATAAATGATAAAATCATAAGCTAAATTATAAATCATAAAATCATAAATCCAAAATAAATAGCATGCAGGCTGCCATATTACATCGCAAACAGTTCAGAACGACATCGTTATCGTTCAAATCGGCGCCAAAGAAAAATCGCCAAATTCAGCTGTGGGGAAATACTATAGTTGTACCAATATTTCGTAATATTATTAATACCTGTCTATTTTTTACACCAGTCTTTTTATAAGTCTTTTTCTTCTTATTTAATGATATTTGGAGAGAATTAATCTAAAAACTAAGTGGTGTAGAAAAAGGGGAGGGTACTAACAGTACTACGGAATATTAATTAGGATGTTGACAGCTATGTTATTAGTTGGTTAGTTCAAGGAAAGTTGATAGACATCCTGTATAAGTAGGTTAATTTGAGATTTCGCAAGTGCATTCCACAAGATGAGACATAGATGTCCTTTCGTACGTATTATTTGGTTATTATAGGAAAATTGGCAGTCATCCTGATTAAGTATAGGTCAGTTATTAGATCACGAAAATGGGTGTTAAAGAGAAAAAAAAAAAGACTTTACCGATTTTTTTTTAAGGTTGCTATGTGAACTCTGTTTTAAATGTCTTTACACATAATGTCAATTTTCTCTTACAGGAAAATTGTTAGGTATCTGATTTGTTAGGTCAATTTTAGGACTTCTGACCACATTATCTCCAAAAAGTGTATATAATACGTGCAGTAATAAGAAATGGAAGTCGTGTGGTTGTTACATACGAGATTTGTTTTTATTAAATGATCTAATCAAACATAATTGAAAATAGATAATTTATGGGGTTGTTGGTTAATGTTTCCATATCTTCTGTTGTATTTTATTATTTTGCTATATTTTTGACGCACGGCTAGAATTAAAATGGATATCGCGTGTATATAAGCAAAGTTCTTGGCGAAAAACGTCCTAACTGCTTCATCGCCAAATTTTAAAAGTCGCCAAACAGTTCCAAAGCTGTTCCGAGAGAATATAATGATAGCAATGGAAATAATAAACATTTCTAACAATGAAAGTAACAAACATTTTATAACTTTAATGAATAATTAATTGTTGTTAGTTTTCATTATGAAGTCTCATTGTTGTACCCATTGTTGGTGTAAAATGTGAGAAACATGTACCAATAAATTTAGTTCTAGTAAAAGTCTTGTTGTTTGACGTTTGCTAAGAGCTCATTATTTGATAATTTGTTTTTAAAACGTTCGACAGTTACAATCTGTGACTTTTTTGTTTTATGATATTGAGAAAAATGGGTTTCAAAAGTTTCTTTCAGAAATTTGCGTAAGTGAATAAAAATTTAGATACAAACTAGTTTTTTAAATTTGTTTCACTAAGCCTAATGTATTCAACACTACTTCTAATATATTAATATGATGTAAGAAAAGTTTTGCTTGGATAAAGAGAATCAGTGCATTTAATATTGTATTCAAAATTATGCAGTAGTAAATTCATAGCTAAACGAATACTATATATATATATATAAATGTCGGCAGATTGGGAGAGCTGTTGTATGGGATTCCTTTGGTGAAATTTGAAATTTGGCTTCAAAGTAGCTCGTCGCCAAGGTCTTTACTTATGCAATTGTGACAAGAATTTTAGTTCCTCACTGAAATGGCAACAAAAGTTTTAAAGTAACCAAGGGCTCCTATACTAAAGCTGTATTGAAAAATGTAATAATATATATTTAATTGGTATTCCATGTGTAAGCATGCGAGTCTTATAATTCAACATGTTTTTAGTTAAAGAAGTTTACTATTTGGATTTTATGACAATATGAACTGATATATAAGAATATTTTTTGAAATATCTTCACTAAAATAAAGTTTTATGTACAGAAAGGAACAAAAAATGACAAAATTATTGTATGAAAATTCAAACTCTGCTTTATCTTATCAGTTGGACATTAAGAGATCTTTGCAAAAAACAGTTGTAATATTTTGAAATATGAATGATTTTCAACGAAATCCTTCTCACATTTTCTGAAGACATTACATCTATTAAAACAAAAGTATATACATAAACATATGCCTATAATATTTTATATTAAAAAAAAATGTAAATAATTACATTAAAGTAAAAGCATCATAGCAAAATATAGCAACTTTTTACAATAAAATTTTTTCAACGACAAAAAACAATTAGTGTAATCTATTGTTTTAGTTAAAAGTGCAAATGCACAACTATATATGATTCTATTTTTCAGATTCCATTCTGGCAGTGATTTTGATTATGATCAAGATATAAAGAAATACGAAAAGAGTTTGAAAATTTTGAGGAGAGAGTTAGCAATTGACATGTAAGTGTCTAAAACGCCTTTATATGATTTCATATAATTTTTCTTAAAATCTTTTATATGTAAGGTAAACGCACCAGTAGTGGACACTTTAAGGACATTTTCCGGCTATTTTTTGTGTAATTTCCTAAAGTTTAGAGTTTCAAAAAATAATTAATATTTCAGACCTTTACTAACTCTTTATTAACACGACTGTCTTATGAAAATTGCTAATTGTAGCATTTATAAAAAAATAAAAAATCTGAAGAGCTTAAAATGAGCCAGTAGTAGACACACTAAAAACCCAGTAGTGGACCCCTTTGAATTTTTGCTTTGAAATTCAACTCTAAAATTGCTAGATTACAGAATTGTGTCCACTACTGGATCTGGCATTAAAAGTCATATGAGCCAGTAGTGGACAGGGCTGTCCACTATTTGTCCTGATGACATTTTTTGGCACCAGTAGTGGACACCCATAAAAATACCATGTGTTAATACAAGATCTAAAAAATAGCACAATAAATAAATTCTGCATATTTATTTTAGTCATATGAAAGCAAAAGCTTGAAGAAGTCAGTCAAAAGTAAGCAGAGAGCGAGCAAATAAAATTCCATTTCCTTATTCAAAGTGATAAGAAGAAAATGGCAAAATCACAAAAAGTGCAAAATTTTTTAGTTAAACTAACATTATTTTAAAACTAATGGCAGGAATTATTTTTTGTTAAAGGTTTAACAGTAAAGGACTATAACTCCCTTCCTGAACATTGTTCGAATCTTCAGAATTTTTAGGTAGCTTATTTTCCGAGTTTAAAATTAAAAGTGTCCACTACTGGTACAGGGTCCACTACTGGTGCGTTTACCTTATATCTTAAATTAATTTCTTTATTAAACGACACTTATACAATCGCATTTGTATTCATTTGAGTGTCTTGAAATATTTTTAAATAAACAAAAACAGATCAATTGTATTTTCTCAAGCAATTTTTAGCAACAATACAAAATTATTTATATTAAGTTTATTTATAATATGAACTATTTATGATATATTTGTGTAACACTGTTAAAAGGTAGTTTAATTTTAAGTGTCTTTTTTGTTCGTCTGCCTCAAATAGCGTTTCTGTTACATATTTATATTATAATTCAGAAATTTAAATTGATATTTTTTTCGTTTAAAAACTACCAACCGATTCGGTGTATTTAGTGGCCTAAGCTCACAACCACACCTAACGATAATGCAATCTAAAGATCAGTCTATTAGAGAATTTCTTCTCACGCGTAGTTTATGAACTAGAAATTTGTATTAAATAATAAATAAAGTAATAACATACTAATATATAAATAAATTATTTGTATTTTTTCCGTTTTGAATACATCATTATTTATGCTATTATTAATAATTAAATTATGTAATATTTGAATGTATAACAATTAACTTAAAAACTTTTAGGGTTGCTTCTAATTTAGCTTAAAAAATAAAAAAATAAAAAAATAATAATGGTATATTACAGGTGAAACGAATGAATTATCAAACAAAAAAAGTATTTATAATTTTTCATATTTTAAGTTCGTCATGAGTTTTCTCTTAAATAACCAAACTCTTTCAGCTTCATGTATGATAGCGCTTCTTTTGATAACGAAGCTGAAGCGGCTTTGCTCCGCATGAAAAGATCTCCCACAGTTTGCCAAAATGCCGTACAATGGTTCCAAAGTCAACTGAAATCAGAACGAGATAAGGTATGGAAGGTATTGAAAAATGAGAAAAAAGTTAACTTGTCCAGTGCTATGCCTTACCTGATCAAAATCAGCACAACTGACGCTGTGTGGCAGACTCTCGAGAGCAGAGCTCAGGATTATGTCTATGAATGGCAGCGCAGAGCCAACTTTAGCATCCTGGAAATGTTCATTCTGAGACATAAAATGTAAGTAAAAATGTAACTATGTATTTACCGATGTAGTTTTTTTCTACCTACACAGTGAATCATTATTAAATGATTAAAATAATAATAATAAAAAAAAAAAAAGAACATGCAAAAATAAAATAAAATTATATATATATATATATATATATAGTTAAGACAAACACACTGAAGAGTTGTCGGGGTAGGCCTTGGGGCATTTGAATCGTCGATGGGATATTCTGAGACCCGACTTCGTTACTTATACGTATTTAAAATCACTAACATGTAGTTTAATAAAAAATATAGCAAAAGTAAAGAATTGCAATAATTTATTTAAATAAAATTAATACCACATACAAATGTAGAAATGATTCTCTATAAGGTATACATTTATCAGGCTAAATATAGGTGCGTAATAATACAATCATGTAAAATTTAAATAACAATCTTTTATAAAATTAATAATAAAAACATGTATAGAGATTTATCAAGCCAATATTAGTTACATCGCTCGATGGAATTCGGAATATTGCTCCCAATTTAATGGTACAAAGATAGTAAGAAAGACATAGTAATCTGTGAAATCTTTTAAATTTCCTTAGGGAAAAAAAAATCCTTTAGAGTAAAATTAGAATAATAAGTAAAAAAAAAAAAAAAAAAACTGTGCTAAATGAAATCTTAGAAATTTGTAAAAAACATTATAAAAATAAAGAATTCACCTTAAATTTGTTTATGTTTTATTGTTTATTATTTATGTTGGATTTGTTTTGGTATTGTTTTAATATTTATGGTTCCCTTATTTCTTCTCCCCCCCCCTTTTTTTTTGTGTGTGTGTGTGTGTAGTTTATGGTAATTGTTTACAAAGGTATTACTTTTCAAAATTTCCTGTATTCTTTCTAAATTACTAGACGGGTTTAATAAAGTAATATTTCAAGTTAACATTTATATAAAGGTCCGCTTCGTCTTCTTCGACGGTCAAATGAAATGTCCCGAATTTCAATAATCGATTACAATAATAATAATGATAATAATAATAATAATAATAATAATAATAATAAATTAGCGATACGTTGGTGGTATTGGGCAAAATTGGCTACTGAATTCTTAACATGACAAAAATTCTTATTTTTCGTTTATGGCGCACCTGCACGTGCATTAAGCACACGCACTAATCCGACAAACGAAAATATAACATTACCGCAGGAGAAGGAGCAGGTTGTTCTATGATATGCAGACTACAAAACCGTAATGACAGTGTAAAGGATGTTTCGAATAAGTAATAATAGAAATTCACCTGATACTAAGAGCATTAGAAGGTGATAATTTCTTTTTTTCAAAACTTGAAGCAAACAGAAAGTGTATAGGAAGTATACAGAAAGTATGTAGAAAGCGTACAGAAAGAGTACTGGAAATTTACAAAGAAGTGTAGTGATTTTTTTTTTTTTTTCTAAAATCTTGGGAGCCTTGTTATCTGATTATATATTTATCTTATACTTTTTAACTTTTTGTTAAGTATAACAGTCTCAAGTTAAGGACATTTGATTTGGACTTCATATACAGGGTTCGCCAAAAGTCTCACACCCTCTCCTATCTCGGAAATGCGCCAGAATTTTGAAAATGGCAAAACACATGTTCAATGAATTCTAGGGGGAAACCTTTGGGTGAAAAATTTTTCTACTCGGGGGTTAGAGGGGCCGCTATGGAAGACAAATTTAAAATTTTAAATAGGAAAGTGTATATTGTGATACATCCCTGATGGAAACATCTCTTTTAGACAATGAATTTGGAATAAATAGTTTTGTTCTGCGACGATTATTAACGATACATGAGTTTTTCGAGTTTTGAAATGTGGACTTTATACTCATGTATCCCCTTTAATAATCATAGCTGGACAAAACTGTTTATATCAAATTCATAGTCTTAAAGAGATATTTCCAGGGATATATCCCAAGATACATCTTCCCATTTGAAGAGTTGCCCTCCCTAGCGGCCCCCTAGACCTCCTGGCACAAAAATTTTACGGTGAAGAAAAAGAGGTGTCCTTCGAATTCATTGAACATATGTTTCGCTATTTTTTAAATTTTCGTATCATTTCCGAGAAAGGAGGGATGGGGGACTTTTGGCAGATCCTGTATATATATATACATTACACGATACAGAGTATTACAAATTTTCTCGAATTCGTGCGTATTTGTATATTTTGAAAGGAAAAATGAATTCATATATGTGACACATCACTCAAACATAACTATTAAAGTATTGTTTAACTTCCTCCTCAATTGCTAATAATAATAATTCTGCTATAATTAAGAAAATTTTAAATTTTAAAATTTGCAATCGATTCTATTTTTAGAATTCCTTATTTGATAAATTCAAATTAATACTCTTCAGTATTGTATATTATAAAAAAAAAATATTATTTTATGATTATTATTTTTTATCTTTTTAGGTTGTCATTCTCTCAAAGAATGAAGAAAATTCTTTTCAAAAAGAAAAGTAACTTTTAACATCAAGCCGCTGTTTATTGATCGTTTTTTTAAAATGCTATAACATCTTCAGCATATTAGAGTCCTGACATTCATGACTTTTTTACCCGGACGTGACTTTCATTTACTTGATATGTGACTTTTATTTTACCTGAAATGTGACTTTTATACCTGAAATGTGACTTTTATTAATTACTATTGAACACCAATTGATATGTCTTAAGCTTCTTCTTCCATGTTGGATAATTGTCTATTTGGATCTTCTTCTTTTTCATCATCGACCATCTTGAGCATCATCTTCTCCAGCTTCTTCCTTCTTCTCCAATTTATGCCATCTTCTCCATTATTACCTATTCTACTTTTATAATAATAGCAGCTCCATATTACGTAACTTATGCATTTTCAAATAAATAATTACACAATTGAACGAATAGATTTTTCTTTACATTGTATTAAAAAAAAAAAAAGTATTCTTTTTATTACTATTGTTATTATTTATCATTTAAGAGATTGAGGAGGTTTTAACTAAGGTAATCAATAAATAAATTATGTAGAAATTATATATATGTTGGTATATGAACTATTCTGTACATTTTTCCACTTCATTCATGATTTTGCACACTTAAAACATTTCTAAACACTAAATTTTTCATATATTTTTTTCTACTATTTACAAGATTTTGAAAAATCTCCTTCACTTATTGTTTTAAAATTTTGCACACACATTTATACAGGTTGTTGCGTAATTCGGCTACCAATTGAAAGATGTGATATATAATTTTTCATCAAGAGGATGAAAAATTACCGTAAAATATAGGATCACAAACCTCGTTTAGTGGAGGAAAATCGGAAAAATAATTATGGAGGATGTGACATCGAGTGAAACAAAAAGAGCTAATAATAAGTACGAAAACATTTTTTGAGTTAAAGCAGGAATACAATATAGACAATGAATCGGAATTCAGTGTCAAAAAGAAGACCACAGGAAATTTTTTATGAGAATTTTTGGCAATTGCGGTCGCGAAAAACATTGCACAGCTGACACGAATGAACTAAAGTGTTGCCAAACATGTTAAAATAAACCTAATGTGCTAGTGATATCTGCTGAAGTGACGACGATCCTTGCTGTAAAAGTCGCCATTGTATCCAAAAACTTATAAAAACAAGTGATTTCTGATGGACCCAGAAGAAGAAATCCAAGGGATTTAACTGCAGGAAGCCAGAAGCCCAAGCAATAGATCCGCAACGTCCAATTCACCTTCCGGGATACGTAACATCAAAGTGGTTGCGCCCCACAATCGAAAAGTGTGCTCATGCACCATCGTGTATAAACCACATATTCTGGCTCACAACGACCAGTATTTCTTGCAGAAAATTTATAGGACTTACTGTAGAAATAAAATAAGGTACTTCGCGCTATTAAGGCGTTTAGGAATCAGAAGGTACACTCGCAACAGATAATCTCCAAGAAACTCTGTCTAGATGTTAATACTGAATCTGTGTTGCACTTTCCACGAGAGAGTGCTGTGGAGATTTTCGAACGACCACATATGCACTTTGTGCAGCAGATTTTATATGTGAATACAACGGCGGGATAAACAGTAAATCATTCTGCATGGTATCAAGTATCCAGCGTAAGTATTCGATCAAAATAAATAAATAAATAAATAAATAAGTAATAATAATTAAAACTAATATTAATAACTACTACAAAGCAGTGTAGACAAATACTGTAAATTCGAATAATTTAATCAATTTAATAATATTGCGTTTGTAAATTTTTCATTAATCTGAAATAACATCTTAAAAAATCTCCGCTTCTCCCAAAAGTTAAGTTCTAGATCCGCCACTGAACCCAGCAACCCTAGATTTAAGTTAAAAAAAAAAAAAAAGATTTTTGAATCAATATGAAATAAAAAACAGGATAAAAAGAAAACATTTTTTTTTTTTTTTTTTTTTTAAATACAAAGGAAATTAAAAAAAAAAGAAAAACTATTGTGTAAGGTCAATGATTTATTCATCATCCATTAAATACTTTGGAATCTTTCAAAATAGTGTCTTTTACTGTCTGTTACTTTCAGCTCTTTCAATTTCCCTTAAGGCAGACAAAACCTAAAGTTGAATAAAAAAATCATCAAGTTTAATACAAGTTTGATACAAAATATTCTAAACACAATTTTCTTTTTCTTCTTTTTACCGTGATTGACGAGAATTTTTGTAGAAGAAAATTTGGATAAAAGAAAACGATGTAACACGAATCTTCCCTGCTTGTATATCCTATTCCGTTGAGCGAGATTGGGAAAAAAAAAATTATGGATTGTATAAGATAAAAGCATCGAAAGAAAAAAAAGAAGCAATTTCGTCTTTTCTTTTCTTTTTTTCTTTCTTAAAAAAAAAAAAAAAAAAAAAAATCTGTTTGAGACAGGAAACGAATAACTGGCTGTAAATCAAATAAGATCATTCCGATAATGCTCATCGAGAAAATGGTAAAATGAGAGCAAGTTTTCAGCCTTTGAAAGGAATAAAATAACCGGAATGATTCACATTTCTTTTCTCTTTTGTAAGTAATAACGCACGTGTAGAAAAAAAAAAAAAAATTAGATGAGAGAAATGAACTAATCATATTGATGGCGGAATTTTATAGGGGTGTTTTTTCTAGCGAAATGTTAGTTCTGAGGACTGGAAGAAAAAAGTCATTTTTTTTTCCAAACATTAAAACTGAAGCAGTTATTTTCAAAATCAATAGATATTTTCAACTGATTCATGCCACACTCACATGTATATATATACAGTCGGCAACAAAAGTCTCCGAATACTAGTAAAAATTCCTGTATAAAAAAAGGTACACTCAATACAGTTTTGTTAAATAAATCCTTGTCGAATCCTGTTCTTAGTTTGTCTAAAAACAGGATTCGACAAGGATTTATTTAACAAAACTGTATTAAGTGTACTTTTATTATATAGGAATTTTTGCTAGTGTTCGGAGACTTTTGTTACCGACTGTATATATACAGAGAGAGAGAGAGAAATTACATTAAAAAAAAGGCACTTTTTATATTCATATTTAAATGCTTTTTCGTAAAATATATATATATAGTCGGTAACAAAAGTGTTCGAACACTAGCAAAAATTCCTATGTAAAAAAAAAGTTCACTTCATACAGTTTTGTTAAATAAATCCTTGTCGAATCCTGTTCTTAGTCAGTCTAAGAACGCGATTCGATAAGGATTTATTTAACAAAACCGTATGAAGTGTACTTTTTTTTACATAGAAATTTTTGCTAGTGTTCGGAGACTTTGTTACCGACTATATATATGTACTATTATATCATAAATAAAAATACAAAAAATTCCGTTGAAATCCCTCAAAACTTAATTTCAATTTTGTTTTGTTTTCAAATGATAATAGTTGAAATAATGCATAATATTTCATTTAATTTTTAATATTCTAACGATCGCTTTGATTAGGAAAAAAATATAATCAGGTTTAGAAAATATTTCTCAGTCTAACTGTGCTAGTATCAAATGCAAAATCGGAGCAATACTTTATCATAAAATCGCAATTACACGAACTTACACTCGTGCCAAGTTTTGTAGTTCTATGAGCAGTCCGAGTGCCAGAGCTCGTGCACACAAAGGCACAGCCACTTCTCCTTATTGATCAAGATTATTATCATCAGTATTATAAAAACATATTCATGAAAAGTTTTTATTCACCAACTTTTCAGTAAAACCCGATTCTTGCTACAAAATTTTACAGACACATTAGGTTGCAAAAATTATATAGGACAATTTGTTATATTTAAGCATACAATTTTTTAAACAGGTTTAGAAGCGACATTTTTCTGAGTCAGTCGAGTCTATCTATGTAGATTTTAAATATCCTTTTTAAGTGATATATTAGGAGTTTTAAAACTCCATACAACTGTATGGAAGATTACGTAGCAAGTTTTCTCATTACACAAGTCAATATATAAAATTTTAATTAGATAATTTTGGCTGATATCTTTCGGTGTACTGAAAGTGAAACTGGAGGCAGTTTTTCTCTATCAAGTATAGATTTTTGAAAATACAGGATGTCTACTGACACAATTTCTTTCGTGATTCTTCCACTAATATAACTATATCGTAACTTTTATAGTATGTTTCCATGATTAATTATACTTAATCATAGAAACATATAAGAAACTACCGAAAATGAAGAAATTGTGTCAGTAGATACCCTCACTGGATATGAATGGAGATCTCACTGGAGATCTCACTGGATAAGAATGGAATTGTCATTTTTTCTTTCCTGAAAAATGGCTTCATTTTCGGTTTCAGCATATCAGAAAGAATATGTATCAGCTAAAATTGTCAAATCAAAGTTTGCCTACATTATTATTATAGACCAATGTAAATTATTATATTTCTCAAAACTGAGCCTTCTTTCAAAAAATAATCATGCGAGATTATTATTATAATGTTTTATTTTCTTCAAAAAATTCTTTTTTCTAAATCTTAATTGTTTTTTAAATTTTAATAGGCTTAAGAAAATATTTCAAAATTGGTAAAATCTCTCACAGAAAATAGTTAAAAACTGTTTCTAATCACATAGCAATACAAATGTTCGATATAAAAGCATAAACTCAAATAATTTCACTAAATTCTCTGAGATGGTTTTAATAAATATTGTCACGTAAATGTCGACATTCTTTTGTGAAGTAACTAGTTCGTAAAGAAACAGGCAGGTTTTTGTCAATGAATGCCCTTCATTCAACGAATATTCTTGAAAACTGTCCAATATAACTGATACTCGTATCACATAAATTAATATTCAAAGAATGTTCTCGAAACAGTCCAATAAAACTGTCACTCGTAACACAGAAGTTGAATAAATAGGGTTAACTATTCCTCAGAACTGTAACTTCATTCATTCGGGAACAAATGATCAATCTTTTAAGGCGCAGATTTTCAGGGAAGACTGCTCAGAACAACAGTCTGAACACAAGTCTCCGAGAAGAAATCTTTTTTTTTTTTTTTTTTTTTAATTCTTTCGGTCGTCATATGTAACGAAAAATTGTAGGGATTCTGAGCAAGAATCCAATGGAAAATTCCAAAACTCGGCTCCCATTGAAAAAACAGTTACAAAACTTTCGCAATTCTAAATTATCACTTCTCGCCAAATTTGGTCGACAACCCGCCAAATTTAACGGCAAATATCCAATTTGTCGCCAAGGCAGATTTCACTGGATATGAATGGAGCGGTCTTTTTTTCTTGCCTGTAAAACTATCTTTTCTGCAACAACAGTTCAAAAGCAGGAAAAGTGTTTTAATTTTTTGCAATAAATTAAAGAAGATTAGGAAAAAATACATAAAAAAATTGGCACAAATATTTTAACAAACAGTATGTATCAAGTTGCAATTAATATATTCCAACTATTTTTGAAACGGATGAGTATGTAAACTTAAACGAGACATATATTTTTCAAATGAATTGAAACTATTGAAACTCTATGATATTTCCAGATTCTAGAAATCAAACATTTTCTCTTAATCAAGTGATAACATTTCTTCTAAGATTTGACGTCAGAAGTATTGTGAGCGAGAGAGAGAAATATGAAACTTCTAACGTAGTACTTAACTCAACAAGCTAAAATTGCAGAGCTAAAAGATTGGAACAAATAAGAAAATGAAGACTTTAACTCAAACTCCATTTTCGTTCATTTTTCTTTTTCTTTTTCTTTTTCTCTTTCTTTTTTCCTTAAGAGAATAAATACTGTCTTAAGGGGCTAGAAAAAGAACAATTTGATATAAATCAAAGAAAATGACTCCAATAATGTTGGATTGTTGGGTGAGACAATTTCCAGACAGTTTAAGATCACTTGAAATTACGAATACATTCTTTCTTTTTTTCACTACTTTTTTTTCTGTTGAAAGTACCTTAAAATCCAACGATAAGCGGAAAATATTTCGTGTAATACTCAGCAATATTTTTCTTCAAGTGTTCTTCATTTAAATTTAATAAAGTTAAAAAAAAAAAAAAAATCAAAATGTTCATGTATTGTATTCTCAAGATCCCAAATGAATTAAAATGATAGTTGTAATTAATCTAAACAGTATCTGATGATCAAATTTTTTGTTATTTGTTGGACTGAAATACTGATTATCCACGTTGCTGAAAGGAGAATATTCCAAAAATCTCAGATTATATATGTATACACGTGATAGGAGAATTTCGGTTTCGATAAGAAAATTTATTAAATATCCATTCTTAAAAATAATATAAAGCGTTACATGAGTATACTTAATTATTAAAAAAAAAAAAAAAAAAAAAAAAAAAAGAAAGAAAAAGAGAGAGAGAGAGAGAGATGGAAAACAGTGTTAAATGATTAAAGTTCAAATCAACAGAAAAAAAATATCTAATAGATATTTAAATAAGTTATTTATAACATCTGTTTTATTACTGTATTCACTTTCTTCTTCTTTCCTTTTAATACTTTACAACGAAGCTAAAAAGTGTTTATGACTTCGGTTTGTCTGTCTGTCCGTCCGTTCGTTAACTCTCGTAAATATTCATGGAATTTCTTGAAATTAATATATGTCAATGAAGTTCACTATGGAATGTTCTGTATTGAAAAGGGGATAAATATCACCACTAGTTTGTGTACAGAGTTACCCAAAAGAATTCCAAAGCATTGCGTTCTATGAGAGGTATTTCTAAAAATTATTACCACGTTTTTATTAACTCGTTTTCTTGTTTGTTTGTTTGTCCAGTACAAATCTTTTAATCGATTTTTAACCATCTTCCCGACTAGCTAGACATTTGAAACTTTTAGAATAACTCAGAACACGATGACAATGCATTCTTTTAATATTTAATTCAATGAATAAATGTTTGAAAATTTCTTATAATTGCTCTCTTAAACGCATTTGATCATTTGTTTTTTTCAAGTTGATAGGATAATTCATCAAAAGAAATTAAAAGAAAAAAGTATTTATTAATATATATAATTGTTAAGTTTATATGATTTAACAGAAAATTTAAAAACGTGGTATATAAAAAGTTCTTTTTATCTTGTAATTGTCTTTGAATTACTTTATTTTGAACAAATAATAATGAAATTCAGATTTTTTTATTCCTATGCACAAAAGGTTTTTAGTAGAATATAGTATGATTAGTAATAATATTTAATGGCACACAAAAATATTCAGATACATTAAGGGCTATGATTGGAAATTTCTGTAATTTTATTTTTGCTTTCATTAAGTTTTTTTTAACACTTTCTAATAAAGTTTAAGAATGATTATAATTTGAATTAGTATACCTGTCTAGTTGTCTATCCGCGGAGAAGTACATTGAAAGTTATATGATGCACTGAGTACGTACAATTGGAAAATGTTAATTGTCTACGCTCGATCTTCCTTTCTTTTCTCTCTCCCTCTCTCTTTTTTTAATTATTAATTTGAATAACTCTTTAAAACATACACATACGAGCATGAAAATTAGAGAAAGTGTTTGGTATAAAATTATTTATTGAGATTGAAGATAATCATAGTTTACAAAATAACTGTATTTTTTTCCCTCCAAAATTATGTTAAATAAAGAAAAAGAAAATCCTGTTTTAATTTAAAATATTGGAGACATGCGTATCTTCACCTATCTATATAATTCATCCTTAATACCATTTCACCATTAAGTTTTCTTTTTTGAAATTGCTTACATTTTTCATTACTTCCAAAGATTGCAAGAGAAAATTGAATTAACATCAGTTTAAAATGATTATCCAGGCTAAAGTTATATAAAATTCGATTTATTTTTAAGATAGCGAACGTGCCATTTAATTTTTATATTTATATATTCATTTGTTTAAAAATAATGCGCAGAAGAAGAAAAGAAAAAAGGTTGTTCCATAATTTTTGAAGACTTGTGTAATAAAATACATATTCAAATAATTAGTCCACACTGGAAATATTGAAAGATAATAAATAAGACTCTATTGCGAAGAAAAACATTAGATGACTCATAGCGGATTAAAACAACATGATTTCTTACTTTTGTCAGTCTAAGAATGACATAATGAGAAAGCATCACAGAAAAATATAACAGATTGTTTTAAAGGAATAATTACAAAACTTTGAATAAATGCAATAAATTCGCCGCTTTGACTGCAGCACTCGTGTTTTCTTTGTTCGCCTGACGAAGGCTCGTGCGTTCTTTCGACCCGAAACAATTGTTGCGAATTTATTGCATTTTAGGGTGTTTAATCAAAGTTTTGTAATTATTCAAGAATGACATGCTTTTTTAGTTTCTCTATAATTGTAATGTAACCGCAAAGTTGTAATATGAAAAAAAAAAAGGTGTAAATATATAAATGAATATAAATTTTTTGAAATACATCATTTTATTGCTGTAATATGCGCATTTTATGTTATATTGTTAGTATTATTATTAAAATCATTATTACTATTATCATTCAGTGTTTTGCGATTTCATGATCATTTCGTACTACTGTTATCATTCAGTGTTTTGCCACTTTATTTCTTTTTTGGTTTGATTTGGGTGGTCTTTGCTTTTTAAACATATTCATTGTTTAAATACTGATATTAAATCCTCTTTAAATTCCAACTGTATGTGCTGATAATATTATATTTATACTGTACGTTCTGATTATCTCTCTCTCTCTCTCTCTCTCTCTCTATATATATATATATATACTTTTTTTTTTTCTTTTTTTAAATCACGTACTGTATAATGATAATATTGCTCATTCTACTTCTAATTTTGTTGCAAATACGAAATCTTTTTCCATACAAATAATTATTTCTAGTAGTAACGAAACAAAAAATCACCAAATATAGCAAATCAATCTCTTCGTTATTATATCTGTCTTTTCATTCATATCATTTTTTCATTATATCAATTTTTGAATAGTAAGGTTTTAAGCAACAAAACTTCTTGCGCGTCATTCAGTTTGACAACGTTGAAATTAATCACAGCTAAATTTCTCCTCAGTGTCCAGTCGTTTAAATTAGTTAGTGTTCGTAAACAAGTAACATATTATGTAAGGAAAAAAAAAAAATCTTGCATACATTTCATCTAGGAAAAAAAGAAAAGTATGAAACTTTTTTCCTTGTTTAACTTTGTTCCACCGCCTAATATCAAATATTTATACGGAATGCGGTACCTCTTTATTTGCTTATTTGTTATTAACCAAGCTAAGATGAACCTTTTCCCCCACTCTGAAAATGTTGTTTAAAATGACATACAATGCATAAATGAAATTATTGCATGAATTATTATACTAGAACTGAAACAAAATTAATATTGTATTTATTTATTTCGTTTTGAAAAATTTCCTTTTATAATTGTAATTGTAATCCTTATTTAATATTTTTCATGTGTTTTTTAAATTTATTATTATTATTATTATTACATTTAATTTATTACATCATATTTTACTTTCTCTTATCTATGTAAATGGTAGAGAAAGTACTGTTTTTGGGTCAAATTTTCAAAATCGAGTTTTTGTTATATTTACATGTTTTCAGGTTCCCTGAATCTAAAAATCATGTTTTTATCGGTTGGTTTATGTGTCTGTGAGTGTGTCTGTAAGTCTCTCTCTGTGTGTGTCTATTATCAGCATATCTCAAGAACAAATAATAGCAGGAAGTCCAAACTTGGTGATGCCATATTAAATTTTTCGTCGAGATCCAGGAAATGGTTCGTGTACAGGGACACCCAAGAGAATTCAAATACATTACGTCTATGGTGGAAACTGCAGGTAAGTACATTTTAACATCTATAGACTGCACTAAACCAAATGAAACCGATATTTTTTATATGCGTTAAAACATGTAGAATGTGGTATGGAAATCATTCGCTGTTTGTTTACACGGCTACACAAAAGAACTAGATTATAATGCGACAATATTTGGAAATTAATGGAAGTGTATTTCAAGTTGTGCCGTGTGTTATTAATATTATTAATATAGGATTATATTTATGTGCACCATGTGGTGTGTACATAACCTTCAGGAGATGCACAGGGCTGTCAATATTTAAGCCATAACATTCTTTTTTATTGTTAGTGGAAGTGCTTTAGTACAATATTTTACCATGTCTAGGAAAGCTGCTCAGAAATTGAAATTAATTCCTCATAGACATATGGTAAATAATGTATTTTATTAAGCTAAGCATTTATAGCTTGGTTTTTTGTATATTTACACGTTTAGAGGTTTCACGTTTTGAGAATACTGAAGTCAAGTTTTTAACGCTTGACCTTTGTCTGCGTCTCTTAGAGTAAATTAAAAACAAATAAATTCAGGCGATCCAAATGCTGTATTTTGAAGTTAATATGTTTGTTACTAGAAAAGTTTGATCAAGATTGATAAGTTTCAAGGAATGTTGCTTGTAAAAGTTGTCTGAATAATTTTAAATGAAATTTTGAATTTAATAACAAATTTGATTTCTTTATAAATGTAGGCACAATAATGAAACGGGGGGTTGAGGGGGCGGTAGCACTCCTCACATAGAATTATTTGTCAAATAAAGTTGAATTTAATAAACAGATCTGAATTCTATATAAATGTAGGTACAGTCGGCAACAAAATTGTCCGAACACTAGCAAAAATTCCTATGTAAAAAAAGTACACTTCATACGGTTTTGTTAAATAAATCCTTGACGAATCATGTTCTTACCGACTGTACAATAATGGGGAATTGAAGAATTATTTGTCAAATAGTCACAATCAAGTGTCACACAGAATTATTTGTCAAATAAAGCTGCTCCGAAGCCTAATTTGAATTGTTTTAACATAAGTTTACATATCAGTACTCGTTATCTTACCCCTTAATCTCCAACCTGTATTTATAATATTAAAATTCAGGGTATGAGAAAGTCGTGTGAGTGACGCATCAGATTATTTTAGAAAGAATAGGAAGTAAAATAAATGCACTTTAATAAAATTTTTTCAACGAGCACTAGCTGACATCTTTTTTTCACGATTAAAATCTACAAACAGCAAAAGTAATATAACCTCTAAGGAATATATATCTGTTTAACATAAAAAAAAATAATAATAAGAAGAAGTAAAGTATGTTATAATTAAAAGAATTTTTGGATTATTTAAAATTGGATTAAAATTATCTCCTTTGTTATTCACGATCATTATTAGTAATTGTAGTGTTTAAGCTTACGAGAAACAAACATATTTGGGAAAGTTCACATACAGTCGGCAGCAAAAGTATCCGAGCGCTAGCCAATAATTCCGATATCAAAAAAGTACACTTAATACTGTTTTCTTAAATAAATCCTTGTCGAATCATGTTCTTAGATTAACGAGGAGCATGACTCGACAAGGATTTATTTAACAAAGCAGTATTAAATGTACTTTTTTTAGATAGGGATTATTGCTAGTGCTCGGATACATTTGCTGCAGACTGTATTTGTCTTATTTGTCTGTTAGGTTATATTGTCATCTAATACGTTTTTGATGGATTGTCCGAATTAATTTTTACAAGAGGTAAAAGGTGGTTAGGCCAGAATTCGAATCTGGGACCAATTCAATAACCTTTATTAAAATATGTGATTTTGTAACAAATTAAATATATATGAGGGGTGAAAAAAACTTTTTTTCCCTCTCTTAAAGAAAAAATATATTTTTTGATTTATGCATGCATTTCATGCATTAATATTATTTTGATTAAATATATAGATCTTTTTTTTTTCGTTCGTATAGCTGCGAAATTAAACATTTTTTTTTTCTTTTTTCATTTCAAAAAATCATATGGAAAATTTATAATGAAAATATTAGTACCAAAACTTTAAGTTCAGAATTTATATGATGTAATTAGCATTTTTAAGAATACATTTTTAAAACATTTGTTTTATTCATTTATAATGCAATATTTTAACAATATAATATCTAAAAGAAAAAAAAAATGTTTTCATATCGAAATGAAGATTTATAACAAAGAATGATTTCAGTTTTAAATATTTTTCCAAGCTTCTTTCAATTCATTTAGCATTTCTGCCAGTTTTCTACTTTTAAAAATAATAATAGAAATATGTAATATATTTCAAAATTGTATCAGTGATCTTATTCCTTATTAATGTTTAATGATTACGAAATTTATTCTATTCATTTTTAATTCTGGAAAAAAAAAAAAAAAAAAAAAAAAAAGAAGAAGAAGCGGTTTCTTATAAGCAAAATTCAGCTGGTTGCTCATTTCTAAATTATAGGTAATCTTTTTTTCCAATTTTTACTTCTGAGCAACTCATAAAACTGTTCTTATTTTTTTTCGAAATACAATATTATTTAGAAATTTAATTACAAATTTAATGAAAAATGATATTATTATTAAGTTCCATTTATTCATCTAGATATGCTGTCCCTTTTACTTTAATATTAACAATAAAAATAATAATAAAAGTTTTAAAAATTATCATAAAGATTTGTTTATTACAAAATTTATTTCATATTTCTTATATCATTTTGAAAAATAAACGGGCCAGTTCCATGTCATATCTGTAGATAAATACATACATGAAGTCGGTAACAAAAGTGTCCGAACATTACCAGAAATTCCTATGTAAAAAAAGTACACTTCATACGGTTTTGTTAAATAAATCCTTATCGAATCATGTTCTTACACTGACGAAAACAGGATTCGACAAGGATTTATTTAATAAAACCGTATGAAGTGTACTTTTTTTAAATAGGAATTTTTGCTAGTGTTCGGAGACTTTTGCTACCGACTGTACAAAAAAAAAAAAAAAAAAAAAATACCACAGGAAAAATGTTCTTTTAGGTAAAAACATGTTTTTTTTATATCTTTAGGCAAAAATAACGCATCTGTTTTTTTTTTTTTTTTTTTAAGAACACACCATCTTCCTAAAAATCTGCATTTTAGAAGATCTAAAATATAAAGATCTTGATGGTGACACGGTGAAATGCTTTCGTGTTATAGGTTGGATTATGCTATTAAAACCACACTTTTTGGACTCACATCTGGACTTCTGTTCTCGAAATCTTAACACAATTAGTGGTGAGCATGGGGAAATGTTTCGCTCTATGCTTGAAAAGCGTTTCAGCGGGCGATGGAATGGAAGTAGCTTACTTAGTCGAATATTGCTGGTCTGTTATCAGGGACGCATGAACAGATGCCTACAAGAAGAAGCGGCCAAAAAATCATTTTAGAATTTGACTTTTCTATAACCAAGACTCTGTTACATTTCTCTGTAACCAATTTGCGTACACATAAGAAGAGTGTCTTCTACGAAACAGTACGTGATGGACCATTTTAATTTTGATATAGGAATTGAGCATTTTTTGTTTATACAGAATAACACAGTTTCATATAAAGGAGAGAAAAAAAAAGTTTAAATTTGTTGCATAGTTTTATAGCCATGTCTGATGTCAATATTATGGCACCAAATAGGAACGTGTTTAGTAAAGTTAGACCACAGACGGAGAGATTGATGCACATACAGGTATATGTATTGCCAGATTATAATTAAAATCACTCTATTTAGGCATTCGAAGCGACAATCCTGGTTACATATTTCTTTGAAATTGGGTATATAAGTTATATAGGTCATCAGGAAAAGAAAATTGCAATAAAAATTAATAATTCGAATTTCCTTCAACAGGTGAAAAAAAGGCGCATCCAGAACAAAAAAAAAAAAAAAAAAAAAAAAAAAAAAAACAAAGCGTAATTACAGCATGTGTTCAATCTGGATTCTATTTGCGTAAATCACATACTTAAAGCGTAATCAACTGTAGCGGAAGGGTTTTTCGATCAATCTTTCGATCCGTTAACACATTCGCTGCCGATCTCACGTGATTGCCATTTGAAAAAATACTGCACATCACGCGTTGGTGCGTCGTCGGCACCGAATATTTTAACTTGTTACAAATTTGGGCCGCACTTGAAAATTTCAAACTCATTGAAAAACATGTTTATGTACCGATTTGCATGGAACTCTTTATGTACGTAGAATATATTAAGGTTTGAACTAAATTTATCAATCTATTTGATCCGTCATATTGTTTAAAAATAGCGGCCTTTTAAAATGAACAAAGAAGTCAACCTACTCTTCCGACTTAGCCGGAAGGACTTGTTCTTTTTACACACACTTTTATTTAACTTGGATGTTCTTTTATTATTCATGTGTGCTAGGCTGTTTATTTATGTGTGTGGGTTATACATAAGAACTGAATTTTAACCCACTTCCTATCATACGATTAAGTTGAAATATTCCATACATGTATAATTCTGATGACAACACATGCTCAAGTAGAAACGGACTCATGGAAGTAGCCCTAAAGGCTTTTAAAGAGAACAAAGAAATCAACCTACTCTTCCGACTTAGCCGGAAGGACTTGTTCTTTTTACACACGCTTTTATTTAACTTGGATGTTCTTTAATTATTCATGTGTATGTGTGCAACATTGTTTATTCATGTGTGTGGGTTATACAAAAGAACCTTAAGACACTTGGGTTATACATAAGAACCATAAGACACTTCCTATCATCCTATTAAGTTGAAATTTTCCATACATGTATAATGTTGATGACAACACATGCTCAAGTAGTAACGGATTTATGGAAGTAGCCCTGAAGGCTTTTAAAAAGAACAAAGAAATCAACCTACTCTTCCGACTTAGCCGGAAGGACTTGTTCTTTTTACACACGCTTTTATTTAACTTGGATGTTCTTTATTTATTCATGTGTATGTGTGCAATGTTGTTTATTCCTGTGTGTGGGTTATACATAAGAACTTTTTACACACGCTGTTATTTAACTTGGATGTTCTTTATTAATTCATGTGTATGTGTGCAATGTTGTTTATTCATGTGTGTGGGTTATACATAAGAACTGACTTTTAGCCCACTTCCTATCATCCGATTAAGTTGAAATTTTCCATACATGTATAATGTTGATGACAACACATGCTCAAGTAGTAACGGATTTATGGAAGTAGCCCTGAAGGCTTTTAAAAATAACAAAGAAATCAACCTACTCTTCCGACTTAGCCGGAAGGACTTGTTCTTTTTACACACGCTTTTATTTAACTCGGATGTTCTTTATTTATTCATGTGTATGTGTGCAATGTTGTTTATTCATGTGTGTGGGTTATACATAAGAACTGAATTTTAGCCCACTTCCTATCATCCGATTAAGTTGAAATTTTCCATACATGTTTAATTCCGATGAAAATACATGCTCAAGTAGTAACGGACTTATGTAAGTAGCCATGAAGTTTTTAGGACCCCAAATCCAGCTCAATGTTTTTTTTTTTTTTCGAATTTTTATCCACTTCCTATCGGTCAACTGAGCTAAAATTTTGCATACATGTATAACTCCAATGGTAATACATGCTCAAATAGCAACGGACATAGGGGTGGAGGCCCAACATGGGAGGACAAAGCATGGACGCCCAACTCCTGTTAAAAATATCTTTTGAAATTTTAACCCACTTTCTACCTTCGACATAGCTGAATTTCTGCATACATGTATATTATCCACATCCGCAGAATTGGAATTTTCAGTACGTTTTGAAATAAAAGCATGTCTTTAATTTTTTTTAGATTTAAATTTATGAATTATTTTAGCATAAAAGAGGGAAATACTACTAGAAATTTACATAAATTAAGTAATATTATATTACTTTAATGTGATATTTATTTTTTGAGTTTTAATGTAACATAAAATTAAATTCCACCTACAGTTTAAATATGTGTTTTGTTCTTCTTGAAATAACAGTTTGAATCTAATTGGGTAAATGTAAATTCTATTATCGAGCTCCTCCAAAATTTCGCCTCTTTCATTATCTTTGTTAGTGAATGTAGCTCCACTTCACTCTGCTTACTATTATATTATAGCCCTAAGCTTTGAATGTAATGTAAGCTTATAAATTCCGTATATTTTCAATGTCTCGAGTTTCAAATTATGCACCTTTTGGGCCTTCCTTTGATAGCATTTATTAATTAACGTTGCACTATCCATTTGCAGAGTAGTCATAATAAAATTTAAATAGGTTACAAACATTAAACTAGATATATGACTCCCCCTATTCAAATTTGTGTATTAACTGAAAGATTAATTAAGGAATTTAGTAAAGTATTAGTTTCAATGAGAGTTTCAAGTTCTATCTTTTGAGGAAAGCATTTAATTATATTACTTCCCCCTCTTGTTTGATATTATTATCAAGAAATTTAATAACGGCACAGAAGACGATGTTATGATGATTTATTTATTTTTATTGAGAACTAATAAATAAAATTAATGAGAAATAAATTATACATTTTTATTAACTTGTTTATAACTTTTTTTTTTTTTTAATTTTTACTTTCTCTTACCTACATATGGCAGATAAATTACATTTTGTGGGTTGAATTTTCGAAATTTAATTTTTGTACTAATTACCTATTTGGGTGTCTTAAATCTCAAAGTCAGGTTTTACCTATTGATCTGTTTATGTGTCTATCTGTGCTTGTAGGTCTGTCTTCAGCATAATTCAAAAAATAAATTAATAATTAAATATGAACTAATATAAACAGACAAAAATATAAAATTTTGAACTCTAAACCTGTGTCATACGGAAATATTTGTCGAAAACACTCACTGCGCTCGGACAAGTGGTTCATGTACAGGGTCATACAAAATAATTCAAATATATACCGCCCATATATACGATATTTCTTGCTGGTACATTTTGTCATCTTTAGACTGCACTAAACGTAATAACATATATTTTTCATAAGCACAAAAGTATATGTCCTATAGAACAGGTCTGTCCAACCCAAAACACTTGATGTACCTCATAAGAAATCTATCTTATTTAGGCGGGCCACACTGTATCTATATGTGTGTATGTGTATATGTTTGTGAGTATATAAATCATGTACATAAATATTTTTTTTTCCGGAAAGGGCAGGGTAAACATTCGGAGCAAAATACATTAATTTAAATTTTTCACTCATAAATTAACAATAGAATTGTGGAAATTTTATTATTATACATTAATAACTGTATAAAAAAATGAATAATGGATCTAATAATATTTCATTACAACAGTGTGATTCTTCAGCTATCGTAATCGTTAAATGGTATATTCACTTCGAAAAGTTAGAACGGATTTATTAGTATAAATCTGCTAATCAAAATTGTTAATCTTTAAATACCGTTAATGTCTTCACGGGCCGCAAAAAACTACACGGCGGGCCGGATGCAGCCAGCGGGCTGAACATCCCTGATATAGAACACAATAAGGTATGCCTTCTAAAAAAAAAAATTGCCAGAAAAAACCTTTTTTTCCCTTAATAATAATAAAAAAAAAAAAAAAAAAAAACCTTTGAGTTTTTTTTTCTTTTTTGCGAACTTTTGTGTGCATTAAAATAAACCATTTTTTTTTTTTCAATTTTTATGAACTTTTAAACTATTTACGATTTGTTGTTGTTATTTCCTATGCCACTCGGAAATTCCGAGCCCCGTTAGTGGAACTACCTGGATTTAAGGCGGCAGGGGAGCGTCTTCCGTTTTCAGAGGAGCGCCACGAGGGAGGAAGAAAGACTTAGCTCTAGAAACTGGCGAAAGATGGCAGCTCCATCAAACAACAAGAACTCGAATTTTGATCCGGATCAGGGCCGAGTTAAGCCCATGGTCCGGTACCCCTAGAGGTAAATTTTTGATGGGAACTTGGCGGACTTTGCGACCACGACAGATTTTAACGTGCACCAGTCGCCATTAGCGTACACGACGGACTTCGGCCGGCTCGAGGACCGAACAGTCAATCTTTCGATCGCGAGCTTGCTACGCTTACCGACCAGGCTACTGCGGCCTATTTACGATTTGTGAATCACTCCGTAAAAATTTTATTTTTTACATAAGAAAAAAATAATATCTTTTTAATTCTTCGAGAAAGCAATACTAATTATATATAAATTAAGTATTATTCTATTACTTTAATTGGGTGACAAATTTTGCGTTTTAAAAATTTTATAAAATTAAATTCCACTTTGGGGAACCTACAGTTTAAATACGTGCTTTGTCCTTCGTGAAATAATAGTTTGCATTAATTGGAGAAAATGTAAGTTCTATTATCAAGCTCCAACAAAATTTCGCCTCTTTGATTATCTTTGTTAGTGAATGTAGCTTCATTTCAATCTGCTTACTATTATATTATAGCCGTAAGCTTTGAATGTAATATAAGCTTATAATTTCCGTGTACTTTCAATGTCTCGAGTTTCAAATTATGCATATTTTGGCTTTCCTTTGATAGCATTTATTAATTAACGTTTCACTATCCATTTGCAGAGTAGTCATAATAAAATTTAAATAGGTTACAAACATTAAATTAGATATATGATTCCTCTTATGCAAATTTATGTATTAACTGAAAGATTAATTAATGTATTTACTAAATATTAGTTTCAATGAGAGTTTCAAGTTTTATCTGCTGAGGAAAACACTTACTTGATCCTACTCTAGTTTGATGTTATTTTCAAGAAATTTAATAGTAGTAGGTATAGAAGAGAAATTTTATTATTTAATTTTTATTATAAAGAAATGTTAAATGAAACAGTATTTAAAAAGATATAATTTTTATTAGATTATTTATTCAAGTTTAATTTAAATATAAATTATATATATTTTTTAATTGGTATTTCTTTTTTCTACTTATATATGGTAGAGAAAACATATTTTTGAAGAAAAATTTTTGTAATTTAATCTTTACTCCAATTACATGTTTTCGGTATGATAAATCCGAAAATCATGCTGTAGGCTCTATATTATTATCTATTCAGCTGTAGGCTCTCTCTCTCTGTGCGTGTATGTATGTCACCAGCATAACTCTGAATAAATAAATAAATAAGAACAAGTAAAACAAACAGAACTCCGAGTTCGGTATTTTAAATCTATATCATATGGAAACATTACTCGAAATTTTTTATTGAGATCGGAGAAAAGTTTAGTGCATAGTGACATGCAAAATAATTCAAATACATTACGCCTATTATCGACATATCTTGTGGTATTACATTTAACTCAATTTAAAGGTGTTAAAAAACACCTTTAAATTGAGTTAAATGTAATAAAATTAACAAAAATTTTATAAACACAAAAGTATATGATTCATATAGAATATGGTACGATCAACATTCGCTCTTAATTACACACACACACAAAAAAAAAAAAAAAAAAAAAAGTCGGATACATTACTGGCTATCTTTGAATATTGCTTGAAGTGAATTTGAAGTTGTTCTAATCTCACTGTGTAGAATTTAAATACAAAATGTCGAGTATTATATAATTCATACAGCGTTAATTATAGTTTAAAGAATATATTTTTTACTCCTATTTGGTAATAAAAGGATTATATTTGAATCAAACTGTTGAAACTGTATTTTGATATATTTACATTTTTGTAGGTCCCCTGAATATAGAAATCAGTTTTTTAACGGTTGCTCTATGTATTTGCTTTTTTGCTTGTCTATTTTTAACACTACTCAAAAACTGATAGTAACGTGAAGTCCAAATTAGATATTGTAGATATCGATTTTACGATGATATTCCTTGAAGCATTTTAGTAATATAATGCAAATGGTTTGTGTATATTAGCGTACAAATTAGCAAGGTCTGTGGGTGTATTTCTCGTAGATATATTTTCAATACTAAATAGATAATAAAATTAACGTAAATGGTTTATATGCATATAAAAACATGTTTCCTATAAAATATTGTATGAAAAGCAATTTTTACTTTCTTTACAAGAGCACTCAAAAGAATTCGGATGCATAAAAGGCTATGAATGAAAATAGCTCGAAATGGATTTCAAATTGTGGCTATATATGAAATATATGGGCTTATATGAAAATTAATCGAATAAATTTCGAAGAGTGATGTGATCGAAAATTATTTGAATATATTCCCCTCCTCAGACATATATATAAACTGTTTCGAAAAATATTTTCAACTTTATTTAAAGTGCATCGGTATGTTCAGATACCAATTAGTCTTACACTTAAACTGCAATAATCCATATTTATTTTAAAATAAGGCAAGTGAGAGTAGAATAAGGGTCACACCAAACTATTACAAATGCTTGCTAAAATGGTTTTTACAAATTACAAATAAATCTCATTTGAATTATTTACTTAGTTTTATTTCAAAACATACACATTTTTTAACACGCTTTTATTAGCTTCACCTGTATGTATGTATGCATGTTTGTATGTATGTATGCATGTTTATATGTATGTTTGCATGTTTGTAACTGCTCTGGGAGCAAACGAAAAATCTATATCGTAAAAAAAAAAGACTTTTCTTACGTGCACACCGTGGCGTTGAGGTATAGCTCCGCGCTACGAACCTAAAGGTCTAGCGTTCGATCCCAGTCAGGGGAGATATTTTAAAAATGGTTTTTGTTTAATTCTAAATTATTTTAATTAAAGATTTAAATGTATGTAAATATTATGGTGTGTCACTTACACGATTTTCTCTTACCCTGCATTTTAATACTAATATAGATATTTTGTGTTTTTTAGTTCACATTTCTATAAAAGCATGTTCTTTAACTTTTTAAAACTATAATATTATATTTTTGCATTTGTCATTAGACTTTAATAGCATTTAAAATGTTATTTACTTGATGCTGCATGATACTTATGAATCGAAGAAATAAAAGTACAAAATAATAATTAAAAATAATAATAAGTAAAATATACAGTACGTGTTACGCACTAACCCTATAAATATTCTTTTTAAACATTTATTAAAATTGGAAATTGATGCATATTTAGTAATATTTTTGTTAGAGGTAAAATTAAATTTTAAACAAAGTTTGAGTTATATTTCAATTTCTCAATGTATAAGATTATACAGGGCTGCAACAGGCGACTTTTTTCCTTATTCTTTTCGTACCACTATTTCTTTAAACAAAATTTACAAAATATTTATGCAGGTAAAATGCATATTTACCTGTATAAATATATTATAAATTACTTTGCTTCAATATAGTAAAAAAAAAAAAAATAAATAAATAAACAAGAAAAAAAAAATAAAAAAAAAAATAAATAAAAAAAATCTACAGTACTTAAATGTTGATAAATTGCTTATAAAGTTTAGCTTATAAAGATAAGAACTTTTTAAAGGTAAGAAAATAATTAAAAATTTTAAACCAAAATACACTGAAATAAATTATTTTTTTGAGAAAAAGACGGGAATATTATAGAAAAGATTTCTTTATGTATTTAGAAAAAAAATAAACAAAAAATAATACATACAATGAACAAATATATATATACAAATATATATATATATATATATATATATATATAATATAGCTATGAAATAACGTTTTTTAAGATCCTTATTCCTTTAAAATTTTAATTATCAAATGTTTTAGCCATTAGAACAAACTAAACTTTATCCGTTCAAAAATTGTTTAAAAAATATTATTGGTATGCAGATTAAGTATCTGAAAAATATTTCATCCAGAAAAAAAAAGTAATCCAGGCAATAAAAGTATTTATGAAAAACACCAATTAAAACCATCTCGGTTATTTGTTCAGAAAGGAAAAAAAGGAACTGCGAAAAAAGATCGGCCATTATATTTCCGATCGTTAAATTAGCCATAATTATTATCTTTAAAGAACAAGAACTAATTATTTACTCATTTTCAACTTAAAAAAGAAAAAAAAAAAAAAAAAAACCAGCTATGATTCTTTAAACAACTAATCCGTACTTTGTGAAAAAGTCTTTTTTTTTTTTTTTTTTTTACGTAAACGAATTATACATATTAATTATATATTAATTTTTTATGAATTATATATTACAAATTATATAATACGAATTATATATTAATTTTTTTTTTTATAATACATAAACGAAAAACAACTTAAATATACCATGGTGAAATATATCACGTAGAAAATTTTTATATTTCTTAAAAATATGCAGCTTTAAAAATATTTTATAATATAAAATATGTATTATCAATTATTTTAAATTATGAAGTAAGTAATATGAAGTAAGTTTTTTCTTTTCATCCTTTCGCGTTTTCCATTTGATGAAGTGATTTAATCTGTTTAGTCTGTTAATACAAAGTGATTATGGTTAAATATTACACTGTTTAAATGGTCAGTGGGATTGAAAGGCCAATGGATACAGATCTTAATAGGGATATGCATCATCATGTAAATAAAATGGTAATAGTGATTTTTTTTTTTTTTTTTTTTTTTTTTAATACAGAGTAATTACTAAGAACATTGTTTACACAGAAACTTTGAATTTCTATACTTTACTTTATTATTTAATGCTTTCTTAAAAAATTTGGTAGAGTTTCGTCTACTGAGTGATACTAGTTATATATGAATAAATAAATAAGCTAAGTAATTACACTGTTAAAAATTTCAGTTTAAAGTTGAACCAAATATTGGTATTACAGTAACTTCAATTTGCTAAGTTGAACCAAAACTTGATGCAACTGGTAGCTGCAACCATCCGATGGTGAAACCGTCAACCATGATTTGGTGCTTCTTGTTGAAAAAAGCACCTAATTATAGTAAACAATTTCTCCATATTATGGATGTAGCTATTGCAGTACCAAGCCTTGATTAAACAAATCACAAAATTATGGCAAAAGGTTTCACCATTGTATGGTTGCAGCTATAGCGTACACTGTAAAAATATATCCTATTTGCTGCCAGAAATTCTCTGTAATTTGAGAAAATACGCGTAATTTACGAAAAAATTACGTTGTCAGAACGTATTTTCTCAAATTACACAGAATTTCTGGCAGCAAATAGAACATATTTTTTTACATTTTGGCTCAGTCACTGTAAAAAATATGTTCTATTTGCTGCCAGAAATTCTGTGTAATTTGAGAAAATACGTTCTGACAACGTAATTTTTTTCGTAAATTACGCGTATTTTCTCAAATTACAGAGAATTTCTGGCAGAAAATAGGACATATTTTTTACAGTGTGTAGTACAAAATTTTAACAGTGTATAATTGGTCGATTTTTAAAGAAATCAACCTAATGTTTCCAGATAGAAACTATATGAAGAGATTATAAATAGCTTAAAAATCATAAGCATTGCAATTAATGGTATATTTTAAAGCGTTTCGCAAAAGAGTAATTCTTACAAAGGGGGATTTTTTAAGTAACAAAAAAGAAAAATAGTTTTTAGCAAAACATTTTGAAATCTAGAGCACGGGAGGCAAATAAACATTAAAAACTTTAAATAATAAGAGACTGGACATTGACCCTCCGGCCGATCCTTCATGTTTGGTCAATCTGTTACATACGATACCATTACGATCTGCAAATTTTTAAATGGCTCTTGAAGATAAATAAATAGTTTTTTCGAGATTTTGATTAAAAGGAAAGTGTCAGACGCTGGTAAAAACGTATTACGTTCTACGGCGATTGAATGGTCTTTCAACGATGCCGGACATTTTTTTTTCAATGATTAGTCATTCTTTATACAGGATTCCTAGAATGATATAGAAGAAAGTTTGTGACGACCACCACATACCAATTCAGACCAAAAGTGTCAGATGCTGATAAAAACATATTACCTTCTATGGCGATTGAGTGGTCTTTCAACGATGCCGGTCATTTTTGTTCAATGATTAGTCATTCTTTATACAAGATTCCTAGAATGATATAGAAGAAAGTTTGTGACCACCACCACATACCAATTCAGACCAAGTGTGTCAGAAGCTCATAAAAACATATTACGTTCTACGGCGATTGAGTGGTCTTTCAACGATGTCGGTCATTTTTGTTCAATGACTAGTCATTCTTTACAGTGATTCCTAGAATGATATAGAAGAAAGTTTGTGACCACCACCACATACCAAATCCTAAAAGAATTTGCATTTCCTTAACTTTCGATTGGACTCTTAAACTACAATATTGGTTGAAATTTAAGTATGAATTATTTATTTATTTCGAAAGGACGTTTTATTATCAGAATCATATATAAAATTGTATTTTAAAGAAATGCTTAAAAATACAAACTTTTAGTAAAGGAAATAACGTTCATTGGTTTTACATTAAAATGAAACATTTAAAAATTCTTTATGCAACAATTTTTCAATGTTTTCTTTTTGTTTAAACCGATTTTTTTTTTGTTCGGTAGATATTAGCACTACTCCGAAATTTAAAACACGATGTTTCAGAGGAAGCCAAATGCAGATTTTTTTTGGAATTTTTCAGTAGGTGCGAGCGCGTAGTTGCTTCTTTAATGATTCACTCGTGCCTACTTTTACAGTTGATGAAGGAATGTGCTAGACTTGAAACAACTGTTGCGAGTTATTGAAATTTATAGTGTTTTCTGACAAAGTTATTTATTGATTAAATTAATTATTGTTTGAGTTTAATCAGGTTTATATATACGTGTTTTAAGAAATGGTGGGCGTAGAAAATCGTTCTTTGAAATTACTGTCGTTTGCATACATATGAATTGAAATGTATCAATTTTCTCGAAAACTTTAGAAATATAAAGAATATAATTAAAAATTTTAATATTTTTGAAATATATTAAAATGCTTTATACGTTTTAGTTTTAAAATTTCTCTCTCGATTTTAGATTATTATAGTTTATAAATATATATTCTAAAATATTTGGGTATTACTTCAAAATTAAAAAAAAAAAATTAACACTTTGAATGTCAATATTTTTCAAGAAATTTTAATATACTTAATATCTATACATTTCAGTGCTTATGTATTCTAACTTACACAACCCTAGGACAGTAATTTCAAAAAAAAGGATTTGAAAAGTCCACCATATCCTCTTGAACGAAAAATTTCTCGAAAATAAAAAAAAAATATGTATATATTTTTTCTTTTTACATATTTATGAATAGCTATGTGTCTAACAGTCATTATTAAAATTAGTTTAGTAATCTTCAAAAGGAAATATGATGTGAACGTTGAAAAATTAATAAACAAAAAAATATATATATATATTAAGGTGCCTGCCTACCTTTAAAATGTAATTATCGGTCAAAACTCCGATTTTCTATTTTTGGTTTAGTATTAAAGCCTGACATTTTTGCTTTCTAAATCAGTTTGAATTTTGTTTTTATCTTGCTTAGAACTTGAGTTACAGGCATTTTAACATAGTCACTCGCAAGTTTTTGAAACCGGAAGTGACCGTAAATGTCTGTTTACATAAATGTTTTACTTAATATAAGCATCAAAATTTGTTACTACATATAAAATGAATTTAAAAAAGAAAATAAAAAACTTTGAAATAAATCAGGGAACTTATTAAAATTATTATTATTTTTTTTAATAGATAAAATCTAGTTTTTAATTATGTTTTCTGCTTTTTCTCAAAATGAGATTTTTAACATTTTGCTTTATCGCAAAACATCATAACTCCAAAAGTTATAATTGAAACGTTATGAAACTTTGACAAAATGCTCTAGAGGAGTTGTTTTAGGGATTGAACTACTGCAATAAATCTAGTTATTTTTATTTATTTATTTAATTAATTTTTTGTTTTTGTCGATAGAAGTTATGAACTGTCATGTATATTCATGATATTTTCATCATGTAAAATGTTATCCTCTCTAAAATATTAAATAACATGGTTATAGTTTTGAGAATAGTTCCCTCCCTTAAGGACCTTTCAATAAACGAAATAAAATTTACAGAATAAAAATATCTTTATTTAAATTTTATTTATAATGTTTTAAAAAAGTTCCTTTTTTTTTTTTTTTTTTTTTTTTGCAAATTTTATGTATATTTTGAGCTTAAACATCAATATATTTTAAAATTTGCATATTTTTTTTTTTTTTTATGTTATTCACTGTTTTTAACTCTATTCTATTATGTAATGCACATGAAAAGGCAATTTTTCAATTATAAAAAAAAAAAAAAAAAAAAAAAAAAAAAAAACACCTCCGACAGTAGGCAGGCATCTTAAGGAACCGAATTTTTATGTATTGCTTTTTTCATTATACTGTAACATTCCATTCCCCATTTTTTATTGTATAATAATTGTGGTAATGTAATAGAAAAAACAACAAAAGAACATTCTCCTTAGGAGTAATCTTGAGGTAATTTCCTTTGAACGACAGAAGAGCCTCTTCCAATCTGTAGTAATGGAACTTGTAATTAATGGCATGAGATAATGACCATAGAATGATCAACGAGTCATCAGGAATGAATGGTCTTTTAATCACTTCATCAGAAGAAAGCCAAAGAACATATTTTTCTCAAATTGGTAAAAATTAGAATCAAATTAGCATGAAAGATGAGATAGATCATAATCATCATCGAAAAGCATTGCAGTCGGACAATAAAATATCAAAGGAATGAAAAAAAAAAAAAAAAAAAAAAAAAAAAAAAATTGAAAGATTTTTTTTTTTTTTTTTTTTTTTTTGGGGGGGGGAGGGGGAATGATGCTATTAATTACTTAAGAATATGTCCAAGGTTATTCAAATATATTGTAAGCGGCGCATATATGTAAGTCAATGTTTTTTATTTTTTTATTTATTTGTTTTTACATTTGCATCGATAGCATGCAATTTGTTCATCATTTTAAATTCTTGAATATGTGTGTGTATGTGTGTATTACAGGTCTACATTCAAAATTTCATATTTGTATTGCAAACGTTGCAACTTTATACTGTTTCAAACTTATGTATTTTTTCTGTTTTATTTCATTATAGCTTCTATTTCCAAAAATATTATAATGGTTATTTAACTGCTACAAAGACCAATATAATAAATATTAAAATTAAGCTTTTATATTTTTATACAAACAATATGTATTTTCATTAACATATTAAATTCTGAGAATTCAAAAGAGAATTAACTTCTCAATTCTACCAAAAAAAAAAAAAAAAAAAAAAAAAAAAAAGATAATAATAACAATTTTAACTATTCAAAAACAAAAATAAATAACTGCATTCATTATGATATTTTTGACATATTCTTAATAAATAACAAGTAGAAGTCAGTTTGATTTATTTTATTTTATTTTATTTTTTTAATGGAATAATATATTTTTTTTTTTCGAGGAATTCATTTCATTTTTAACCGCATCCTCATTTTGTTTTCCTTTGCTATAAAAAATAATTCGATTAATTAATAAACAACATTTATTTTACTATATATATATAGTGAAACACTGAAAATAATAGATCCTTAATTTGAATTGAAAAATCTGGAAAAAAGAAAAAAAAAACTATTTAAACCCTAAAATAAACTGGAATTTGTAGGTTTATTCTCAAGAAGAAATCCTTCTTAAGTATCTTCCTGGGAGTAAACCCAGAAAATCCGGATTATTTCCCGACTTAAATCGGATTTTCTTTCTTTCTTTCTGTCATTCTGTCCTTATTAGGTAGTTATTTGTAAAAATAGAAAATAATTTGTTTAGTTTGGTTAAACAGTTCGTTAATGTGTTTGACAAACGCCATTTTTAATTCTATTCCTCATGAAGTGAATTTTTATTTTTCTTCTGTATAGTTAAGAAGAAACTATTGGATTCATGGAATTTTTCGATCTCCGGTTTTGTTGGATTTAGATGTTTTGGGATGTTCTGAATACAATTTGACCATTTTTAGAAAATATCTATCTGTCTCTGTGTGTGTATCGAACATTTTTGGCTGATGTGTCTCACGAAAAAACGTACCCTCACTTAAATTGGTGCTGATTAACATTTCATGAATATCACTCAACAGGTAGCGCTATTGTACAATTTTTTTTCAAAAATTTTAATACGGCAGCATGGCGTAAAATTTCGTATGAGTGTATACAAGGAGAATAATTTTTAACCAAACATTGTGATATTAAATATAATTATCTGTAATAGTAATTGTCAACTTGGAAAACATTTATTTTATTTTATTTTTTAATGTAGGCGCATTGCAGTAAGAGTACCGCACAAGATGTGTGTGGACAAGGAAGGTCGAAATTATTATTATTATTATTATTATTACATTTTATCGTTTCTGAAATCTGGGGGTCACCGAAGAAGGATAGCTATCCCTTCCGTGGAGGATCAAAATTGTGATGGCATGTCTCCGGACCACCTCTAGGGGTGTGTCCCAGACGGTCGCCAATTGCCCATCTGCGCAGCACTAGTGCGACGCAAAACCCAACCATCCAACCATCCATCCGTTTCTGAAATCCTGTACTACCATAAAATCTGTCACTTTTATCCTTATAGCGTGTTCCAAATGATAAAAAAAAATAATTTTAGAGATGGAAAGGTCCCTTTTATGGCATAAATAACACAAAATAACGCCCAATTTAAAAATGCTCCATGCGAATTTTAAATTATTTTAAAGCTCCATTGTTTAAAATTTAATTTAATTATTGTTATTATTATTATTATTATTATTATTATTTGTGCGTAATTGAACATAGTATAAGTGCACCAGTGGTTGACACTTTTAGAGCAGTCTTTGATGTTTTTAAAATTCTAGTCATTAGAAAATATTTTTAGAAATCTTAAGTTAGTACATATGGTATGAAAGACATTCAGAACCACATATATGTTAAAATGTATACATTTGATAACAATTTTTTTTTTTAATGAATTTTTATTTGATACCCACTCAATGTTCCAGTAATTGAGACTGCCAGTTTTTAATTTTATGAGTAATGGGCACCCTATTTTCCAGTGTTTGACACTGCTAGTTATTCATTTTACCAGTTATTAGCACCCTATGCTCCAGTGTTTAACGTAAAATGTTAAAATTCTTATATGTAAAATATATGATTTTATTATTTTTCTTATTTATTGATTATTTCGGGATAGATGTCAATTACTGGAGCATACCAATCACTGGAGCACCTACCTTATCTGTGCATTAATTTTTTATTATATCTCATTTACAGCCTCAGTTACAAACAAAAAAAAGTTTAAAATTTGAAACCTTCATGAATTTTTGACACTAGACTGAAATCGAGAGATCGTAATAATGGTAAAAATTTATTGATTTCAAAATTAATTTCCAGTTTTGTGACAAATACAATGATTAACATTAACACATTTTTTTTTTTTTTTTTTATAGACTGAATGAAAGCAAATTCACAAGGAGCATTATAATCAACTAATTTTACCAAAATTTGGAACCTAACAAAAGCAAATTTAAAGCTTAAAACTCTGTAAAAGCTTCTAAATAATGTTTGAGGAATTGTAGAATGATATTATTTTAAAATATTATACAAATTTGTAAATTTTATAATAACTATATAGATAATTTTAACTGCATCGATTTTGAAAATTTTCATCATCTCTTGTTCCCTTAATATGAGTATTAAAAAAAAATCGTTAAATACCTAAGAAAATACCATAAGAAATACAATAAGAAATTAAATACCTTTAAAACTAATGGTTGAACCATATATCTATGAAAATTTAAAACAAAGTTATCGATTTTATTCATTTTTAACAACGACAACCACAACAAATCCTAGAAAAACTTCTTTTTAGATGTCGTCTATAAGAGATAAAAATCGTCTGCATTCCTCATGGAAAATAACTTAAATAAATAATAATTTTAATAAATAATTTGTACTACGCAAATTTGTATTGGAAAATATAGAAAAAAGTTTAGTCATAGCTATAACCTGCTAATTTTAAATAGTATAAAATTTCATTTCATTTTTCCAAACCTGCAGCTGAAATATGCATTGCTCTGAGCAAAATAACGCTTCGCAAGTAATTCGGGTAATGAAAATTACATTATCCATCCTCTTCTAAATTTCGCTCTTAAATTACCATTGTTACTATGATCATAACTTGTATCAATCTGCTTACTACAGAAAAGCCTGCAATTTTGAATGCAATTAATGCTTTTAATATTCATATATTTTCAATGCCTCAGATCTCTCATTATGAATATTTCGAGCTTCCTTTGATAAATTTATTAATTAACATTTCTGCATTTATTTGTAGATAGATGATAATGAAGTTTAAGTCAGTTGCGAGCATCCAGTTTGATGCGATTGCTCTTGTTTACATGTTATGTATTCAACTCATTATGGTCTAAATTTATAGTTTCAATAAAAATTAGAATGTTAGGTAAAATTTTTACTTTTTTAAAATTGATTTACAATAATTTCAGGTGTTCCGTAAGTCTATAGATATTTTAAAAATTCATGAAAATTGAAGGAATCGGTAGAATTGAAAGCGGTTTGCAAAATTGTTATTCTTGTAAAGGGGAATTTTTTTTAAAGTGGAGGAAAAAAAAATTTCGTCGATAGAGGGCGTAGCACAGACGCGTAACAAGAAATATTCAAATCAGAGTCCTATAAACTGCTCGGTCTTAAAATTATCAATTCATTTCTTTTTTACCATCCTACTTGCACGTACATGAAGTTTCAATTGCGATGCTGACTTGGCGCATAAAGCGTTATTGGCGAATGTACACGAATTCTATATGTTTTACCTCAGCTAAGAATCGCCAACTGAAGTTGCCGTTAGCAACATTTAACTCGTTTGAAAAGTATAATTTGTGGTGATGAGAGACACATAGAATAGGAGTAATAAATGCTTATAAACATTTGCCTGCAGGCGAACAAATATAGTTTTCTATGGAAATGTATGATTGCTCATGTACGGCGTTTTCCGTCTATGAAATTTTTAATTATTACTATTATTATTATTATTATTACTACTAAAAAAAATTCCCTCTTCACAAGAGTAACTTTTTTGCAAACTACATTGAATTCTATACTAACTTCTTCAATTTTTATGAATTTTCAAAATATCTACAGACTTATGGGACTCCGGTATTTTCCGACATTCTTTTGTTGAAACTTACTAAAAATGATGTTTTTCTGCAGATACGAAAGGTTTTTGACTTATTATATTTATCTGTTTGTTTGTTTTTTTAAAGAGACAAGAGGCATAGAAATTAATGAATTTTCTTTTACATTTTATCGTTTCTTAAATCGAGTACTGCCGTAAAATCTATAAATTTTTACGCATGTAGCGTGTTTTATTTAGAGGAGAGGTATAAAAGCATCTTTTATAGAAAAAAGATAATACAATATAATGTCTAACATTAATGTGCTCCATACGAATTCTAAATTATTTTAATCTCTAATACGTTATTTTAACATTATTACACACCTTCACTATTTAACAGGGAGCAGCCCCGCTCATTGCTATTAGAGCAATGTTGAGCGATTCAATGTCGAGACAAAGGGGACTACTCCGAGGTTTATTGGGGTAAAAAAAAAAAAAAAAAAAAAAAAAGTTTCGTCAGGCTTGTATCCCAAGACCGACAAAGGGCGAGAGAGGTTAAAATAATAATTGAGAGAAAAGTTCTTGGTTTGAATTAATTCTGGTCGATAAAGTTCATTTAGAGTTTATGAGGTAAACAGCTGAAACATATTAAGATAAGTGCTGTGGTGCAATCCCCTGTTGCCGGGCGTGCGCTCCTCACGACAAGGGGCAACAGGTTACTGATCGTTGAATCCATTTCTACAGCAGAGCATGTGCATGATACTCTTGTATACGTTGCTCTTGAGGAAGTCTAGGTTCCTGTCTGAGCCAGTAGGCAGTGTTATTGATAACAACATTAATCAGTGGCATTTGATATATCCATTAACAGGGAGAAAATCTTATTGAGTTTATTAATTAGATTTGGTCTAGTTAAAATGTTGTCCAGCCAGTTTACTGGTCTGGGGGAGGGATTTCTGATATGGTGGGCAGAAGTGAGGACACAGTTAAAGTTGGATATTTTTAATTACACCGATTTTGGTAAATATCTTCTTAGTTGACTTTACTCAGAGCTTAGTATGCCCATAAATTTGGAAATAGCCCCTTAAAAGTATGGTTTCGTGAAGAAGTAAAAATAGTTCTAGAAGCCAGCAGTTTAAAAGTATGAAATTATCTATTTTGACACCAATTTCCGACCTTTACCAGGTCAAACCAGGTCAAAGAGATTCTAATTTTCAAAATTTCTGATTCACGATTGTCAGCACAGTATGTAATAGTGAGGATCTACACAAGTTGTTTAGTCTTCTAAACTTACGAATGGTTATCACAGTATTCCATTTGTAAAGATAAAGAAATTTTGCAAAAATCGCATGCTGGGTTGAGATTAAACGCATAATAAATTCAGCTTATAGTCTGAATGTATTTTGGAGTTTTCTACTTGCCTTTAAATCACAAATTACTGGCATTGCCGTATTTGAATTTTTTAACTTTACATGCATTTTATATGTATTTTTTCAGTTGCTTAGCCTACAACTAGGGAACCAGAATAGAGAGACGGGAAATTGAACTAAATGTCTGACGTTCGTGCAAAGATCGTAGAACGTAATATATTTTTACCAGCGTCTTACACTTTTCATTTAATTAAAATACGGAAAAGCAATTTTGTTTAGC
This sequence comes from Salticus scenicus, assembly GCA_963930645.1. Classification (NCBI taxonomy): domain Eukaryota; kingdom Metazoa; phylum Arthropoda; class Arachnida; order Araneae; family Salticidae; genus Salticus; species Salticus scenicus. The sequence continues at coordinate 91,368,500 of OZ005650.1, forward strand.
TTCAGAGAGCCATTTAAAAAGCTTGCAGAGAGTAATGGTATTGTATGTAACAGATTGAACAAACATCGAGGATCGACTGGCGTAGTGTGGTCAGTGTCCAGTCTCTTATCATGTAGAAGAGTCTTCATATTATTCTATATCATAGCGTCATTGACCAGTTAACATGAAGAAAAAGTTATTCAACATAGCTTCACACAGTAAAGATTTTACAAGTGAAGTTTCGTACAATTTTATAAAAGAGTTGCTGAAGGATAGTCATCAGGAAAATTGCAGAAAGTGAATAAAAGCATAGCCACCTGTTGTCCGATGCACATGCAAATTAAATAAGCATAGTTTTTCCTAATGACCCTCTCATATATCAAGTTTAATGCATTTATGCGTTAAAGAAGCTACGGTATAGCATTGCCATGAAACAGGAAAACTGAAACAATGTAACGCCACCTGTCGTGAAATATTTATCCAAATTAAATCCGCATAAAGGTTTTTTTTTTTTTAAATAATGACCTTCTTACATATTAAGTTTTATGCTCTTGTAAGCTATAGAAGCTGAGATATCGTTTTTGCGAAAAAGGGGAAAATTGCAATATAACAACACTACCCTGTCGAGCGATATATGACAAAATCTAAACATCACCAATTTGTATGAAGGTTCACCAAATATAAAGATTTGTTGAATGCCATCCAATATTCCATGACGTGCAGCACTCTCAAAATTTTGGTATTTCACTGAGACACACACATTACCAGACAGACATTTAATAGAAATGGTCAAATCGTGCTCAGAACAACTAAAAATTTGTAGATCCGTGAAATACCGGAAGTTTAAAATTTTAATGAGTTTAACACTTCGTTCTTGTATATATATGAAAGAAAAAAAGGAATTTTCACTTAAAATCGTATGGAATGAATTATAAAAAGCAATGCACGTAATTGAATAACAAACCTATTATGCTATCTCAGTACTTTACGTACACACATATGAACATATTCATTCATATGAACATATACCTACTATTCTTCAACCTTTTGCGGAACACTTCATATAAGAATTTTATAACAGTGAACTCCAAGAATTTAAATCGCAAAAAAAAAAAAAAAAAAAAAAAAAAAAACCTTTATCAGAGGTTTTTATAAAAAAATATTGTTAATAAACCTTATTTGAAAATAATGATAATTAAGCACGTTCGCAGATTTCCTTTTGTCTCAAATTTTGTGCAATACATTACATCTTTCTCGTTTTACTGAAAAGCTTATTGTATGTCTCCACATGCTTGAAGCGACAAAACTTCCCTGAACAATATTTTAAACTGTGCCATGCAGCAGATATCCCTTAAACTTTCTTGAATATGAATAATCCAGTTTTGTAAACAATTTTAGAGAATCATTTTTAAGGAGGCTGCCAAAAGTTTGAGTGAAAATGAACGATTGTTAAATACTCCGTTTCCCAAGAAACAACAGATCTTCATTATCGAGATCCACTCCCTCTTCATGCTGCTATAAAAGGATTAGTGGACCTCTTTGTCTTAGGGCCTCTCCTACTCTACACAAAAGGAGGGATCCACTTCTGTCGAAAGCAAGTCGAAGTGAGCTGAAAGATTAAGTCGTAATCTGCACATGGTTATGAACACTCCATTTTCAAAGTCTTTTCTATTGTTCTGAATATAGATGAGGGATTTTACTGTTTTAGATGTAGCATTTAATGAATAATGGATAAAATACATAAGCTATATCTTTTTTTTTTTTTATAAGGGCAAATGAAATATAAAATTAATTTCTACTCTCCAAACAAAACATTAGATCCTATACATGTTTAGAACTAAAAGAATGTATAAGTAAGTAATAAATATAAATACAGACTATAGCATTACAATAATTCGACACTATTTCTGGCGTCATGATTGACCAATTGAAGAGTAGATGGTGGGCGGAGTTTGCAGAGCGACAAACCAATAGTGTGCGTTTCACTATTTTAAAGATATAAAGTGGATTTCAAACAGTATCCCTTGTCAAAAGCATAAAACAGAACATTAAAGTAAACATAAACGAAAAAGGAAAACGATTTCAAATAAAAGAAAAACACACAGAACCGAGCTGAATAATAACCATAATTTGCTTAATTTACCCTTTAATTCTGTATTAGGTAATAATTAATAAAAGTGTGTTTTACAATATAAAAAATGAATTAATGATGCCATATAAAAACGGAAAAAAAAAAAAAAAAAAGAATCAATGAGCAATTATTAAACTATCTATCTACAATTATTTACTTAAGCGAATCTCCTAACTGAACTGAATTGTAATACGTTATATGATGCATGCATGATTAATAACACTGCACTGAAAAAAAAAAAAAAAAAAAAAAAAAGAGCCCTGATACCATTTTTTCTGGTTCTCCTGTAAAACGACCTCCTGAATCTGAATATGACCCCCATTTTGCCCAACCCCCACCGTTTTCTCGGGACGTCACCCCCTCCCCAATTTTTATCATTGTTCGATAATTTTATGGCCATGAATTTGATTAGGAGAATGGAAAAGAATTATTTTAGCACTTAAAAACAGAAAAATATAATATATAAATAATAATAATAATAATTGATTAATAAAATATAATAAATGTAATATATAATTTTAGTGGTAAATCCCTCCCCTAAATTTTTCCTTGCTGCAAATGTTCATGTTTTAGAATTTTCCAACTCTGTAGCTCCTCAGAAGATATTTAACAGTTAAAATAATCCTTTCCCCTCTTACACATAAGCGCCAAGTCTACTGTTTTTGGCGGGAGACTTCAAACCAGAAAAATTTTATAGCTGTTTCCGGTAATATTAATCGTCAGAAATATATATAACTTATTCCATTTAAAAATACTGGCGTCAATTCTGATTTAAAAGTTTAAAAACTTGGCAGCTCTGCCTACAAATCAAATTTATAGTCATAAAATTACCGAAAAGTGATATAAATAGGGGGACATCTCTAAAAAATGGCGGGTGATAGGGCAAAATGAGTGTCATATTCTGATTCAGGAGGTCATTTTACATAAGAATTTGCAAAAAATGGTGTTGAGGCCGATTTCGTGCAGAGCAGTGTAATTTACTCAATTTATTCCCTTTTAGTTTATAATTCATAAAAGTGTGTTTTACCATATAAAAATTGAATTTCCTATGAGAACAGAAATGAAATAGATTATGTGATGCGTAAAACGTATAGTTTTTATACACTTAGGCACAAAATAATTCAATGCATCCCTGTTCAACTAATAACCCATTTATGGAGAGATTTTTTTAGACATATCTCCCAAATGAACTGAATTGTAATGCGTTATATGATGCATGTATGATCAATAGTTTCCTTAATTTAATTTCCAGTCTCCTATTAGGTAATAATTAATAGAAGTGTGTTTTATCATGTATAAAATGCATTTCTTAGCAGAACCAAAATAAAATGTACGATGTGTAAAACCTATAGTCTGTAAACACGTACGCCACTAAATAATTCATTGCTTACTTTTCAACTACTAAATCATCTATCGATAATTATTTCCTTAAGCACACCTTCGAACTCAACTAATGTTACGTGGTGCATGTATAATCAGTAATTCCCTTATTCAGCCAAACAAAATAATTCAAATGATTTAAATAATGATTCAAATCTATAGGAAGTTATCGCTTGAAGCAAAATATAGCTAAGTTGTATGCATTAATGTGAACGAAATTTAGTTTTTAAAATAAAATGTTAAAAGGTCTTTCTCGCACATTTTTTACAGCTGCTGTAAATTATTTTCAAAATAATTTATGAGTAATGAAAATTTAATATATTGAGTGGTACAACTGTTTACTTTATCGTAGAACTTGGTGACTTTGGCTAAAAATTATTTGAACTTTATAATAACTCGCTTCCTTTTAAAAACAAATTAAAATATAATTTATATTTTTAACAAGAATCGTACATGAATAATTACATAAGATTTTAATGAAGGATGTATAACGCTTACGAGATAAGTGGTTCATTATGATGTATATATTTTTTCCTATATAAACTTGCCGCTAATTATTATCATTGAGTGCTGATGAGAAGGTTTGTTTAAAACCTGAACCATCTATAATTTTATTTTTAAATGTTGTATGTTTTTAACAAATGTCTATGTTTTAACTTGTTTGTTTAAAAAATGTTTTAACCAAACGTGATGAAATGTTTAGATGTTTTAAAACAACTTCATGTATTTTTCTAATACAATTTTGATCCAAAGCCTAATTTATTTGTACTGAATTTTATAGATTAGATGAGATGAAATATCAAGACTTTTGTTGACGAAATAAGAACATATATAGGATTTCTTGACACCAAGTGATTGTCAAGTAGTTTTCAATCACCAGTAATCTCAGACACGTTAACACCATTTTGTATATATATATACAGAGGAAAGGATTTTGTTAACAGATTAATATATTTTGATTGTCTACGATTTATTGTATTCTTATAGAAATTACATAATTTTCGTAAATTTCCTCATATAATTGTCGTCAATGAGGCTCAAATATCCAATATTAACTCGATTAAATGATTCCCCCCCCCCTGATTTTAACTCATTTATTGTTTATTTACATATCTCTTTTTACCATATGAAAAAATAAACATTTCAAAACACTCTGTTATTAATAAGGTTAATTTCATATGTGAGGGGAAAAGATAACTTTATTCTCCAATTTTAAAAACTAAATATTAATATATTTTAATGAATTTCGGTGTGCTGATACGTATTTGCTATAAATAATACAAAACTTTTAATTTAAGAAAAAATAATTTACACTTAATAAGGTACAAATGTAGCGTGACAGACATGGAAAAAAAAAAAAAAAAAAAAAAAAAAAAAAACAGACATCATTTTAGTGACTGATCTTTATCACTCAGTTGCTCTAAATTGAGACACATTTGAAATTCAGAAATTTTAATTTACACAAAGAAGACTTTCATCTGTTATGTAATTTAAAAACAGTTCTAAGATTTAAATAAATAAATATATATATAATATATTTAATAAAGTGGCAGATACTATGACATGTGTAATAATTTAGAATTATCTTTTGCTTATTTATTTTAAAATTTAAGTATTCCTTTTTAAGTAATGATATCTATAACGTATATATAACGTGCTATATTATATGATATGCTTTATATCTTTTCTATCAAGAAAAAATAGAATTAATTGAGTCAGTTGAAGCGTAAGAAATGGCCCTTTTGTTCACCATAACAGAAAGCGTTTTACAAACTATTTCATACTTCATTCTTTGCTGTTCAGAAATGTATCCAATCTATTCAATAGCCATAATTAATTCCTTTAAACATTTTGCTTTTTCTCCATTCCCATAAAGTCATTTTAAAACTAAATCCCTGTTGTGATCTTTTATTAGAAAAAAAAAAAAAAAAAAAAGTGGCCCGAAAGGAATTTCTCCTGAAATCCCAATTCTTTAAATGAAATGTCAAATTTAGCACTACACAAATTTTTTTTCCAGTTTTCTTCGTTAATGTGTTTTTAATGAGCTTACACCAGCAGCTAGGAAAATGTGCTTCGGATAAAGGTATTACATTTGTTCTTACATCTATATTACTACAGAAGAGAAAATTTGAAAGATTTCATAAAATCAATGGTAAGAACACAAGTTTTGTCTCTTTTTAATTAGCTTAAAGGCCGAAGTTAAAAATCTTTAATGTATTTCTAAAGATTTTATGATTTGTGAAAATCCAGAAACTTTTTTTTTTTTTTTTAATTTTCATCAAATATGGCATAGTTAATATTTTGTACAGTATGGCATTTCAATTATTGAACAATTAACTGTTTCAGACGATTTTTATAATTAAAATTAAAGGTAAATTTTTATACGTTTAGAACAATTTTCTGAAGAGAAATTTTTGCATCCCCTATCTTCAAAATATTTTAAGCAACGTAATGATAAATCCAGTTAATTAAACTTCAAAAGCAATTTGTTTAACACACACACACACACACACACACACACACACACACACACACACACACACAAAATTAACCAAATTGTAATCAAAATGTTACCAAATTCAAAGAATTTCTATGACATAACTTTTAATTTTTAAATCTTTAAAAAAAAAAAAAAAAAAAAAAAAAGAAGTAGAAGAAGAAATTGAACTCCAAGAATTCATTTATTTATTTATTTGCTATTGTAGTAACAATTATTTTTAAAATATCAAAATATACGGTCTTTAATTGCTCAATTATAAATTAAAGTAGAAAATATGTATGCGTTAAAAAATTCTGTAAGGCATTCTGTGTTTTATAAGCATCTGAAAAATTCTCAGTATTTTATATGTTGTAATAATAATATGTCGTAATATTAGAAATGATAATAATATCAAAGATAAATCGACAATTTGTGACACAGTAGTATTGTCTAAACGAAAAAATATATATGTACAAATTTCAATTCAGATTACACTCGCCGAAAAAAAAGTTTTACTCGCCACAAAACAGGATTGCCATTTTTTTTCCTTTTTTACGCATTTTGGGTTTTTTATTTTTCCTAACTATTTGAAAGGCTTTTACAAATATGTTTAAAATTATATATATTAAAAGTGTGCCGTATATAATCATGTTTCATAATCATCTATAATTAAAGTCATTATAACGTATTTGAGATTTTAAAAAGATTAAAATATCTAATAACATAAATGCAAAGAGTCATTAAATAGAAAGAAGAAGAAGAAAAAAAAAATTCTTTGTCAAACAATATCCTGTGAAAATCTTTTTACTACGAAAGATTAAGCCTCCTTATTTATCTATTTGTTTACTTAACTTTTTATATTAAAAATGTCTTTCTCGTCCATTTTATTTTTTGTAATCAGACGGAATGTCGATGTGTATAACTTGTTCATAGTTGTCATTTGAACTAGTCATTTCGGAATAACTTTTTCGATAAAACTGTTGCTATACAAATCATTACAAGTGCAAATCATTGGCTATTTATTAAAAAAACTGGAAAATATAAACTGTTTTCTGATCATTATTCAAGAAAACAAGCATAGGCAGTATCTTTAATTGGGCTCACGCTAATGTTCATGTGACAATATCGCAAAGGCAAACTTTCGCATATCTCTGCTCTCGAATATTCGGCGACGGAATATGAGGCTCTCTGCTCATCTATTCTCACTCTGCTAGGAGAAATAACAGTGGGAGAAAAGAAACTGCCGAAGAAATCACAACTTTTATGTATGCACTTTTCCTTTCCCAGGCTGGGGCGATCTCGGGCAACGCACACACACTCGGCCCTCTGAAAATCTAAAAATGAGAGGATAAATATGAGGTTATAAGATGACAAGAGTTTGCCATATTTAAATCTATAAAAAAGAATGTTTTCTGTCACCGTATCGTGTAAGAATTATATCTATAACTAGACCAAATTTTTACTCGCCACAGTAAAAATTCCACTCGCCAATGGCGAGCTGGCGAGCAGAGATTTCGCGCCCTGTATATATATATATATATATATATATATATATATGTATCATTAAAATTTGGACTTTAAATTCATTATAGTTTATTGAAATGTTCAGTTTATATTTTAGTTAGATTAATGAGTTTTATAAACCATGACAAGAAAATATTTTCAAAGATCAGTTTTTGAGATAACTGATCTATGAACAGACATTTTTTAAATAAAGACTTTACTGTGAAAATTATATTTTACTGTATATCTTTGAAAGAAGATTTAAAGAGGAAAGGGAGTTATATTTTTTTAAATCAAGATTTTATATTTTTTTTATTTAAAACACATTTTATGTTTTTCTTCTTCTTTTTTTACTTTTTATTTTTTTTTAAATATTAATAGGATACTACCCTAATTAATTTATATTGAAACAAAATAACTTATCACGAAAATTCTGAAAATTTAGATTTACCACTTAAATATATATATTTTTATATATATTTTTTCGTTATAATGATCAAACTCCAGGAAGAAAGACTTGAATTAAGCAATAAATAATTACAATATGGAAGTGAAGCTTTATACAAAGGAAAACTTATTTCAAAAATTAATAAATGCAGAAAAATATTTTTGAAATTTCCCCCCAAAAGGCTATATTTTTATCAAGGATATATAAAAAAGAGTATATGAATACTCACATATATCAGTTTTGCCAATTTCAGGTCTATCAATCATCTTTTATATACACATAATATTTCTTTTAAATGTAAATGTATATATATGTTCCTTATAAATACTAATGATGCTCTTCAAGAGCTGACAATTGGTTTAATTAAAAACATACTCAAGGGTCATTTATTGGTAATAACAGGCAAAAAAGCTTCACAATTCTTTACATGACTGAATTGGTTATGTTATAGAAAGGCGACATTCTGTATCTAAGGATTAAAATTAGAAAAAATTATACGTTAGTACCAGGACCTGATTACTGCCAGAGCCTGATTAAGGGGGAAGCACACATTATCTCCGCTCTCACCGGAATATTTTTACAATTATTTTTTACTTCATGTCATAGAAATTCCACGCTTTGACGAGGAAATATTTTTTATAAAAAATGAACGGTGTAAAACAATCCAATTTACTCACCGTTATTAGACACCAGAATTCTTTTAAAATAATTTTTAATGAGAATTTTGTGTTTATTATAGGAGGAATGTATTTGTTAAAAAATAACGGTGTAAGTATAAATAATGTGTGCTTCCCCCTTAATCAGGCTCTGATTACTGCACAGGCCTACTAGGCCACCTCTATCTAGGCCACCAAAACAATTTTAAAAATTTAAAGTTCTTTTTTTTGGGCAAAGATTTCCTTTAAAAAAATAAACTGAAAGTTAGTTAATGATAATAATCTTTAGTTGAAATCCATTTCCCTTCGTGGAGGATCATAACTGTACGGCATATCTACGGACCACACCTAGGTGTAGATCCCAAATCGTCGCCAATTTCCTACTGCCTAGCTCTAGTGCAACGTTTACCCCTTTGAACCTAAACCTCAAGTTGGTATCCAATTACATTTTCTTAACTTTGAGAAATGAAATTAATCAATCAAAATCTCATGCTGTTTTGAGATTTCTTTGTAAAAAAAGTAAAACTAATTTCTTATGAATGTGATGCCTTAACTTTGTTGCCAGCATTCAAACTTCCTGCACAAATTGTTATTATTATTATTTTTGGGAAAAAAAAAAAAAAAAAAAAAGAAAAAAGAAAAAAGAAAAGAAAAAAAAAAAATGCTTTAATTTGTTTGTGGAAGGGGGGCAACAAAATCGTCCAGAGCCTTGGGCCCCAGCAAGCCTTAATCGGGATCTGGTTAATACTATATTTGATTATAGAATTTAATTTAAAAATGAATAGTAAATATAAATTTTTCAAATTTTAAAGTACTCTATGTTCCTTTAATAACATCTGCTTCTTCACAGTGGCGGATTTAAGGGGGGGGGGGTAGGGGGCTGAAGCCCCCCCCCCTCCCAAAAGCACTAACATTCCCATTGGATGTTACAATTGTAAATTTTTCATTGACCTGGAATAACATCTTGAAAACTCTTAGCCCCCCCAAAGTTAAGTTCTGGATTCGCCACTGCTTCCTCACAGGATTTATAGAAAAGTAACAAAATAAACAAGTTAATCTGCGTTTTATACTACATTTACAGCAGACCTAATAACAGTATAAAGAAAACAAAGTACCAAAAATATACACAATCATTCCAGGATCAAATAAAATGAGATTTCTAAAATTTCTTAGCAGCAACATTATTTTATTGGAACAGTGTAATAACAATAATAATAATATACTTCTAAGAAAGAAAAATGCAGCCGAATTATACGATTTTTATTTTTCATCTGCTTTTAGATCATCAAGAAAATAATGTACTTTATCAAATACCCAGATACTTTGAAACGTTATCATTAATAAACTGTTCTCCCTCATAATTTCTACGATAAGAAATGTATTCTATGTGTAGATTTCGGCAACAGATGGCGTTCTTCAAAATAAACTGGAAAGGGGGAAAATAGTATGATATGATGTATAGTACGGTAGTTCTGTGGGGAATATCGGAATTACTTGCTTCTTATTTCTTATAAGATTTGTTGATTACCTGCAAATAAATAGATTTTATTTTAACAATATTGCTACGGGAAGTTTACTTTTTATGAATCACAGCGGCCATATATATATATATTTTTTTCCCTCGCCGAATATTGATGAAAGTAACGCAAATGAAATTTAAAAATTTTAATAACATTTAATTTAATGTTTCGATTTTTTTTTCTTCTTTTGAATAATAGTAGTAGTAGTAAAAGCAACAATAATAAAATAAACGATCCCAAGATGAGCAAAATAAGATTCCGGAATAGTTTACATTTTGTTGCATGCATGATTTAGTCTTGATATACATATTGATATTGAAAATAATATTATTTCACTTTCCAAACTCGAGAGTCAGATTAATCTTTCTTCAATAGCAATTTTAATAATAATAAAATAAAATAAAAAGTAATAAAATAAATAATAAATAAATAAGTAAAATAAAATAATAAGTAATAAAATAAATAAAATTAAATAATGAGAAAAATAAAATTAAATAATTCAATCATTCCCCTCAAATATTAAGTTGCATTGCATACCAGAAAAAATGGCCTAAACTAATATAGAATTACTCGACAAGCAAGCACCTTGTTGACAGAGAGGAGGTCTATGTGATGTGCCAAGAAGTTTTCAACTTTGTATTAGCATTTTCACCTGTTTTACCAAGTGTATTTAAGACAAAATGTTTAAAAACTCGTTTAAAAATGATTAAAAATATGCAGTGATATGATTTTTAATCCTTCTCCCCGTAAGAAATGAATATTTAGATTTTTTAAACATTGAAGTAATCCATACAAAAAAGAAATTCTGGGATATTGCAGAAAACATTTTTTGCTTTTAAATATATTTGTTATGAAAATAACTGTATTAAAATGTACTCATCGAACTCTCTTAAATTTTACAATTTTACATTTAACTCTTCTTTATCATTATAAAAAGAATATAACGAAGAAATATTATTTCATTTTTTAAGTTTAAAATATTTGAAATTTAGAAATGAATTTTTAAGGTTGGTTCGAAATTTAAATTATATTTTTTTAAATAAAGAAAAGACATCTCAAGTGGGAAAAAAGTGCATTTGGCATAAACAAAATGTATGTAATGTATATGGCGTCAGATTTATTATGTCAAAAGGTTTACATAAACTTTAGATTTACATAAACATAAAATAAATCAAAATCTCTGTGTAATGGATTTCTATTTGTAAAACCTTTTTAATATGTAGAACCATTTTTTTTTTTTTTTTTTTTTTTCAAAATAGGATATTTCAAAAATGGAAAATTCAGTTAGAAAAAATCATTAAAGAAAAAGATCCTTCTCGTTTTGAGAACATAAAATAAATAAATAAATAAACAGAGACAGCGATGAGTTAAAATGAAAAGGAAAGAAACAAGACTTGAATAATGTATAATAAAAAAGTCTGATAATAAAAACTTGTTCATTAAAATATGTTTTGAAAATTATTTGAAATATCATTTATGTGAGTTCTGCATATAAAATGAAAATATTTCACCAATGTCATTTAAATTGCATAAGGATATACTTTTTTATAAAACGACGTTTCCTTTTATATTTTTATAAAGTTTTAATTTTACTAAAGTGATCTTCAGTATAAATTAGGGATGTTTATGCTCAGGATTTTTCCCCACAAGTAAATGCAAATTGTAATTTTTATTATAGTTAATTGCTAAAAAGTAAGAGAAAAGCATATAAAAAAATGAATGTAAAAATTCTAGTTCAAGAAAATCTAACTTTTATTTTTACCTTCTCTTAACCAATGTTACTAGATCTGGCGGAATTTTTATTCAATAATCAGCAATAATTTAAAAAAGTAATATTTGATATGCATAATAGACGATAAATCTTCAAAGTGATTAGGCTAACGTAACAATAAAAAATTATTAGTGATTATTGAATAAATAATCTGATGTGTCACTCACACGACTTTCTCTTACCCTGAAATTTAATACTATGAATACAGGTTGGAGATTAAGAGGTAAGATAACGAGTACTGTTATGTAAACCTATGTTAAACAATTCAAATTAGGCTTAGGAAAAGTTTTATATGATAATTAGTTCTGTGTGAAGGGGGCTACCTCCCCCCTCAACCCCCCGTTTCATTAATGCACCCACATTTATATAGAATTTAATTCGGTTATTAAAAAATATTTCTGTTTTTAAAAAAATAATTTATTAAAATTATTAATAAAAAAAATATCTTTTATGATAATGCAGACGATTTCCATATTGTAGTATAACACTAGATATATAGATATATATAAAGTTAAATTTATTCTCAATATTGCATAAAAAAAAAAAAAAAAAAAAAAAAAAAAATGTTAAAAATGAAAAAAAAATCGATAACTTTATTTTAAATTATCGCAGATCGATGGTTCAACCATTCGTTTTAAAGGTATTGGCGAGCTCTTTTGAAAGATATCCATCATGAAAATTTACGGGGGGAGGCGTGGCTCCTACACACACAATTTTTTTTTTCCCAGTTGACTATCTCTATTACAAAAAATATATATTCGTTTCATTTGGTTTAGTGCAGTCTATAGATGTTAAACTCTACTTACTTGCAACTTCCCCCATAGACGTAATGTATTTGAATACTTTTGAGTGTCCCTGTACACGAACCAACCATTTGCTTCATCTCAACGAAAAGCTTTCTGTAGCATCCCTATATGATGCACATTTAGAATACCGAGTTTAGAATTTCTGCTACTATTTGTTCTTGAGATATGCTGATAACACACAGACACACAGACATACACACAGACATACACACAGACCATTTGCTAAAAACATGATTTTCGTATTCAGCTGACCTCAGAACATGTAAATACAGTGAACTCTCGTTAAAACGGACAATCAAGGGCCCGCAGTTTTTGTCCATATTAGCGAGAGTCCATTATAACAGGAGTTCATTAACTGAAGTTCTATATGAACTCTATAATTACTATTATGTACACATACATACACAGTATCATATACGAATAAAATTTTTTTTCCTCAAACCCTTTTATTCACTAAAAATATAAACGTGTAGGAAAAACGATACTTACCTACAATACTTCTTTTCTTCATATAGTACAATATAGTACAACTTGATGTAGTACATAAAGAAAAAAGGCTGATAGTACATAATGGTTAGTTAGTGTATCTTAAAAAAAGAAGCAATCTTGGTTTGTTTTTTTAGGGTAAACGATTTTCTGTCTATGTCATTTTCAATTTTAGCCAATTGTTCAAAAATATTACCTGGAACATTTTCGGTCGATTGATAAAATGTTCTAATTTCCACCAGCATATGACGGAAATCTAGTATATTTGGTGGAGAGATTTCCTAGTCAACTTTTCATGTAAAAAAAAAAAAAAAAAAACTTGAAATTGAAAAAATTTTGGGAACTGATTCTTTTTCGAAGAAAGTAAGCTTTGAGGGAAAAAAATGTCCATCTTAACGAATGAATTGTACGTATAAAGCGATGTTTGTTACATGCAATTCCTATAGGCCTTAGCCGGGGATTCTGGTTTTGTACGTAATAGCGAGAAATCCATCTTAAACGGGGCCGTCTTAACGAGAGTTCACTGTATAACAAAAACTCGCGTTCGAAAATTTGACCCAAAAACAATACTTTCTCGACCCTATGGGTAAGAGAAAGTAAAAATCCGCCAGATCTGGCAGTACAGATCTTAACCATGTATGGTAATTTTTTTTTTTTTTTTTGGATTTTTCAGAATTAAGTTTTGTTATATTTACACGTTTTAAAGTCCCCTGAATTAGAAAGTCAGGCTTCTAATTTTAAGTCTCTGTGTCTGTGTGTGAGTCTGTTATCAGCATAACTCATTAATGAATATTAGTAGTTAGTCCAAACTCAGTATTCTAAATATGTATCATTTAGAAATGCTATAGCTGAAACATGTCGTTGATATTGAAAAAATGGTTCATGTACAGGGACGTACAAAAGGACATATTCAAATACATTAAGTGCATAGGTAATATTTCAGTTAGGTGAAATTTAACATCTTTAGATTGCTTGTGCGGGATAAGGCCGATTGACTGCATGAGGGTCCTAAGCCTGTAGGTGGAATGCCCTCCGTGTGGGGGGGGGGGGTGTCTTTCATCTTTAGACTCAACTAAATTATGCTGACATACATTTTTTATATGCACAAAAGCATATTTCCCCTAGAATATGGTATAAAATTTAAAACATTTATGCTTTGTTTAAAGAACGTTCAAAAGATTTCGGATTTATTAGTGCTAAATTTGGATCAATATGTATTTCCAATTATGTCATAATTAATTGCTATATTAAATTGATTGTTTGGTGCGTTTATAATTTACAGATAATATGCATATCTACTTAAATTAATAAATTCGTTTCGAAGTGTGGTATGGGGTGGAAATTTTGTATAATTTGAAATATTTTTTGAATTTTTAATAGATATCCCCTCCCACTTCCCCAAACACAAATATACAGTTCCCGCCGCTTATTAAAATCACATTCGTTCTGATCCAAAGTGATTTTATTAAGCGGCTGATTTTTATATCCGGCGAATGTTCCTGCCCGTAAGGAAAATGTATTACTTCCCTGAATTTCGAAAGAAACTTCAAAAGGTAACGAATAATATAATTAGTAAACTTAATTAATTTTTGGTAGATAATTAACTAATTATTTCTTCGATAATAAGTAAATTAAACGCATTGTAAGTTCCCGTGCACTTTCGTTAGAGAAAAATCATCATTACTTTACCAAAAGTTCACGCTGTTCTTATTTAAAACCTTTCCATTTAAACCTCATGAATTATAGTAATTTCAAAACAAGAACTAGAAATTGCCTTCTAATAATTAGAAAAAAAAAAACATTTCGAATCAAATTTGTATTTTATTACTGCGCTTTGAAAAATACGTTACTTGAAATTGTTAAGGAGATAAGTTGCGGGGCGTGCTTAATTTGTAACTGTGCTGCAAGTATAAAATCTTGAACAATGAGCGATAACGGAGGGTTTGTTGTGCTTTAATTTCTTTTTCTATTAAAAAATAAATAGATAAATCTCAATGTAAATAAAAAAAAATTTTAGTGTGCATAAATGATATTTTCGGCTGCTAAGAAGATATTTTTGAGTTTATTAACCGGCGATGCTGATTTTATTAAGCGGCGACTTAAAAAAAAAGTTTGTATTGATTTGATTCCGGTTCTGGTGATTTGATCAGATTAAGCGGCTGATTTTATTAACCAGTGATTTTATTAAGCGGCGGTTACTGTATATCAAATTAAACAGTTTCTAAAGCAATTATTTTCAGCTGTTATTTAAAGTATTTAGTGAAATTTGAAATGTAGATCTCCTTTCTTTTACACTAAACTGTAATAATATGTCTGAAGTACTGTAGGGCAAGAGAAAATAGTGTGAATTCCTAACTAAATTATTATTATTATTATTTGTAAATTAGACATTAAAGAATCTTTTAATCTAAATTTGTACAGTAAAAAAAAAAAAAAAAAAAAAAAAAAAAACTCAATGTCAACAAATACATATATTAGTGCAAATTCTTTGTCAAAAAATAAGCGATTTAAATTATTTATAATTATAATGATATTGTTATTTATAATTATAATGAATCTTAATATATTCTGAGCTAATTATATATCTAATATCTCTCTCTCTCTCTCTCTATATATATATATATATATAACTTAAAATACTTAACATTTTGAGGGAAAAAATAAATAAATAAATTGCCATTACTGTCATTACACGTATCACATTAATTTCTTAGATTTTTCTTCCAACTCTGCAGCTATTACTAAATTCTTTTAAAAATATCAGAAAAAATTTCGTATCGTCGTTTGATATATTACGTATTTCGGCGTAGTTAGGAAAATGATTTTAAAATCCTTGTTATTTATTACACGAACGAAAACTGTAAGCCGTATTAAATTCGATCCAATTATAGAGTAATAATATGTTTTTGGTCTTTTTCGTAACAATTTATTTTTTTTTTTTAACTTTTTTCATTTTTTTTTTCTTTCTTTCTTTTTCTCTTTTTAAAAAATTGTATTTATCAAAAGAAATAACGAGATAAAAATAATGCTGTAAAAGATAAGAGAATTAAAAGTCTTTAAAAGTCTTTTATTTGTTTCCAAAAGAAAGTTTAAAATAGGAAATATATATTCACATCATAGGATATATATGCAGAACAGTATTTCGCTAAAAAGTTTTTTATGATTTAGCTGTTTTGCTAAAAGGGAATATAGATTAACTTTTAAACAAAATATATTTTTGTATTGTGATATTTATACAGAATCGCTAGTAGTTAAAATAATGTATTAAAAAAAAAAAAAAAAAAAAAAAAAAACTTTTAAAACCCAAATTCTTAATGTATCATATCACATAAATCTTTTCGAAGTTATGAATTTGCAAATTGTTTTGTATTATAGTGAAATGATAAATTTCAGCGGAAAAAAATTTCTATAAACACACCATAAGTTGCAGTTTGTTTTATTGATGCCTATTTTGTTCGTCTGATGAAAGATCACGCTACTACTTCGGCCCAAAGAATTCGTACGAGTTTTCTTATAAATTTCTAGTATACGGCATTCTATATTCATGTTAAGAGATATTAATTTGACACGGTGACAGATTGAAACGCATCACCTAAAAAGTTATTCATCGTTCAGTTCGATACATTCACCCTATATTCTATTTCTTTTTTTTTTTTTTAATTTATTTTATTGGGATCAACTTCGTAGTTTAGTTTTCATGCAATTCCATTCCAATGCAAAGATCCTCATAATGTAAATTTATATGAAATATTTCTCCATTCTGTTATATTAAAAAAAAAAAAAGAAAAAGAAAAGTTCTGAAATTTCGAATCACTTACGAAAAATTTAAATTCTAATATTTGTAGTCAATGATGCTCAAGGCAGTGTCAAAAATAATATTTTAAAAGTGGTCTGACATCTTTACGATGAAAATATCCCTCAAAATGGATGTTTATGAAAATTTTGCCTTATTCTGCCATATTAAGAAATTCGTAAATTTCAAATAACTTACGAAGTTTTCAAAGTTGAATTTTCATAAATAATTATGTTCATGTCAGCATCATAACTGATATTTTAAAGCTGGTCAGACATATTTACAGTAAAAATATTCTTTTTAATGCATGTTTGAGCGAGAATTTGCCCTATTCTCCCATGTTAAGAAAATCATAAACTTGTGAAATTTTTATATTATAATGTTGCGAATCTCTCAATAGAGTTCTTGCCAGCCTCAAAAGTAATATTTTAAAACTAGTCCGACCAATCTGCGATTACATTTTTTTGAGATATCGTATGAATAGACTAACAAACTGACACACTAACGAAATAACGCACTAACAAACTTAAATGATAACAAAATAACAGACACCCTACAGACGGACACTATGCCAATTTTCTTATTTTCGGAATCCACACCACAAAACGTGTAAAAAAGTCAAAAACTCGAGGTCGAAAAATAGTTTCCTATACCTATAGTATGAGCTAAAAATTGCTACTAGAATGATATAATCAAAAAATTACATTTAAATTTAGGATGCTTTTAAGATATTATATCTTTAGATATGATACATATCAGCATATATAGTTACGCTCATCAGTGCCTGACTCTGTCAAGTTTAAAAAGGCTTAAGAGATTTCCTTGGACTCTGTCTGTGTATGAACGCAAGTTGCCACCTAATTTTCATGCCTTTGTTAATTTTAAAAAATCTAATTAAGAGCTGTCTAATCCGACGGATTCAGAAAAATCGCTCTTTTCATTTGGTACCGTATTTGTAACGAATTTTTGATTAGAATTTTTTAAATTAATTAAAATATGAAAATAACAGCTTTAAAATAGACATTTAAATTTTTAATTCTCGCCATTTTTTTTCCCCTCTAGCATAAAATGAAATATGCTTTAATGTGAAAAAAAAAAAAAAAATAATAAAATAAAATAAATAAATTAAAAAAAAAAATAAATAAATATTAAATTTGCTCTTGCATATGAAAAAATGGCGTCTATAAAATAATAATAACAATTTTAAATTTCAAAGGTAACGAAGAGATAAATAAAGTGCGAAAATTTTGCACAGGCTTGCTAGCAAATCAATAAAGAAAAATGTTTGTATGAATTTCGCAACTTTTTTAAACACAGAAATTTGAACCATTAAAAACGAAAGCGTATGTTAAAATAAATAAATAATTAAATAAAATAAAAAATGCCAATATTTAAATAAATAATACATCCACAATTCCAAGAACACACAAAACTTTTTTTTTTTAAATCACATTCATTCAGTTTTAGGTATATAAATATGCGTGAAATATTATCGATATACTTTTATTACAATACATATTAAAATGAATGCCATCGGGTGCCTCACGTGTAACATTATCATTAGAATTTGAACAATGAATCATGAAAATAGCTAAAGCAATTTCCCCTCTTAAATAAACTACTTGTTTTATCGGTGTGAAGTTGTAAAGGATGGCACCTAAAGGAGTTAATTACCAAATTCCAGAACTTCCTTTATCCGCCAATTCCAGACACGCAGTCAAGATCTTAGAAGAAAGTGACACAAGATATGTTTTAACAAGCGGAAGGGATGCCATTCAATACTAACAAAACAATTCTTTTCACAGAATTTGAGAAGAATTGAATAAGATATCGATTTCCCAAATTGGTATATAATCTCAGAACCTTACATGATTTTGGAGCCCTAATAATTTATTCTGGTGGGTTAATACCAAAAGAAGCAAATTACAATGACTAGAGAAATGAGAAGCTTATTTTTCTATTGCATTATGTTATGTAATATTGGAGAAATTTTCGTTTTCTCTTATAAGAATACGTAATAAATAATTAACACACTCAAATAATAATAATTTAGTTTTTCCAATATTAACACGTTTCCAATGTAGAAGCCTAATATTTCAAAGATAATTTACCTAAACCTTTAACGTTTACCGGTTTTGTACTAAACAAAACATTTAACATTTTTTTATGCATTGATTTTTCATTATTCTTTCCCCGTTTTAAATCATTTTTAAAACTTTTGTTCGATCTCTGTACGGTAGGTAGCAGTACTACTGCAAAATGTAAGAAAAATGATGTTTCAGAGGAAGCCATATGCAGAAGTCACTTTAAATTTCTTAGCAAGCGCAAGTATCCCTTTGCTGCTTTGACTACACACTCGTGCCTAGTATTTTCAACTGATGATGGTTCGTGCTATTATTTTGACCTGTTATATCTGAAACAACTGTTGCAAGTATTTGCAATTGATAGTGTTTCTTTACAAAATTAATTAATTAATTACTTAATTAATCAATATTCGAATTTAATCAGGTTAACGTGTAAATGCTTAAAAAGCGAAAATTTCTCGAAAATCAAAAATGCTAATTTTTTCTTTTGACATATTCATGATTAGTTATGTGTCTAATAACTATTTTTGAAATTAGCTTAGCCATTTTCAAAAGAAAATATGTCGTGAACGTTAAAGGGTTAAAATATATTCTGAACAAAATTAATGCATATTTATATTTATTACCATTACTATCTAATTATATGTAATACATATTTATCTTATTATTATTAAAGTCAAAGGGCGGGGGAGCCGTCCTTTCCGTGGAGGATCAAAACTGTGTTGGCATGTCTCCGGACCGTTCTTAGGGGTGTATCCCAAGACCGTCGCCAATAGCCTATGGCACAACAGTAGTGTGACGTAAAAACCAGCCCACCCATCCAACCAACCAAAGATTTTCAATTCAAATTTAGATAAGATGTTTATTTAAACGTGTATTTATATTTGGCAAGCAATGATTGAATGAACGTTAATAATATAGTTTAATTATAGATTATAGTTGCTAATATAACCTTCTTTTTTTTTTTTAAAAAAAAGGTCTGATGCCAAATTTATTTCTTTAAAGTGTTAAGAATATTTATATGAAAACAGTATTAATTTGCGGTTTTTGATTTATGAAGTTTTTTTTTTTTTGTTGTTGTTTAATTAGTAACAAGAAACAATTTTTAATAAAATCGTTACACGTATTTATCTCAATTTTTAAAGAGAGAGAGAGAGAGAGAAATAGTGGTTGGAAACTTCCCCATAAGTGAGAAATTAGGTAGTAAATTAAAATTCCTCAAAACAATACTTTGTTTCAATGCATAGATTTATTAAAAAAAAAAAAAAAAAAAACTTTCGATTTAAAACAAAATATAGATGAATTATTGTTTTGAAAGCCATAGTTTAAATTTTATGATTTATTCTTTATTTATGGTATGTTAAAATTCTTCCTCCCCTTTTTATGAAATACATTAAAGTTGCGTCTAATAGTAATAGCATAAATAAAAGAGCAGGGATTTTTTTTTTTTTTTTTTTTTTAAGTTTTTTATTACTACACTAGATTAGACCACCAAAAATTTTTTTTTCAGTACCCGGTTTTTAACAAACAACACTTTCGTCTTAATATTCTTTCATGTACTTTTTTTCATTATGATACATGGCTTTAAATAATTTGAATATCAATATAATCCATGTATTATTAAACTTCTTTTGTCTTACTAATTAATTTGTCGATCAATGGAAAAAAAAGTGGACGTGTCACTTTTATAGATATTATCTAGAAAATTTCAACACAACACAGAATTTTAATGAATCTAAAACTTAAATAATTAGTAGCAGAAAGCATGTATGATAGAGAACATAGACGTAATTAATTATCATTATAAAAAAAAAAATTAAAAACGATCTTTCTACTAAATCTAAAACGATGCACATTACTGAAATATATTAATTATCATTATGCATGCATATCTTCTTAAAACTTTTACTCATTAAAACCAATTAAGATTTTAAAATCTTGTATCCTTATTTTCCGAGTTTACAAAGTTAATTTTAGATTTTAAGATTCAATTTGCTTTAATTGGATAAAAAGATATCGAAGGCTTTTCTAAAATCTTAAAGTAAAAAGTTTTTCAATATCTCTCTAGGAAAAGGGAATCAAGTGCAGTTATTACATTTACAGCATAACATTGAATTAAAAATTCGTTTAAAAAGAATTAAAAAAAAAAAAAAAAAAAAATCTTAACTTTTATTTAGCATTTGAATGATACTGATAATACTAATAATAAAAATTACCTAACATTATAATTTAAAGTAGCATTTTGTCTAATCACCACAAAACAAAAATGTTTCATTTAAATTACCCTTTTAGAATATGAATTTCAATAGTTTTAATTTGCTACCATCACTGAATGATACGTATATTTTCACATAAAGCTATATCATCTAAAGTATGCAAAATGGATGTTTTCAATAAATCTTTTCTACAAAATAATAATAATAATAATAATAATAAAAATAATAAAATCTTTGAAAAATGCATTTTCTTAAATAAAAAAAAAATTATTTTCATTTTCATTTTCTCTTATCGAGGTATGGTACAGAAAGTATAATTTCCGATAAAATTTTATAAACTGAATTTTTGCTATAATTATTAGTTTTGAGGTTTCCCGAATCAAAATACTAGGTTTTTAACGATTAGTGAGTGCGCGTATGTGTGTCTGTGTTTCTGTCTGTCTGTGAGTCTGCTATCAGCATAACATACAAACACGTAAACTCGGTTTTCTAAATCTGTATTGATAGGGGATATTTCTTGATATTTTTATTGATATGAAACAAATGGTTCGTGCACAGAGAATTACTAAAGGATACTAATATATTACGGTAATAGGGGCAATTTATAGACGGTATATTTCAATATCATTCAACTGCTTGAAATATACTAAAATTAATATGCATTTTTTATACGCAGAAAATCATAGAATATTCAATCAATGCTCCCTATGAAATGATGAATATTGTACGTTTTCATTATTTAGATTTTTATTTTCTTGATTAAATAAATGGTTCCTTTCTTCAAGTGATATTTTTCATTTTTTAACTGTGAAATATTTAAAAGGGTTTTCATGCAGTTTTCAGTACGCATATCAAATGCATTCAGAATCAGAAAAAGTGTAAAACAAGGCGACACAATTTCACATAAACTGTTCAATGCAGTACTTCAAGAAGTATTAAAGAAACTAATTTGGGAATAGAAACGTATAAAATTGATGGAGAATTTATAAATCATTTGAAATTTCCGGATGACATTGTAATGCTTGTTTTCATTTAAGAATTTGCATAAAATGCTTCAAGAATTAAACAAAGAAAGCATGCTCGTTGGATTGAAAATGAATTTCAGTAAGACAAAAAATATGTCAAATTCCTTTGTTTCTCCGCTGTTGATTTGGATGAATCAGAAATGGTATGCAATTACACTTAAATAGGACCAGTCATACGAAGAGCGGAAACATCAGAGAAGTTAAATTTGCATGGAGTGCATTCGGAAGAAATAGCGCTATATTCAAAAGCGACAACTCAATTTGTTTGAAAAGAAAAGATTTTGTTCAGTGTATTTTACTTGTATTAACTTATGCATTAAAAATTTGAACATTATCATATAAAACTTTATAAAAGCTTCAAACAACCCAGAGCAGCATGGAGAGATGCATGTTAGAATTCGCCCGAAAAGACATAAAGTGAAACACATGAATTAGGGATCAAACCAAAGTTACGGATGTCATTTGTAGAATAAAGAAGTCAAAATAGAGCTGGGCTGGGTACTTGCCAGAAGAAACGATGATAATTGGACCAAAGTCCTATTTTGGATACGAGAGATAAAAAAAGACCGAGGATGAGACCGCAGTGTCGTTGAAAGGATAAGATAGTGAAATTTGGAGGAGCAGAATGTAGAAGAATTGCAGAAAACAAGACATATTGGAATGAACTAGGAGAGGCCTTCTTCCTGCAGCGAACTCATAAATGCTGAAACTGATTATGATATATGTTTATATGGTGTGGCTTTTACAAATGAGATTAAAAAATTCAGAGAGAAACCAAAATTTTAAATGAATTTAAAATTTAAATTACAGTCATTTCCAAAAGCGTAAGACCAGTAGCCGATTTTCAGTATTTGAACACATTGCATCATTTGCGCAGATTATTGCATCATCTGATGTGCTGATTGCATCACACACGTTCTACTGCTATTAATAAAGGTGCCCGGTACGTTTATCGCCAGTTGTTTATTGGATTTTGTCGTAGACAGTGCTGTTGTGTAATTATTGTAATGGGTAAAAAAACCTTCACTTACTGTTACAAAAAGGTCAGAAATATTGGCCCTGCATAAAATTGGATTTTCTGAACGTCAATTAAGTTCGAGGGTAAATGTGAGCAAGACAGCTGTGCATCAAACTGTCAGTAAATTTTAAATTTTGAGAAAATTTGTGGACCTTAAAAGAAGCAGTTGCCCTAGAAAACGAGTGCAAGTGATGATCATGTGATAAGGATAGTCGTACGAGATCCAAGAAGCTCCTGCAATACGATTAGACATTCTCTGGCTGCTAAAGGAACCAACTTCAGTTTGAGTACTATTTCAAGACGTTTGGCCAAAGATTTTGGTTTATCATCCCATAAACCTGCAAGGTAACCTCGACTTACTCCAAGTGTGAAAAAGAAACGACTTTTAAGGTCCTCAAATTTTCCCGAAATTTTAAATTTACTATTAGCTTGATGCACAGCTGTCTTGCTCACATTTACCCTCGAACTGATTTGACGTTCAGAAAATCTAATTTTATGCAGGGTCAATATTTTAGACCTTTTTGTAACAGTAAGTGAAGGTTTTTTACCCATTACAATGATTACACAACAGCACAGTCTAAGACAAAATCCAATAAACAACTGGCAATAAACGTACTGGGCATCTTTATTTATAGCAGTACAATGCGTCTGATGCAATCAGCACATGAGATGATGCAATAATCTGTGCAAATGATGCAATGTGTTAAAATACTGAAAATCGGCTATTGGTCTTAAACTTTTGCAAATGACACAGGTATGTCAGAAGATCGAACAATAAATGACACAGGCATAACTAATTATCATAAGAAACATGTAAAATTTATCTTATCACTTAAAACGATGAAGATTTCTGAAAATTTATTAATTATCATTATGCATATGTATTATCTTGGAAAGTTCTACCTCATTAAAACCAATTAAAATTTCAAAGTCTTGTTCCACAATTTTCCAAATTTATAAAGTTAGTTTTAGATTTTAGGCTTCAATTTATTCTAATTGGAAGAAAATATATTCAAGGCTTCCTGTCAAGCCTTAAAGTAAAATATTTTAACATATGTCTAAAAAAAAAATTCGAGTGCAGTTATTCTGTTTAATAATTTTAAATCTGTTATCCAAAGTTTTTCTTTCAATAATAATTTAGTCGGTAAAAGTCCTGTATGTCTAGAAAAATTGTATAGCGATACAAGAATTCAAATTAATTCAAATTAAGAAATCGAGAAAAAACTTTTAATTTTCTTTTCTAGAAATACGTAAGTTAATGCCATTCATGCTTGTTCGCTAATTAGCGTATTAAGAATATTAAGATTTATTAAGGCGTTATTTTTGATCAGCCATATTATTTTGATTTGATTTTATTTCTTTTTCTGTCTTGATTTTATTTTTTATTTTTTAAAGAATATGAGAAAGTAGAAAACTAGGAAAAGTTATAAATATTTAACTTTAGAACTCAGCTAAATATTTTGAGAGTTAAAGCTGAGTTCATATATTGGTCCGATAAACACACATACACACACGCAAAAAAAGGCCAAATTTCGGCAGTTCTTTTCTTTTACCTCCCATTTTCATATCGAGTAGGGTAAAAATAATACTTAAAATATTCAACTTTTCATAAAAATAAATCTGTAACTCTGACGATAAGAAGAAAAAAAAAAAAAAAAAACAAAAAAAAAAAAAAAAACAGTATTTTAAAGAACAACGAAATAATTTCACAATTTCTAAAAATATGCGCCAGATCGTTGAAGATAATTTTCATCAAAATGTCGAAATACTGGTATAGGAAAAAGCAGACGATTAAAAATTTTAACGATTTAGGAGCTCTTCAAATCTGGGGGTGTCCGCAGACGCCTAATTTGCTATGGTGTAATTCGGTCCTAAGCGCACTCAATTCCTCTGCCAAGTTTCGTAGTTTTGTGATCAGTTGTTTACGCTCCAAAGGGCACACAGACACCTCACTTTATTTATAAACCTTATCATGATTATTCTTTATTGATATTTTATTCAATAAATATTGGAACTAATGCGCCAGAATGCGTTTATATGTTATTAATAGCTTATAATCTACTTTCAAGATAGTCAGTAATATAGACTATCAGTAAAAGATTTGGCGTTAGATAAATAAACAGAGAAAAAGTTTCCAACGTATAGAACGCAAATAATAATAATAGTTTAACAAAATTAAACATAATATATACGTCTCATTAATATTTTAAAATCAATGTGACATAAATGCATGTTGCATATTTACTAAGATGCAACATTCTGCCTTGAACGAGGCTATTCCTTCTGAATATATAATCTTGTTCTGATGAGTTATGAATTTTTTTTGCAAATGCTGGGCTTGTATGTTTGACACCGAGGAGGGCTAGTGTTCTATCCGAAACGTCTGTCGTGTATTATAATGTTTTTAATTAAAATGTATTTTTAAAGTTAAAATTTTTTGTATTCATTATCTCATTTTAAATAATAATAATATTATAGTTTAAAAAAATTAAAGAACACGCTTTTATAGAAATGTGAACTAAAACACACACACACACAAAAAACAACTATCTTAGTATTAAAATGCAGGGTAAGAGAAAATCGTTTGAGTAACACACCATAATATTTACATACATTTAAATCTTTCATTAAAATAATTTAGAATTAAACAAAAACCATTTAAAAAAAATCTCCCCTGACTGGGCTCGAACGCTAGACCTTTAGGTTCGTAGCGCGGCTCTTTACCTCACAGCCACGGCGTTCACGTACGGAAAGTCTTTTTTTTTTACAATATACATTTTTTGTTTGCTCCCAAAGCGGTTACAAACATACAAACATACATACAAACAAACATACATACAGGTGAAGCTAATAAACGCGTGTTAATAATAATGATAATCAAACTGCAGACAATGTTTCTTGTAGATTGCGCGTACTGTCATCGGCTCATAAAGAAACGACAGGAAAGCGCTCCTATATATATGAAGGGAATCTAATTATATGACTGTTTATCAACCAACAGAAGTGAGCGAAATGGGGGTATTAGTCAATTGGAAATTAAGGTGCAGTAGTTGTGAAAAATGTAGTAAAAAATTAAAAGAAAGTGTGGATTGAATAAAAAATTCTAAGAGTCAGACAAAGGGAGTACAGTGAAATCACAGTTAACAATGTTTTAAACATCCTTATAGATGTAAAAATCATCTGTATATATCTTTGGTTTAATGTATGGATGATGGTACGCTCGATAATACCGACACAGCTGTCTTTCATTACACAGGTCTGCATATAAAATTTTGATTTCATAATTTCAGCTGATTTTTATGTTTTTTGGTGTGTTGAAACCGAAACTAAAGGTTTGGTGTGTTGAAACCGAAACTTAATTTTGAAAATATGTAGAGACTTGAAGATAATGCAGTAAGTTCTACAATTCAGTACTACAATTCATTGCTATTTCTACAATGCAATAAGTTCAATATAGTTCAGTTCATTACAATATCTTTTTGCCTTTCAGGTCTGGGTGGGAACATGGCGATATAGCATGTCCTTTCATTAAATTATTCTTATCACAAATATAGACTTTGTATTTTTTGGATAATTAAATTAATTTAGTTATGGACAATTAAATTGATTTAGTTATGTTGCTTTTATGAAGCATTGATATTGTTATATCTAATTTACATTACTATTGTTATATATAATTTACCAGTAATTTAATCTCGTTTTAGAATTTCCAAGATTTTTGTTGGGAGTATGCTAGTTTCTCCATGTTTCCGAAACCTGTTAGGCCTTTTTCAGTTTACTTTATTGTCTGTTCTGCTGCTCCCACCCACTGAAGAGGAAGCGGAAGGGTATTTTTCACATGTAGTGTTGTTTTTACAATTGTTCTTCGTTACTTTAATTCGTTATTTCTTTGTTTTTATTAACGTTTTTTCTTCTTGTTGACCACGTCCACTTGTCTTCAAGTCGCTACATATTTTCAAAATTATATATTTTTGTATAATTTTTAGTGCTGCTTTTGGCGCTTTTTTTATACAAATACACTTTTATTAATAAGTAATTAAAACACACACACAGAGACACGCACATATATATGTATAAAGGGTTTTCCAATAGGAATGATACAATTTTAAATGGTTAGAATGGCAACACTGCGTATTATTTTTTGATATTTCTTGTGCCATTTGTGTTTAATATGCTACACCATTTAATCATGCAAAGATACACGCTTGAACAACGTTTCGAAATCATTAAATTGTTTTATCAAAATCAGTGTTCATATGTTAATACTGAGAGAAATTTGAGAAGAATTTATGGACGATATTATTCAGTTAATCGACTCGATCGATGGTGATTTTTTTCTTTGGGGATACGTTAAGTCGCACGTTTATGTTGATAATCCAATAACAATTGAGCAATTAAAAATCAACATTGAACATGTTGTTCGTGAAATAACACCAAATTTATGTAAAAGAGTGATGACAAATTGGGTTGACAGAATGCGGTATGTACAGAGAAGTCGCGGTGCTCACATGAACGATATTATTTTCATATACTTAATGGAATAGTGTAAGCTTTGAAGGAAAAAAAAAGTGTCTCACTGAATAATTTATGTGTTTTTTTAATTTTTAAATTGTATCACTCTTAATGAAAAACCCTATATATATATATATCAGCTAAAATTATCAAATCAAATTTTGCCAACATTATTTTTGTAGATCTGTAAAATTCTTTTTGGCGTTTTACACGTTGAAGACTTTTCCTGTAGTTAGTAATATATTTATTCAGTTGTAAAATCAATAAATTCTAAGTACAACCAGATAAAAATAGTTATTATATTTATTTGTTATGCGGCATAAAATCAATTCCTTTGTATTTTTAATAATATATATATATTTTAAAATAATAAACAATTAACACTTTCTGAAAGAAAATAAAACACAGTCGATAAATTTCCAGTGTTGTAACAAACCGAACAAAAGAAAGAGTATTTTTTTTTTCTTTTTCAAATAAACGGAAAGTATTTACCAAAGTATCCGTTAAATGAAAACAAGTATTGATTTCTTAAAAAATATATATCGCATCAAAACTTTGAAACCAGCCACAAAACCGAAAGTAAAATTGACAGAAAAGGATTGTTCGCCGGATAAACACTGCATTATCGATTAATTCTCCAGGACAAAAGGATTCCATTAATTAAATCATTTCTTTGTTTACGGAAGAGAAGATTTAAAGGAGAAGGTCTTTTGTAAAATATACAGCTGATAATGACCTCAACATAGACTTATACGAAGTGCTAGAGATAAATACTGTATGAGTGAAAATGATGAATTTAGAAATAATAAAGCTATCAACGCTTCCTCATTTTTTGAAGATATGAAAAAACTGCGATATTTATCATGGTCTTTTAAGCAGAAAAATAGATCGAAATAAAAACTTTGTAAAAAAAAAATATTTTTTTTCATGGAATTTTTCAGAATAGTTTTTATAATAATAAAATTAAATGACATTAATGTTTTTATTTAAGTGTTAAATAAAATTAGTGAAGCTACAAAGAAGTAATATTACAAATGTAAAACTTTTATTTAAATAAAAAGAAAAAGAAAAAAAGAAAGAAAGAAAAAGAAAAACTAAGATCATTGTAGTCTAATAAGTAGAAAACTAAAATTTCGTAGTCTTTTTTTTTTTTTTATTAAAATTTTTATTCATCCGACTTCAGTTTTTATAAGGTTTTACTGCAAAAGCGAAATATTCAGTCAGTCAGCTATGTAATGCTAACAGAAATATTTTTTTTTGAACGATAATGCTAAAAAACGTTCAATGCTTTTAATGTGTACGATTAATGAAATAAAAATACATATCTAAATATTTGAATTTAATCAAAGATGTGAAAACCTCAAAAACTTTTCATGGTCTAATAATCTGAAAAATAAAGCTAGTAATTTTTTGTTTACAATAATATAAAATAACAGCATTTCTGCTATAAAAATTTAGGGAAAATAATTTTGTATGGAAAGAAAATAATTTCCGACAACAGTAGGAAAACTGACTAGGATGATATTTTATCCACTAAACTTAACCGGTCATTATATAATTGGTACAATTTTCATATTTGAAAGGTGAAAATATTATGTGTTCTATGGATAATGGCTCATTCCTATGGATAAATATTTCCTTATAAGAAACTGAAATTTGCCTGATTACAGTTCATAATTATGAACTCATAATTCAATAATTAATAATATGAATTCATAACAATTACCAATAATTACCAATCTAAATCGGTTTAGATAGCGAGGTATAATTTTAACATAGAAAATACAGTTAACAAGATTTTAGTGACAAGAAAAGAATGCAACAAAAGTATTTATTGATATAATTGCAATAATCCAAAAATAAAGGTCAATTAAATAAAGGTTAACTAAATATATGATATAAAATTTTAATCATGTAATATAACGAATTTAACTATATGGGAAGTATGAAGAATTTCGCATTGTACAGGAACAATACGTCACGGAAACCATATAGTTCAAGCTGTTCCAAGCGCATTCGTGACCCAAATTCCTCACCGAGTATACATCAGAAGTGAAGACAAAAGTATAGACACGGACGATAATGAATGAATGCATGAATCAAGAGAGCTATGGCTTAATGAAGAGCTCCATCATCGATTTATTTCCCTCAACAAATGAGTTTCATTAATAAAGACCCTTCCCATTTCCATCTCTTTGACTCTACGAAAGAGTTTGGTGGGCTCCTTTTGTGTGCCTCGCTGAAGCATGTGGCCCACCATAGATTGATTTGAAGGGAAATAGTGAGAATTAAAAGGAATGAAGTCTCCAGATAATTGAACGTTGGTTTGTTTACCTTTTGTACTTATTTATTTTAACCTTCCCCAATGTACCACTGAATAAGGTAGGGAAAGAATAAGTGAAGTTTATAAATGGATACAATAGGGAATAAATTTGGTATAGAAATGTTGATTTTGTCTATAGAAGTGTGTTCAATATGTAGAATAATAAAGTTTTTTTTTTTTTTTTTTTTTTTTTTAATGTGAGCTGCTAAAAGGGAACAGGAAGTTTAAATGGTGTCCTTAAAATAGTTTTAGAAATTTCATTTTATTGAAATTAGTAATTTCAAATACTGTGAGAGATAATTAAATTTATTTTCTAACGCATAAAAGTATTATTTGATTTTAGAAAAAGAAAATTACAAAACAGTATTTAATCTCTTAATTGTATTCATATATTTTTTGTACTTGTGAATATGTATATGTATATTTTTATCTTAAAATAAAAATTATACTTTGTTTCACATACAATATATAGGCGGGAGATCCTACAACTTGATGTTTATACAAATATATAATTGAAATTCATAGAAAATGAACATCTTTTATAAACAATGCAATCTGCTATAATGGAAAAAAAATTAAGAATCTGATAAAAAAGAAAGGATTTTTAAGTATTTTGTTTAAACAGCCTTTTGCATTTTACGGTGGAAAAAAAAATATAATTTCAGGTAAAAAGATAATATTTACTTATCCAAATAATCTTTTTTATAAACAAATGCTTTTAATCAGTTTATCAGTGTGTGGCTTTTCGATAAGTCTTAAATTAAAAGAATCATTGAGCATTCATATTTACTTTTCTAATAAAAATATTTATCTGATATGTAAAAATGTATTATTATGAATTTACGTTAAATTACATATTTATATCATTTTAGTAGACATGTTATAAGAAAAATAAAAGTATCTTAAATAAGAAATATATACGTAGAATATTTAACAAAAAATTTCTGAAAGATAAAAACTTATCTCCAATGTGAACTGTAATTTTTTATTGACGAACGATCTATAACCTAGAACTACAGACATGAAAACAAAAATATTTGAAGTATAAATAACATACTGTATTTAAAATTACGATAAAAACCATATTAAATATAAGTTATTAACGTTTTTTAATGTACACAACATTGAATAATTTATCAGTTGAATTATAGCAATTAAAATATTTTTAAAAAATAAAAATCTGGGACAGAAACTTATTTAATTTAAAAATATGAATAAAAATATGAAAAGGGATACTGCAACCATGTATAAATTATCTAATACTTTATACTTTCATTTAACGGCACTTCTAACAAAGCTTGTAAACAATATAAAAGAAAATAATGATATATGTGTTAGTGTGAAGTGAAAACAAAACAAAGCAAAATAATGTATACAGCCTAATTGAAAGGGAAATATGTTTATACTTTCTTTTCACAATAAATTGCCTCGATGTTAGAACAAAAATGGTAACTTATTAAGATAATGCAATTAGTAAAATTAATTTAAAAATATCCTACACAAGTCCTCCCTATCAGTTGCCGACCTGAAAACTAGTGGTTTTAATTTTATGTTGTTAATTATAGCAACATCATTAAGGGGTTAGGGGTAGTCAGAGACACGAAAAAATGATAATTTTTAGTAATTTTTTTTCGCTATTAAATCATTTTATTTTACAAAAGTAATAATATGGCATTATTATACAATGTTTTGACTTGAAGTCACGAAAATTTGAAAAAAAAAAAATTATAATTTCCAAAGTTATAGCTGTTTCTGTTGACCCAGTCCAAAAAAAAGGTCCTTGCGGTGACAATGATAAGTCCTTGGAGATTCATCTAAAATCAATCGGATAAGAAAAATTAGTTTTATAAATAGATAATCCTGGGCCTGATCGAAGCTTTTTTTTTTTTTTCAAAAATTAAAAAAATGGCGGACTCAGGAATTTTTTTCTAAATTTTTGGGAAAAAGTCAACAGTTAATTGGTCTTAAAAAATCGAAATTTTTGAAAAAAAAAAAAAATCCTTCGATCAGGCCCGAGTTTATTATGTATTCTAAAAGCTGTATAAATTTCATTAAAATCTACTGAGCGGTTTTCAAGTTACAGTTGTCACCAGTTCAAAAAACATAGTTTTGAGAAAAACGCATTTTAAGTTTCGCACTAGATTTACGTACAGAAATACGAATTATTTAATCACTTACACTGAGTCATCTATTCCTGGGCCATATAATAGTTCTTCAGCCATTGTGGAAGTTTCCAAAACATCAATTTGCCGTTGCCTACGGTTGCAACCGGTTGCTTGCAGCTGCCGCTAGCTACCTGCTCCCGAGCGTTTAGGAGTGCTCGAGCGCTCTTTGTTATTTGTCGAATAACTCGAAAAGTAATTATCGGATCAACTTCAAATTTTCAGAGAATATTTATAAGATATTACACTTTAAGAAAATGCAAAAAAAAAAATTTTGATTTTTTGAAAATCCTGACTACCCCTAACCCCTTAAGGGAAAGATACACAGGTTTATTGGAGAAAAAAGAGCTTTTACGATATACAAGACTTTTGATGTTTTGATGTTTTTATATCATTTTAGTAGACATGTTATAAGAAAAATAAAAGTATCTTAAATAAGAAATATATACGTAGAATATTTAACAAAAATTTCTGAAAGATAAAAACTTATCTCCAATGTGAACTGTAATTTTTTATTGACGAACGATCTATAACCTAGAACTACAGACATGAAAACAAAAATATTTGAAGTATAAATAACATACTGTATTTAAAATTACGATAAAAACCATATTAAATATAAGTTATTAACGTTTTTTAATGTACACAACATTGAATAATTTATCAGTTGAATTATAGCAATTAAAACATTTTTTAAAAATAAAAATCTGGGACAGAAACTTATTTAATTTAAAAATATGAACAAAAATATGAAAAGGGATACTGCAACCATGTATAAATTATCTAATACTTTATACTTTCATTTAACGGCACTTCTAACAAAGCTTGTAAACAATATAAAAGAAAATAATGATATATGTGTTAGTGTGAAGTGAAAACAAAACAAAGCAAAATAATGTATACAGCCTAATTGAAAGGGAAATATGTTTATACTTTCTTTTCACAATAAATTGCCTCGATGTTAGAACAAAAATGGTAACTCATTAAGATAATGCAATTAGTAAAATTAATTTAAAAATATCCTACACAAGTCCTCCCTATCAGTTGCCGACCTGAAAACTAGTGGTTTTAATTTTATGTTGTTAATTATAGCAACATCATTAAGGGAAAGATACACAGGTTTATTGGAGAAAAAAGAGCTTTTACGATATACAAGACTTT
The DNA here is from genome assembly GCA_963930645.1 of Salticus scenicus. NCBI lineage: Eukaryota > Metazoa > Arthropoda > Arachnida > Araneae > Salticidae > Salticus > Salticus scenicus. The sequence goes on from OZ005650.1 coordinate 91,401,953, forward strand.
TGATGTTTTGTATTTTCTTTTTTCTTAGGGATGAAAACATTAAGATAAAACAACAGGTACACTTTGTCCAGGTAATATCTATTCGCTTATTAGAAAAAAGATTTTAATGGTAAGACAGGATATAGCTCATAAAAATAAATACAATAATGAAAATCATACTTATCGGATTATTTAAAAAATTGGCGTGTAAAAAATAAAATATGAAATTAATATCTATAAAAGATATCATTACTTAGTATTTTATATGAAATATCTGTTCTGCAATATGTTGTTTTCTGACGATTCTAATAAGTCTATAAATTATTTAGTAAGTTAATTATATTACATTATGCAATAAAAAATACAGGGTGAGCCAAAAATTATTGATACGTTTTAAACTTTATTATAAAATCAAGAAATTGACGTGCGAAAATGCGATTTGTACTACAATGTTTCATAGGATGAGAAGTTTTGTTTAAGAAAATAAAATAATTAGTTCCAAATTTTGCTCTTAGATGGTGCTGTACTTAAAAATAACAGAGTATTAAAAATTATCAAAAACGCAAGGCGAGATACATAATTAAAGAGAATTTATTTTATGAAATTCAATGCAACATTTTGCAACGTGTGTCGTTTATAGCTAACTATAACCACGCCCAAAATATACTGCATATTCCAGACAAGGGGAAAAAACAAAGAAGCAAACTTTTAGATGCTTTTATCATTTCTAATCAACAACATAAAAACATGAGAACTTTCATTTTATTTTGACATTTCTTTAATTAACATTCTTGAATTGTAGTTTTTAATTTTTTGAAAACATTCTCAAAATTTCTAGGAACAAATCTTAGGACATCTGTTCTATTTTCCGCAATTAAAAGATGTACCAATCTGGAAGCCCAAACTATACTGCACATTATGAGATATGAAAATTAAAATGGAAATCTTTAGATGTTTATATCAAGTCTAAATACAAACGCGAAAATTGTCATTTTATTCAGACATATCCTTAATTGATATTCATGAGTTATATATTTATAAACTCATACTTTTATTTTTATTTTATTTTATTTTTATTATTGTAATTTTTCTAATATTTCAGACACGACATCTTAGAATTCAGACAAATTACTTCATTTATAGGTGTATTTTTCTAAAAAAAAAAGTACTTAACAAACATTACAACTGAAGTGCGTATTTCAGACATGGAGATAAACGCAAATTTTCAGACGTTTTTATCACTTCGAAGAAAAAATACGAAAATCGTCATTTCATTCAGAATTATTAAGAATTGACATTATCAAATTATATTTATACTCATCACGTACAGTCGATAACAAAAGTGTCCGAACACTAGCAAAAAATTCCTATGTAAAAAAAGTACACTTCATACGGTTTTGTGAAATAAATCCTTGACGAATCCTGTTCTTAGTCAGTGTAAGAACATGATCCTTTTCTTAGACTGACTAAGGACAGGATTCGACAAGGATTTATTTAACAAAATGGTATTAAGTGTACTTTTTTTACATAGGAATTTTTGCTAGTGTTCGGACACTTTTGTTACCGACTGTACATGTATCATTTATACTCATTTAATTTAATTGTATTTATATTATACACATATTTTTAATTTATTTTTTGTAGTTGAAAATTATTTCAATATTTTTAGAAACATCTTAAAACATAAGTTATTTTACTTATAGATATATATAGTTTTAAGAAAATAAACCCAATTATTATTTTTGCGCTTAAAAAATACCATAATCCGTAAGCCCAAAATATAGTATATTACATATTCCAGACATGAAAATAAACGCAAATTTTCAGATACTTTTATCATTTCTAAACACAAACACAAAAATCCTCATTTCATTCAGAGATATCCTTAATTAAAGTGGAAAGGAAGATAAAAAAAAAAAAAGGGGGGGGGGCAAACAAGAAATACACACTCACATATATATATCTTTTCAGGCAACCTTAATGGACGTAAAGCTAAAGAAGAAAATCTTCGCGAGAACTTATGAACAGGGAGTGCGAGTCACGGAAACTTACAATTATGGTTCATTTCCTCTATAAATTTGCGACATTTTCTATCTTTCTTAGAGTCTGTAGACATTATTTTTAGAGGCACAATAATGAGTTGTCAGATGCCTGCTCTCAAGAATATTTAAGTAAAGAGTGAGAGTGGGAAACTTTAGAGGAATAACTGCTTACATATATATGATATTTCTGTATGTAGTGTATCATTTATTTGAGTTAAAAAAAAAAAAAAAAAAAAAAAAAGCAAATGTGGGAGAAACAGTAATTTACAGCTGTTTTTAGACGCACGCCAATTATGTTTATGCAGAATGGTAATGGTGATAAATAATTAAAAAAAAGCTTAGAAATAAGTTTGTGTTAAACTGGTGTGACCGACTTATAGAATCGTTAAAGACTTTAAAAAAAATATTCATTTGCTTAATAAAAGCTTATAAATAATGAAATTTTGCGTAATTTGCATATACTTTTTAATAATAAAATATATATTTTAATAATAAAACGGAGCACATATGTAGTGACATGTTTTAAAAAAAGTATAAATTTTACAGCAACAGAAATTGTTTTGAAATGAAATAATAGTAATAATAAAAATAATAGTAATAATAATAATAACAATGATAGTAGTAGTGATAATAATAATAATACCAATCATTTACCTTAAATGATAATTAAGAATAAAGTTTGGAACAATCATACCTGAAAAAGAAAAAAAATGCATATAGATTATGAATATTATGAATAGTTATTTAATCTTACAAGATTATATATATATATATATAAAGTAAAACTGAGAACGGAAAAGAGAAAAACATTGGTTAACCAGGAAGTTTTTAATTAGTTTTTTTTTTTCAAAGTTTTCTACAGGATTCCTCTAAAAGGTAGAAAAAAAAAATCTGAAGAACAGTTCATTTTGAACGACTTAAAGGTTATTTTATTAACGCAGTGTGATTAATAAGTTTTTAAAAATATATTATGTAATTAAATAAAGAAATAAATACTTAATAAGTTTCAGAAAATTATTTATTTTCTTACAAGGAAACATTCAAAAGGTGTCTGTCGTCTTCAAAAAATATTGGAAATATATATATATATATATATATGATTCTACTTTTCGTAAAATACCAGAAAGTGAAAAAATTATCGGTTGAAATGAATTACAGCGATCACAAAAAATTATCAAAATTAAGCATTTTTGGCGATTTAACGCTGTTAGGCGATAAGTTCGCTAGCAGAATCACATATATATTTTTTGATATTCTTTGAAGACGACATCTTTTGAATGTTTCCTTGTTAGCTCTTTATGATTTATATATAAATGTATTTGTTTGATATTTTTTTGTCTGCGTGTTTTATATCCAGCGTTCGCAGTAGAAAAAAAGTATTGATCTAACATTAAAATTTAAGTGACATCTTTCAAATTTAAGTGAGAAATTACATAATTTACCTTTTGCAAATTTCTTTTTAGAAAATTACAATTGCAAATTAAACAAATAATAATAATGATAATAATAAAATGAAGTAAATGTTAAAATGGAAATTTATTTATTTTTCTTTCCCCTTTTATGGCTAAGGACAGATACTGCTTCAATATTCAGAATCTAAATTTTCATCAGAAATGTAGAAGCTCAAGTTATTACTTAATCTGTTTTAAAATTTATTTTTAATTTGATTTTGAGTACTCAAAGAGTGCTTGACAGAAGTGCAGTAGCTGGAATAACCTAAATTTAATATATAATTATAGCAATTTTTAGCCTTCACACTTCGTAGTTGTTTGTTGATAAAATAAACACTTCATATATCCTCTTAACAAATATTTGCAATTAAGAAATATTTCGAAATAATTACGTAATATTTCTTTCTTTTTTTTCTTTTATCAAGAAATTCTAGAGAAGTTAAAAAAGATAACTACAGGCTTCAGAGCAATTAATATGTACCCAACTGACCTAAAAAATTGATGAAATACTTAAAGAACTATGTGAAAAAATTGAGGGAAAATCCCTCTTATGATATATTTTTGAGTGAGATTTTTCAAAATATTGCGAGATTCTCGAAATCCCACCCTCTAATGCGAACCCTGATATCAATATTTAAAATATTTGTTCATAATAGATTATCTCGAAAAACTATATCTTTGAAGAAATATGAAAAACAACGAACTATCATAAACACAATTTTCCGAGTTTTGCTAATAATAATAATAATAATAATGACAATAATAATAATAATAATAGTAATAATAATGATAATAATAAATGATAATGATGATGAGAAACTCTATGCAATTTTTAAAATTAAAAGAAGTAAAAATACAAGGTCTGTCCTAAAGTAATGCGCCACATTTTCTTCTGCCGAGACTATCCGTCGCACAGGGTTGCTGCTTGCACGGAAGGGTGGGTGGAATCTTAGGAACACAGCGCCACCAGCGCCAGTCGCCTCAGAGCTCCTGCAGAGTCACATCGCCTGTTTCAGTAAAACCTTGTGTGAGTGCTCGGTCGAAATCAAGATTTTAAATACCCTCGCGTAGAATTGTTGCAGTGTTGTGAGGACGATCCAACTTTTTTAGACAATGTGGTAAGTGCTGACGAATCTTGGATCTTCTTGTACGACCCAGAAACAAAAAGACAGAGTGCAGAGCGGCACACGACGTCGTCCCCACGCCCAAAAAATGCAAGAATGAGCAAATCTAAAGTCAAAGCGATGTTCATTGTTTTTTTCAATTTCAAGGGAGTGGTCCATTTTTAATTTGTTCCACTTGGCCAACCAGTCAACGCCAGATTCTAAGTCGAAGTACTGAAAAGGCTAAAGCAACAGGTCAACCGCGTCAGGCGCAAGATCAAGAAATCCTGGAAGCTGCACCAGGACAATGCTCCCAGCACCATCGCACCTGACTAAGGCCAGCAACGCAACGCTCCCCCAGCCGCCTTACAGTCCTGATTTGTCCCCGCCTGACTTCAAAGGACAACATTTGGGGATCCTGGAGAACATCAAGGCGGCTACGACGAGGTTACTAAAGAACATCCCTGTGACGGACTTCCAGGAGGCATATAAAGCATGGAAATCGCGTTGGAACAAGTAGGTTGAAGCAGGAGGGATGTATTTCGAAGAATATTGAGTAAGTGTACGAATCGGTTCAATAAATTTCTTAAAATAAAAATGGGCGCATTCCTTTCGGGACAGACATTGTATACTAACTTAGAGAACAGACTTAGACACTTAGTCTGTTCAGACTTAGAGATCTGACTTGGATACAGAGAAGACACTGACTTAACACAATCGTACTATTAATCGAAACAAATTAAATCATTTAAATCTTGTATTTAATATTTTAATATAAACACCTACGATGTAACTTAATATATTTGTAAAGAAATAAAAAACAGGATTTAAAAAATTAAACAGAGTTTATTTTATTTTAATTTTCAAAAACTGAACAATCATATTATTCTTTCGAGAAATAAAAATCATCCCGCATTCCAATTAGCGTAAAAAAGGAAGCCTATAATAAAGTGAGTGCTTTAAACCCCCATAAATTATTAAATATAAAACAGAAAAAGAGCTGATTTCCTGATTAAATTCTGACAGAGTGTTTTTACATCCTTTTGCACAGTTCAAACGTTTTTCTTTCAACAATGAAATGAAGATAAACGACATTTCTGTTTTTTTAATCATAGGAACATTTTTTCCCCTTCATTTAGCAAGCCGCCAGAAACATTTTATTAAAAGACTCATTCTAAACTCTGTTTTAGTTCATACTTTGTACTTTTTAAATAGCTATACCTTATTTAAAAATGTATTCCAAAATAGATTATGTATTTCTGAATGTAAAATGATTTGATAAAAAGAGTGGTTCTAATTTATGAAATATCACTTAGAGTGTTTTGCTATTGGCTTTATTTTTGAGTGAAATACTGTGAATAAATATTTACTAACAAACTCGTGCTAAATTTCTGCAATTTTATTTCCTTTCTTATTTCCTTTTAAAATTTGAAACTCATAAATATTATACCAATTCTCCCCACCAAATTAAAATTTTACTTTACACGTAGTCAAATTATTATTAGAACTAAATTAGCATCAAAATCATTCAAAGAAAGGTTTAAAAACATGGTTGAAAACCCAATTTTCACTCTCTTCCGCAGCAGTACAGTTTTAGTATAGGACCCCCATGACGACTTTTAAATTTATCTCGCCATGTTGGTGATAACTTTTTATTTATTTATTTTGGAACAGTTTTTTGTTTCAAAAAAATATAAAAAATACAAAATAAATAAATAAATAATAATAATAATAATAATATTTTTTTTATTACATTTTTCCTGATTGTGTTTTTTAATCAATTTATGATAATAATACAGATTCTGTTTTTAAAGTATAGTTATGTTTAAAATGGCGCTTGCAAACATTCTGAAAAGATGCAACTTTAAAAAATACATTTTTCCATAAAATAATCTCATCAGACAAATGTCGTCATTTTTTTTCATTTGATCATTCAGCTGAGTCCGCGTGCTTAAATATTATCCATTTATTAATATTATTTTATATCCTCGCGTATTTTATTAATTACATCACTATCGTATCGTTTTAGCAAAATATAATCGAAACTGATCCATGTTAGAGAAATATTATATAGATTGCATAGGGACGTTATAAAAATTATCTCTATAAGAATTTTAACATTCTATCGTTAAAAGTTTCATAAAAATCACAGTAAAAATATCATTTTCGAACAGCCCCTTTTAATTTTCTGTAAATATCGATTTAAAATTATATAATTATATATTAAAAGCCATAAATATTAATAAAAACATCTTAGTTATTCTATAACTTATTTAACTGTATATTATACGTTCAATTAAAAACCTTGATAAGATATTTTCAATGTACATACAAATATTATTTTTCTACTAATAATGAAAGCTACAATTATTAGTGAATTTGTATTAAATACTGAGAAAACGTATTTTTTTTTTTCTTTTGAAAATGAATACGACAGTTCAATTAATTATGAACAAATAAGGGGTTTTAATGAGGAATTATCAAAAATATGTATAGTAAAAGACATACGTTTTCAAGTCAATTAATCATGGAAACTGAATACTCATTAAATTTGCATGCATGAGTGCTAAAACTTAATCTTCTTTTAATAAGATGCAATAATTCAAATGCCTCTTCTGGAGAGTTTGATCTTCCTAGGTGATACCGATTCAATATTTATTCAAAATTTTATACAAACTTAGGAATTATTCATAACTTAAAGACGAACATATTATGAATTACAGAAATCTTTTATTATGGCTCCATTAAAGCAAAAATACTTTTAAATTCTTGCAGAATGTCTGACGGCAACATTTTAGAGTTTTGAAAAGGGTTTTGATGTAGTGAATATTCGCTCTTTTCTGGAGAAAATTTAACTAATCAGTTTTCCATTTCTAAATGTTACTGACAATGCCCAGAATATTTCTTATTATATTTGAAGTTACGAAAACACTTAGATATAATACTTTAAATGTATTTAAGATTGAACTAATATATTAACTCATTAACCGCTAAAACAAGAAATAATGATTTTTTTTCTAAATACAAACAGTAACACTCATTATTTTGATCTAGGGTAAGTGCACCAGTGATTGACACTTTTAGAGCAATCTCTGATGTTTTTAATGTTCTAGTCATCAGAAAATATTTTTAGAAATCTTAAGTTAGTACATATGGTATGAAAAACCTTCAGAACCACATATATGGTAAAATATATACATTTGATAATAATTGTTTTTTTTTAATGGATTTTTATTTGACACCCACTCAATATTCCAGTAATTGACACTGCCAGTTTCTCATTTTATCAGTAATTGGCCCCCTATGTTCCAGTGTTTGACACTGCTAGTTATTCATTTTACCAGTTATCAGCACCCTATGATCCAGTGTTTGACATAAAATGTTAAAATTCTTATATGTAAAATATATGATTTTATTTTTTTTCTTATTTATTAATTATTTCGCGATAGATGTCAATTATTGGAGCATGCCAATAACTGGAGCACCTACCCTATAACAATAATTTAAAACAAAATTATGAAAATTGGTCTTATCTTACGAAAAATAGAGTGTTGTATTTTGTATAACTTCGATGGAATAACAGTATAAAATGAATATAAATAAATGTTTATGGAAAATTCTTTGAGGGAACATAAAACAGCAAAAATTATAGATGGCTTCAAAAGTAATTATTTTATTATGAATTTTTTTTTTTTACATGTTATGTAAATTCATTAAAATATGAAAATTTTCAAAAGTTTTGGTTTGAAAAGTGCTTCAAGTTTTGTAGAATTTCGTACAGTAGTTCGTACACAATGCTAGCAAAATTTTTGTTGCACACAGACATACATTTTTTTTTTTTTAATGGCCAAAATCTTGTTCAGGGCATCTCAAAACGTGTAGATCCATCAATAACCGAAGGTCGAAAATTTTCAAGAACCCATTATTTTCTTTTTATACAAAGGAGAAGGAAGAAAAAAAAAGTAAAACTATAGTCAAAATTAGATTTTTTTTAGATTTGAATTTTTACAAAAATTACAGTCTTCAGAAAATTACTTTTGAGAACACTTGAGAATATTTTTTCTTAAGGGAATTTGACAAAGCAATGAAATATTGAAAAGATTTCTGCTAGCGAAAACTTTCCTGAACAATCTTGTAACTTATTGTTTTTGATCTAACTTTGTGCAGTTATTTTCTTAAAATAAAAGATGAAAGGCAAAACAATCCCAAAGTAGAAAAGAAACAGAAAAGAAAAAAAAAAAAAAAAAAAAAAAAACTTTAAAATTTTCTGATAAATAAAAGTTTTTTAAAAGGCAGGAACCGCATACTCTAATGAGCAAAATTTACTGCTAAATCAAGGGTATAAGTTTATCGTGTAGCATTAAATGAAAGTAATTTTGTGGGATATTTTTAAACTGTGCTATTAGAGATTATTTTTTCCTAGAAAGAAAAAATCTACGCTAAAAATATATTAATATACAAAAATATGCGTTTTTTTTTTTTTTTTTTTTTTAAAGGAAATGATGCAAGTGATTAAAAAAAAGTATCTTTTAAATCGCGTATAAGAAATTCAATAACGTTTAATGTAAAAAAAAAAATAAAAATAAAAATACACCACTATAAAAATACTTTTAATTTTTAAGCTATAAATATTTAACAACGCTGTAGCAAAACTATTTTTTAATGAGACTTTTTTGTGATTTTTTTTTTCTTCTTTGTGTTTGCCAGAATATTTTAGAAACTTTAATTGCACTATTCGAAAAATGATATTTTAAAAATTAAAGTTGATTTAAAATATTTTTAAAGAAAATGTTAACCATTATAAATCAAAACGCTTACATTAAGGTTAAATTTTTACTAAGCAATAAAAAATCTTCCGCAATAAAGGTTTTTAAATTTTGATAAAGACTTTTTCTGTAACTGCTGTTCATTTGGTTATAAATAATTATAAGATAATTTTTTTCTTTTTTATATACCATGTTTATAAATTTTCTGTTGAATCGTTGAATCATAGCTATACGCAAGCGAAGTGTGACGTCACTAACCATCAGTGGGGCAAAAAAAAAAAAAAAAAAAAAATTGCCTATGTTAATTATCCATTGGATTTTTTGTAAAAAATTATTAAAAATTAAGAAAAATTATTTCCTGATTTTAATCCCCATATTTGGATAAAGTAACATAAAAGTTATTGTCTACATGTGTTAGACTGAGTTACTTTTATTGTAAAATTGATAAGCTTTTAATTTTAAATTTAAAAATTGTGTCGTCCTTGGCGATCAAAATTGTAATACGAAAATATACATAGCAGATGTATATTTTCATAATATGCATTCTACGATATATTGTTTCATATTATCGATTGCCCTCTTAATATACGTTGTTGAAATATCCATGATTTTTGAAAGGAACTAAATATGTTCGCCAAATAATTTGGCGATATATTTTTTTTTTCTACCAAGGACAACAGCTATCAAATATCCCGCTGCAATATATAGTAATATCTTATATCAGACACTTTATTTAGACATTTGAAAACAAATTTGACTTCAAATTATGATAGAATATTTATTATTTTCCTTTTAATTAGTATGTTAGTTGGATATTTATTGTGTAAATATAACCCTTTGAAATGAAATGTTTATGCTTACATTCGAAAATGGAAGTTAGATTTTTTTTTTCTACAGTTTTGAAATTTAAAATTAAAATTTTATCAATTTTACAGCAAATAAAACTTTTAAAGCAATAATGACGTCAATTTTTGTAAGATGTATAATTTAACTTTTTAAAATTTTTTAACGTTCACGTTTAATTAAATGCATTTATTTTTATGTCGAAAGGAAATGAACTCGTAATTTTTTTTTTTTTTTTTTTTTTTTTTTTTGCAACAATTAAATTATAGCTAATATTTTAATGGTTATTTATATACTATTAGGAGGTTACTATTTTACTATTTTAATTAATTAAAAGAAAACTAATAAAAAATTCGAAAATCTGACTTCGAAGTATTGTGTTGTCACCGGGTTCTGAGCTACTGTGAAAGTTTCAAATGTCTAGCTAGAAGGGAAGTTAGTTAAAAATAGATTGCAAGATCTGTACCGGACAAACAAACAAGAATCGAAATAGAGAGTTTTAAGTCTTACATGTGCTACGCCATGGGCAGTGGGCGATGGTCTGGGACACACCTCGAAGGGTGGTCCAGAGTTAGTTTTGGGATTAAAAGAACCACATTCCCAAAACATCCAGTTGTAAGAGATTATGTTAGTCTGGACATTTTGAGCGGATTACCATTTATCAACAATAGAATACTAAAAGCGTAATGATATGCCTCTATTCAGGTTCCGGGTTCGAATCCCGATGCGGGCATGGATGTTTGTGATATCTTATAAGCACTTATGACACTTGTTTATGTGAATTTCTGTAATATGGATCAACCGAGACAAAAGTAATTGTAACTATAGGTCTCAAAGCTGTCAAATAAATAAATGTCAAATAAATGTCAAATATGCCTCTATAAAAATACATTATTTCTAAAACATAGTTATTAGTTTCAATAACGGATATATAACGATATTAAATGGCGTACAAACTTTAATAAAACAAATTTCTTTAGATTAACAAAGCTGTTTGATATATGCAAGCAAAATGATATTAATATATTCACAACATGGTTGCTTTTCAGAATGTTTGTGCAGGAAAATATGTTTTAAGGATAGTTAGAAAATACGAATTATACTTAATGACATCCTTATGTTTTTATAAAATATGTAGGAAATTATTTACAATCTAAGAAATTTCAGTAAAATTCGGAGAATTGATCTTTAAATTATACGGCCAGTTTCCCTCTTTGAGAAAAACGTACGGTTACAATCCATGAAATTTCAGTAAAATTCTGTGAGTTGTGTGATTCTTAAATTATACGACCAGCTTCTTTCTTTGAGAAAAAAAAGTACAGTTATACTCTAAGAAATTACAGTAAAACTCATTGAGTTGTGTGTGTGACTGTTAAATTATATGACTTCACAGTTAAAAATGAACTACTTAAAAATGAGAAGATGAGCCTCCTCATATCTTTTTGAGAAGATTTTTCTCAAAAAATGCGGGAGCTGTTGTTTTCTCAAAAATGGGAATATTACTAAAAATAAGTATCATTACTAATAATTTAATTTTATGAAAGACTTTGTTTTTTAATTTGTTTCATAAATCCCTTGAATATTATACGGGCCCTCCGTGGCCGAGTGGTTATGTCACCATACTGCTAATTGCCTTCGAGCGTAGGAGAGTGGGTTCGCTTCCCGCACTGGCCCTGGGTGTTTTTCCAATTCTTCATTAGATTGCCCATCTGCGCAGCACTAGTGCGATGTAAAACCCAACCAACCAACCAACCAACAACCAATTCTTCATATTGTAATTGTGTCAAAAGCTGTCTTTATCTGACGAAGATTTACAAGCGGGCTATAAATCAAGCATACAATTCTGACGTATATGTGTTATTAATAAATGAATAATGTACACTGTTAAAATACACTTCTCAAAAATAAGCAGGATATTCTCATTTTTGAGAAGTTTCACTTCTCATAGCTCCAAGTAGCAGCGTCTCATTTTAAAGAATTTTCGCTTCTCATTTAAGTATTAATTTCTAATTCACTCTTGTAATATTGTAACGAAAATCGACTCGTTTGTGAATGCCGTGGCTCCGAGATAATACATCGGACTATGAAATCAGAGGTTGTGTGTTTGATACTTGTCAAGGAAAATTGTTTAAAAATGGTATTTGTTTAAATCTAAATTGTTTATTTTCCATTTATTCATTATGCCATTATATTAAATATTCAATTAATGTTATACAATTTCTAGACTTTTCGAATTCTATAATATTCTATTGTAGAAAATTTATCAATCGTATATAAAGTGATGTAAAATTTGAAATGAATAGTTAAATGAGGAAAAAAAAAATCTTAAAAATGAGAAGTTCCTACTCAGAGCTATTATAAGAAAAGATATTTCTCAAAAATGAGAAGAATCCTTATTTTTGAGAGGTGTGTTTTAAAAGTGTAAAAGCTCCCTTCTTTGAGGAAAAAGTACAGTACACTAAAAAATTTCAGTAAAATTTAGCATTCACAACTCTGTGACTGTTAAATTACACGATCAGGTTTCTTCTCTGAGAAAAAAGTAGAGTACACTAAGAAATTTCAGTAAAATTCGGAGAGTTGACCGTTAAATTATACGGCCAGCTTCCTTCTTTGAGAAAGAAGTACAGTTTCACTCTATAAAATTTCAATAAAATTCGGAAAATTGGCTGTTAAATTATACGACCAGATTTCTTCTTTGAGAAAAAAGTACAGTTACACTCTAAGAAATTTCAGTAAAATTCGGACAGTTGTGAATGTTAAATTATACGACCAACTTCCTTTTTTGAGAAAAAAGTACACTGTAAAAAAAAAAAAAAAATCTCGTAAGATTACGGGGAAAGCCCGGCAGCAGAGGTTCCAGACAAAGCCCGTAAAAAAAAAAAAAAAAAAAAAAAAAAAAAAAACGCTTAGATCGTAAATTAAGTATATAATAATCTTAAATTACGTTACATGCCTACAAAAAAACATTTTACCCGTAAAACCAATGTTTTTTTTACGGGCTTTGTCTGGAATCTCTGCTGCCGGCTTTCCCCGTAATCTTACGGGATTTTTTTACAGCGTACAGTACCGTTAGAAATTTCAGTAAAATTCGCAGAGTTGACTGTTAAATTATACGACCAGCTTCCTTCTTTAAGAAAGAAGTACAGTTATACTCTATAAAATTTCAATAAAATTCGGAAAATTGGCTGTTAAATTATACGACCAGATTTTTTCTTTGAGAAAAAAGTACAATTACACTTTAAGAAATTTCAGTAAAATTCGGGCAGTTGTGATTGTTAAATTATACGACCAGCTTCCTTCTTTGAGAAAAAATTACAAGTGTACTTAGAAATTTCAGTAAATTTCGGAGATTTGGCCGTTAAATCATAAGGCAAGCTCGATTCTTCGAGGAAAAATGTTTCCATATTTGTAACAAATTGCTGTTAAAATCTAGAGTGTTGACCATCTATAAAAGACCTCTTCCCTTCTTCGAGAAAAAAATCATTACAGCTTTACGGACATGATTTTATTTTTTTAGTCAGAAATTGGAACATTTTTTGCCGGTCATGATCCTAATTTAGTGCGCTTTTTATTATTTTTTTAAACAATTACACGTATTTGTAACAAAGTCCTGTAAAATTCAGAGGTGTTGACCGTTTATTACACGTCCCTTCCCTTCTTCAAGAAAAAGTCATGATAGCTTTACCGGCATAACTTTATTTTTGCTGTCAGTGACTGAAAAAGTTATTGACGGTCACTGACTGGCAAAATGTGTAATTTTTTTTTTTTTTTTTTTTTTTTTTTTTTACAATGTATACATTTACATATCTTTCGTTATACATAAGATTAATTCTGCTAAATTTAGACTTTAAACTTTTGTTCAGAGCAATCTAGTACAAGTAGGGATGTGAAAGTGAGTCCTGCCAGGCCAGCAAAGCTTCTATTTGTATCACAATCACTAAAAATAAGATGAATTTATAAAGTACATATGAGGAGCAAACATTCAAACCGTGTTTTCTCCAAAAAAAAAAAAAAAAAAAAAAAAAAAAAAATGAGTTAGGGATTTTTTTGTGAACTCAACATTAAATAGCACAAAATTATACTATTATTTTAAACCAAAATTTTTTTTATCACTTTATAAGCGTTCTTAGAAAGTTGAGGTTTCAATCAAACAGTGTTTCCTCCACAGCCTGCTTTCAGTCAAACTGTGATTTCTCCAGCCGACCAGTCAGAACTGTTCTTTCTGTTCGCGTGACTCGTACATGTACCAGCTTTTTATGTTTGTTTATTTCGTTAGTTCTACAATAACATCAAATTGTAACAATAACATCAAAGGAACAATACTATGAACTGTATCAGACAGTTGGTAAGGTAAAAATATTGGGGATTGATTGGAACTTTATAATACGAAATCACTTAGAGCTTATTTCAAAAATTTACCATACATATCAGAACTGAAAAGAATAGTTTTAGAAAAAAAATGGAGAAAGTGTGATGGTCAAAGCATTCAAAAACTATAAATTCGAAGGTATAAAAGAACAATCTGGAACAAAACTTTTTAGGAAGGGGATTAATACAGCTATTACACGAAATGTTGTCTTACAATGTATTCCTCTGAGTTATGGAATATCACTTGAAAAGAAAAATGACGTAGACAAACTTTTAAAATTGATGTATGGTGAAGAGTGGAAAAATCAGCCTGAATTTAAATGGTATAAAGATATCATTACTAATAACTTTCATGTAGAATATGAAGAAACAGAGGAAGCATGTAATTGCTTAAGTGAAGATATTGGTTTAAAAATTTAAATTTTAATTTGGCTTAAAAATTTTAGTTCTTCCCTACAATTTTCAGGATGATTTTTCACGTGTAAATATTTAATTTAACTTTATAATTACATAACAAAGTCTGTTCTGTTAATTAGTTTTATTACATTAAGAATGTTATTTCATCAATATGCGAGTTACATACTTTTTCATTCAAAAAATGTTTTGTCCACATTGGAAACATTCAAAACATGTTTTCTCCTCTGTGTTTCGGTCAAAACATGCTTTCTCCAAATTTCAAATGCATTTTTCTAATTAACTCTAAGTTTATTAGGCAAAGTATGCCTACAGATCTTCCTAGTCACCAGTAATACAACTAAACAAATGATAATTAGGATCTAAGAAGGGTTATTTTTTAATTTATCAGTTTTTTGTATTTTCTGAAAAATTGTATTCGAAGGAGAAAACACGGTTTGAATGTTTGCTCCTCATATTAAATAAAATCCTTAAAATGTAAGGTAACAGGAACTTTTTAATTCAAAAAATTTTTTATGTTTTACATTCGTGATACAAACTATGATTTTATAACTGTTATTTGTAAGGTTTCCAGCCGCAATCCCTAGTGATTTTGATATCTATTGGTAATTCCTGAAATTAAATATCTCGAATATAAGCATAAGCAAATTTTAAATGAAAAAATAATTTGCGTTTCTTTTTTATTTTTATTAAAGAAAAAAAAAAAAAAAAGCATTTCAAAAATATGTAGCATTAAACAAGACATCGAGAAGTTTAGAGAAGACTTTTAAGGACAAATATATAAACAATTTAAATTAAAATGAAAGTTGTTACTAAAAAATAATTTAAAAGAAAAAATGTCAGCTTTTCCATTTAATTTTCTTTTTTCTTTTCTTTTTCTCAAAATTTTCCAATAGAAGTTACATAGAATTAAATAAATAAATAAAAATATTACAACTATAGGAATAACCTTATATGATTAATTAAGCGAATAACCTTATTTATAGAAACTAGCAGTCTTTGCCCGCTTCGCTGGACATAATACTGAAATAAGTTGTCAAAATCCCATATCATTACTAATTAACCTGAGTTCAAGTTCCCGTTGTGCTCGGTAGAGGTTTTTCCCGCTCGCAACGTGAGGATTCCGCGTCCACACTGCCTTCGGCAGCTACTTACCCGATTCTTACTCCCCCTTCCCCAGTGGCTAAGTTCGAAGTTTTGCGAAATCTCGACAAAGTACATAATGCGTACACCTAATCAACATCCACACACCAAAGTTCGCAAATCTAAGATAATTTAAGGCGAATTCAAACAAGAAAACGTGTTTTTACACGTGTTTATAGCCCTCTCGACACCAAGGGGGTAAGGGGGGGGGATTTCGTAAAATCCCGTTACAATAAGGGTCGGATACATATAAACAATTTACGCACCAAATTTCGTGACCTCAGATCCCATAGATTTCTCAGGACAAACTTCCCCCCCCCCCCCAAAAAAAAAAAAAAAAAAAAAAAAAAATGTGTTTTTGGAAATATTTTAAGGAAGTCGCATAGCCTTTTTTCAATATATTTGTTCCATTTTTGGTAGAGGTCTACTCAAAAATCAGGAATTTTCAATATTTGTCCCCTTCCTTCCCTTAAAAATCGAAAATTCCTAAATGCAGATAATGTATTATTTGTACTCATATCTAGTCTCCCCATAGGCAATTTCTTTACTGTGAAGTAATTAGGAGCCGAGTTATGCTTACAAACGTGTTTTTGTCTTTTGCCTCCCCCAGGAGGGAAAGGGGAGTAATTTCGGAAAAGTTGATAGATATAATTTTAAGTTGGGTAAAGACCTAAATTCCTGCGAAGCGCCGTTGAATTCTGTCCAGCCGTTCTCAGGTGATGTCCGGACAAAAAAAGCGACATACAGACACGATGACACACACACAGGTACAATTTTCTGAAGTCATTTTCGGCTTTCGTGGTGTGTGAAACGTGAAGATATCGCATTTTTTTTTTTTTTTAATTCTGACAAATTTACAGACAAAACTCTGATTTTATTAATATAGATAACTTAACAAAATCCGGTGTATAATAACTACACGAATTCCATTACCCATCAATACAATTGAAGAGCTTGTTTCCAAATAGCGTTAAGTCATTTTTTTCAGTTCTTGAGAAAACGCGGTTTTGTTATGTAAGATTTATTATTGAATTTAAGGAAAAGATCATTTTTCCCAGTAATCTATGGATGATAATAACACTAAATTACATGTTTAAAAAAATCCTGACAGTATAGTTATTTAGAAATAAAAAAAGAAAGAAATGACTTAACTCCTTTTGGAACAAAACTATGACTTACGCCCTTTTGGCACAAACAAATAACGAAATTAAACGACTTATTTCCATTTGAAAGTAATCCAAGTATTTTTTTTTCATATAAATACAGCATAAATTTTAGTTATACAATTTTGGAAGGTAGTTAATTACTACAAATCTTCATTTACAAATTCTATTTCGGCATCTTTATCATTATTTTCCCTTGTGTTAGCGTTAGCAGTATCATTGCAAGATTATTCATAAAAATAGAAGAAATCGTGCAATTTGTTAATTCCCAAAGCGTTAAGTAATTTTAAAACATCTGTTTTTCTTTACTTGTTTCATATTGTTTTTTGTTTTTAATTTAGAAGGGGCGCACGAAGAATTTTTGTCCCTCGTTTTCAGGATGTTTTGGCGGCAAAACGAACCACAGTACGTTGTCTTGATTCCCACATCTCGCTTCGTAATTTCCAGTACTTTTGCCTCTGAAATCAAGAAACCTTGTTTGCTTTTCAGACGACTATGCGCAAAAATTTTCAAATCTAAAATATTCCATTGCTTCTTATACTCGAAAAGATTTCCAACCTTAGAGAAATGTTCAAAATATTCATTAGAAAGTAAAATTGTATCCACTTTCTTTAAACTAGTCTCCACTCGTCCGAATCTTCTATCTGGTGGTAAGTAGGAGTGACCACGCACTGATAAATAGTATGTGAAGGTGAAGTCCTTTTGAGCAGCCACTGCTGAAAATATTCCGAACATGGTATAATTTTTATTTGTGTGGTAATTCCTGATTTTGTATCAGGTCAAAACATATTGTAATTTCATCTTCTCCTATAAGCTTTTGCCCTAAAAGTGAATATTTTTTTTTGCTCCGATGTTTATGAATTAAAAGTTCGGTTAACAGTGTCTTTTCTCTTTTCTGTACATTTTTCTGAATTAATTTGTATTTTTTTCCTTTTCACACAAGGTCAGACAAACCACGTGATCTCAAGGCACGCTACAATTGGTTAAACTTGACTTAATCTTTTTTGGCACAAAACTTACTTGTGACTTAATTCTTTTTGGAAAAAAACACGGATTTCACTTTTTGTTTTCATTATGACTAAACTTCGTTTGGGACTTCTACTTACTGAAAATAAGTTGCTAGACGTGTGCTGCGACATTTTGCATCGAAAAGTCAATTTTTGAAATTTTTGACTTAACGCCTTTTGGAAACAAGCTCTTCAATTATTATATGCATTTTTGGAATATAATGTGGTCAGCAGACATAAAATTGACCGAACAAGTTAGATACTAATTTTTCTGTAAGAGAAATCTGATACACACGTTAATATACATAGAACAGAGTTTACACAACGAGTTAAAAAAAAATCGGTAGAGCCTTTTTTAAAACATCCATATCCGAAATCTGTAACTGACCTGTCTAATCAGGATGACTTTTAATTTTCCTGTAATAACCACATAATACACGCGAAAGGATATCAAAAAGGGGTTTATGAAGCAATTTCTAGAAAATCATTAGAGCTGTTTGCCGACTTTCACCAGATCTTGGCAAATTCTATTGATGAAAGAGAGTTAATATGGCGAGTTAAAAAAATCCATACAGCCGTTTTAAAAAGATACTTCAAACTGACGTAATTGTTCACCACGTCTATCAATTTGCCTGAACAAACTAACCAATACACACGAAAGAACATCTAATAGGGTGTTTATATCAAAATTTTGAAGAAAATCGTGGGTGCCATTTTTGAGATATATGGACGTACGGTTTCACTTCTGCTTTCCAATATCCAATGTTTCCAGTGTCACAATGTCTGTTTTTTCAATAATAACCAAAAATTGGAAAATTCATCTGTACACCGTCCTGTTTCAATTTTGAAGTTTCGTCGATCTATCTTTATTAGTTTCAGAGATATGATAGTAAGAAAATTTCCCACACACATACATACACACTGACAAATTGCCGAAAATCGCTTTTTTGGATTCAGGAGCAGTGACTGATTTAAGGCAGGGCATTCGGGGCACGTGCCTTGGGCCCTCCCAGTAAAGGTCCCCCCCAAGTAATTCCATCTTACATTTTAAAAAATAGTTAAAATGAAAAATTTCCAAATTTTGCTATAATGCTCGTTGTTTTTTACTTTTCGTCAATGGATGGAGGAATCACTGCGCTGTTTCATAAATCGGCGAGATGATCTTTCAAGGAAACTATCAACTCATCGGAAAAAATTTCAATATTTTTGTTAAACGCAAATACAACTGCATACTACCGATACTTTCATTCCAAACTATTACTAAAGCTAACTAAATCCGAGGCACGCACCACAATGCATATACGCGTCACTTGATGTCAAGTCAAGTCAATGATGTGCTTCGGAGTACCTGCATTTGATGAAAACCATAATGCTTATCTCCAACGAAAAATGATAAAAACATAAAAATATTTTTCGGAAAATGAAAAAGAAACGTACGTCGATCCGATAGACAAGCGACAGATCTTGCTTAGCCTTACCCTTACCAACAAAATGAAAAGTGAAGTGAATTTTTAGACGGCTGAATCGGAAATAAGCGGTTTGTTTTGATTGTTGTAATATTAAAGTACTTGAAAAAGGGGCCCATTGAACATGAGTGCCCTGGACCTCCAAGTGAGTAAATCGGTCCCTGCTCAGGAGACCTTAAAACATGTAAATCTGGCAAAAACTCGATATCGAATTTTTTGCCCGAATAGAATACTCTAATTATCTACGGCAGTTGGGTAATGAAAGTAAAAAGTAACTATGTAGTTTTAAAATAATCAGCTAATTTGCATTGAAAAAAAAAAAAATATATATATAATAATACAACTTCAATTAAATTAATTCTTCTATCCCAAGAAGACAATAAATATTCAAAGAATGCAGTTTAATTCGATAAACGTATTTCAAAAGAAAGCAATTGCTATTTAATATGATTAGAATGCGTTTAAGATTTATTAGCCGCTTCTTTTTGTTCATTGCTTTCGATTTCAATGTTTTACATTTGAATCTATTACTCTCATTTGATTTTTTAAGCTTTAATAGTTATATAAATTTAGTGTACTAACTTGCAGCTATGCATAATTGCAAGTAATATGCATTTATCTCTATATAAGTGCGCTACTTAATAGATTGATATTAAATATCACTAATATAGACATAAATGGCTGTATTCGTAAGCTTATTTTAGTAGAAACGTTCTTTACGATTTTTATTTACTTATATTTTATTTTTGATACAGCATTTGGAAAATATATAATACAGGGTTCGTATGGATTCTTATTTTCCCCTGGACCATCCACTACAATTCACCAACAATAAAATTTTCCTTTAAACTTATGAGGCTTATTTTATGACAAAAATTGCTATTTAAAATTTGTGGTGGAAGACTCGGGAAAAAAATATCGGCCGTGCGAATCGTGTTAACATGAAACAAATTTAAAGTATTTTAACAGATATGCCGACATTTTAATTTGCTCCGGAACACAGCTATTACGCGCCATTTTTTCACACCACTTCATTTGTAGGGGAGCTTTCTCCAATGTATAGGGGAGAGTAGGGAGGGATGGGACAGTTTCGACAAAAATATTTTTTACAAATTTACTTTTACTGATACAACGCTGTAAGTTTAAGAGAAACAAATTGCAACATTTTAACATCTTTTAAAAATATAAATTTTATTGTAATTATTAAAATTTTAATTTTATAAGCCAATTAACATAGTCGTAGAAATGTCCCATCCCTCCCTTATATGAGGGAGAGATGGGACATGTTTATAAAGTTAAAATAAGTGTACATAATCTACAGACATACTACGAAAAATGACAATAACAGTGGATCACTATGTATGTAAGGTTAATTAATTACTAATAATATCTATTTTATCCAACATTAGAATATAATGTACCACTTAAATAAAAAATTTCAAATGCTCGATTAGTTCATTAGTATTAGTATTATTATTATTTTAACAAAAGATATTTTAAAGGGAAGAAAAAGTCAGCTGAATAGTTTTCTTTTCGAATATACAGGGTGATTATAATTAAAGTTACGATTTCAAAACGCTATAATTTTAAAACTACCCAACAGAGCCATTTGATATTTTCCCAGAGCAATCGTGAGACAATGAAATTTTGTTTGGGGGAGGAAAAAAGTACTTCCAACATGTTCTTATAGATGGCGCTGTCAGGGTAATGTCATGGAAAACGCCTAAATGGAATTGTTAAACACAGGAATGTTGTTAGTAACACAATGGAATAGCAGGAAACAATAGACTTCAAGGGTTTACTACAATTTTTTTTAGCAAAAAGACAAGAATACGTATTTACAGCGAAAACAGTCATAGTGAAAAGACAAATGAGGAGCTTCATGAAACAAATACTTTACGGATAATTAACGGCACATTTTGGAGTTATTTTTTTTTTCTTTTGTCAAACAAAATTTCATTGCCTCGCGATTGCTCTGGTAAAATATCTAATCGTTCTGACGGGTAGTTTTAAAATTATAGCGTTTTGAAATCGTAACTTTAATTATAATCACCCTGTATATGAAATAAAATAAATAAATAAATAAATAAAATATTGCCTTAATTGTAGAAATAACTCTAAAGTTCTATATAAGGTGAAATTGGTTTAAGTGTAGCATCGGCTTATAGCTCAACTGATAACTTAAATTTGTACCTGCTTATTTGAACTTTTATTCGTTATAAATAGTCTTACAGAAACAAATCAAACATAAAATAGTTAAAAATTCAGAAGTTTGAAAAGTAGTTTATATTTTCTGCTTCGACACAGCGTCCGTCCCTATCAGAATTCGATATTTCGCCATTGCTGTACCTCGAAGTAAACTCCACAGCTTTTGGGTAGCGGAACTAAGTTTTGTATGTAGATTTTTAATACAGCTGCATATTTGATCTACATTTTAAACATTTTGGTTTGCCATTTGGGGTTACACTTACCCCAAGAATTTTGTATGTTGGAAAAGTATAACCCATGCAGTGGTGAAGCGTCCATGGAAGCGATGGAAGCAGCGCTTCCCCTATTTAAAAATTTTAAAAAGTAATCAAGTAACGTCGTCTCGTCGAAAGACTGAATTGAATCTTCCTCAGCTTTTGGAAGCGTTTCGCTTCGGCGCTTCCATAGTTTTCTGAACCACACCTCGCCCCTGAACCCATGTCATATCAGTTGCATACTACTAACCGATACAATTCAAATATACACCAATTATTGTGTAGAGAACGGCATGCAAATGGAGGACGTACGCTGCGTACGTCCTGGGAGTCAAGGGGATCGGATAACACTGCTCGGCATGAAAATTGCCCCCAACACCATTTTTGCAAATTCTTATGTAAAATGACCTTCTGAATCCGAATATGACGGCCATTTTGCTCTATCACCTACCGTTTTCTGGAGACGCCCCCTATTTTTATCACTTTTCGGTAATTTTATGGCTATAAATTTGATTTATAGTGGAGAAAAGATATATTTTAACTGTTAAATATCTTCTGAGGGCCTAAAGGGATGAAAAATTATATGCATGAAAATTTGCATCACGGGGAAGATTAGGAGGGGAGATTTGCCACTGAAATTATAAGTTACATTTATTATATTTTATTAATCAATTATTATTATCATTTATTATACATTATTTATTTTTATTTTTAAGAGTTAAAACAATTATTTTCCATTCTACAAATCAAATTCATGGCCATAAAATTACTGAAGAGTGATAAAAATTGGGGGAGGAGGTGATGTCCCGATAAAACGGTGGGTGATGGGGCAAAATGAGGGTCATATTCGGATTCAGGAGGTCATTTTACATAAGAATCAGCAGAAATTGTACCAGGGCTCGAAAAAAAAAAAAAAAAAAAAAAATGCAGCGTAGTGTAATCAGGGTGTTTACACTTGTTCCAAGCTTTATATTTATCAGTTGCACCACTTTATTTTTCAGTTATTCTCTTTAATTTATAATGAAACCTAATATCCCAATCTGTTTAGGAATGAGGACTAGTTAGCCTCAATCTGGGATTTTTACGGCGTCATTTTTCGATAGTTGGACATTTGTCGAAAACATTTTTCGATAGTTGGATATTTGTCGGAATCTAAAATTTATCGAAAATATAATTGAATAATTTGAAAGCGATGTTATTACTTGAAAAAAAAAAAAAAAAACTAATAGTCCTCCGTCCTAAACTAAATTCTGCTTTTGCCAGAATTTCTTTTTTTGAAAGAAAAAGAAAAGAAAAGAAAATTAATAATAATTTGTATCGAAACAAACGATATCGAAAAAGTTTTTTTTAGTTTTGAGTCACGCGAATGCCTCATTTCATGCTAAATTTTCGAAAAATAGCTTTTATATTTACAATAATGAAATAGTATGAAAATATAACTTATGGCATATTTGAAATAAGAAATGTTAAGTTTTATCTTTTAAAGATGAATTTAGTGTTTGAATGTTTTTTTTTTTTTTATCGGAAAAAAAGGTAGTATACACTAAGTGACAAAAAAAAAAGCCGCACTTGGATGTTTTCCTTTTCGCCTTCTACAACCGCCAATTTTATCGTTTAAAAAGCAAATTTTCGAACAGATTTTACTATGTTGTCCTCCACATACACTTTAGCTTTCAGTCTAGTGTTAAAAACGAAATGTAATTGTCAGGAAAATTGTAATTTTAGAATTTATTTCAAAAATGGTAAGAATAAGGCAGT
This sequence comes from Salticus scenicus, assembly GCA_963930645.1. NCBI lineage: Eukaryota > Metazoa > Arthropoda > Arachnida > Araneae > Salticidae > Salticus > Salticus scenicus. The sequence continues at coordinate 91,425,918 of OZ005650.1, forward strand.
TAACGATGCCACAAAAAGTATTAATTTTTAAATGAAAATCAAAAAATATTTTAATACGTGAAATGGCAAAATAATTAAATGCTAACGAAATATTGGTAAAATGAATTTTAGCAAAATATAAATTTTTTTGGCCGTTTAAACTGGGAATTTGGCTTTAGGCGGTCATTTTGCTCATCCAAGCAAGATAACCGCAAGTTAAAATGCGAATGTTTAAAAAATCGATTTGTATCATGTTCAGAACTTAAAAAAGATTTTAAAAAAGTGTATAGTAAATTACTTTCTTCAAAAACAGTGCGGGAACAATTAAACAAAGCGGGTTAAAGAACGGAAGATCTGCGAAAAAAGCCATTATTAAGGAAAAGAATTAGAAAAAACAATACTTTAGTTGACCAAAATTAAAAAACATTATCAGTTAATTATTAGGCTGAACTGTTTTTATCTGATGAATCAAGTTTTCTTTATTTCGTGCAATTGAAAAAAGCTAGAATGAAGACGAAAATGTGACCGACTTAATAAAAATCGCACTTTTAAAACAGTGACACATTCTCCGTACATTATGGTACGGAGGTGCATAACTTTTCAAACACTCAGGGAAATTTTTATGCTCAAGGGATCAATTAACTCGAAATAAAACACAATCTGCATAAAAGTGGTGCCTGACCGACTATTTTGGAGGTATCTTAGACATTTCCGTAAACAGCATTTGAAGATAATAAGGCACCTTACTACACGGCGTCTGTGGTAAGTTTATTCACTTCAAATTGTCAAAATTTCTTATACATTCCCATGAGAACCTATAATTCTGTAAGTAATCATACTTTTTTTCACTTTAAGTTAAATACCACAAAGAATATAGTAGTATTTCTTCTTTACCAGACATGGAAATGGTCAAAATCGCGATCCGCTCGAAAATGTTTCGTCTATAAAAAGGCGGGGGAGAGGGGAGAGGACTCGAAATTTGCAGCCTATAACTCTGCCAGAACTAGAAAAATTTATTTGTGATATTTGGCACATTGAAATTTCTGACATTTATATTAAAACACTGTATAAAATTATGCCATTGCGCATTAATGCAGTAATTCCATATAAAGGTGGAATTAACCCAATGCAGAATACATATTTTTGACAAAAAATTGCTTAGATGTAACAAATAAATAGTTTTATTTCATATATTAAAATATAACTTGTTTATTTCATATAATAAATCACAATGGAATGCAAAGTGTATAGTTATTGCATTATGTTCAAAAAGAAAGTTTTATGCAGATTTTTAAAAAGTACTTCGTAAAGTGCAATAAAGCGAATTATTAAATCGAAAACATACATAGGTATCATTTCATACCTTTGGTATTATGCAAACAAGACAGTTTTATTTGTTTCAAACATTAATTTTAAAGTTATTACAAATAAAAAAGGTATAAGTCATTTTTTCTGCAGTGCGGCTTTTTTTTTGTCGCTTAGTGTATATTAGATAGGATTAAACTGATTAAATTTTTTTCTTCTTCTTCGAATGTTTAAAAGTTTAAGATGTGAAGTGCTATTTAAGGTGTACGAAAAAGTTTGTAACTCTGTAACGAGTTGAGGTATTTTTTAAATTCAAAAAGTCTGAGATTCATGAAAATTTTTATCATCTTTAAATTTAGCTTATGTATCTCTTAAGGGCCCTCTTCACTCGCCGCTGCCGGAAGCTGAAGCTAATGTTATTCTATGGGAAATTTTTCTTTACAAATAACTTATTAACTAATACATATTTTTAAATTCTGTTTTCACATTCTGAAAATTCCCAGCTGTTAAATTGACAGACCTTTTTTAAAAAATTATTTTTTTAATTTTTTATATATTATTTTGAAGCTGCAAAATACGAATTTTCATTATGTGAATTTGTTTCATTTTGCAATTTGAAAATAAAATATTAAACATTGAAAAAATACATTTTTTAAAAAAGGCCGTCAATTTAACAGTTGGGAATTTTCTGAATGTGAAAAACAGAATTTAAAAATATGCATCAGTTAATAAGTTATTTGTAAAGAAAATTTCCCCATAGACTAACATTGGCTCGGGCTTCCGGCGACGGTAAGTGAAGAGGGCCGCTAATGTACTGCTTATATGAGTGTATAGTCGGCCAAGATTACACTTGGCCCGAAATCATGGAGCAAGTGGGAACTACGGAAAAATAATTTTAAGTAGCACATTGTTAAATTATGAAAGCTCATATTTTTTAAAAGCAAAATATTTGTAGTTTATGCCTAAAAATTTTCAGAAATGTGAGTATGATAGCAAATGAGCAAAATGGGGACAAGTTAAACTATTCCAAAATCTTGTTATTCTAACCCCATTTCGTCGTTTTATTTATTTATTTTGAACTAATTTGCTTTGAAAAGATTATATGGTAATAAAACTTTAATTAAATCAATTCTCTTTTTCCAAGAAGATAATAAATATTCAAAGAATGCAGTTTAATGTGATAAAAGTATTTTAAAACGATGCAATGGTTCCTTAATTTGATTAAAATTTGTTTAAGAATTAAACGATTTCTTTTTTGTTCACTGCTCTTAGACTTGTAGAATTTGTTCTTTTATTTCAATCATCTGCATTTTTACAATTATTTTTATTTGATTTTTTATGCTTTAATAGTTCTGTAAATATAATATTTTTTATTATATTACATCTATGCTTTTCTATTTCTATTTCATACTATTATACTATTATACATTTATACATAATAGTTCAATAGCATTTACTTATGTCTATATTAGTGATATTTAATAATGATTAAATATTACTAATGCAGACATTCCTTTTCTTTTTATTCATTGATTCCAATCTTCCACATCTTGTTCATTTATTTCTATGTTTTACATTTTGCCATTTTTATAAGACTTTTTATATTTTAATAGTTCTATAAATACAATAAATATAATATAATGTATTATAGTACGTTATACAAATGCTATTCTAGCTATAATTGGTGTAATTATACTATTATACTCTTACGCATAATAGTTACATAGGATACATTTATGTCTGTATAAGTGGTATTTAATAGTAATATTAAATATCACTAATATACAGACATGCCAACATTTTTAATTTATTCCGTAGATTACATACCGCTGAAAGAAAAAAAAAAAAAAAAAAAAAAAAAAAAAATTCGAGCCCTGATACCATTCTTGCTGATTCTTATGTAGACTGCCATTTTGCCCTGTCACCCACCGTTTTCTAGGACACCACACCCTCCCTAAATTTTTATCACTGTTCTGTAATTTTATGACCATAAATTTGATATGGAGAATGAAAAAGAATTAATTTAGCACCTAAAAACAAAAAATTGTAAGGTTTAATATGGAGAATGAAAAAGAATTAATTTAGCACCTAAAAACAAAAAATTGTAAGGTTTAATAAATAACATTAATAATAGATTAAAAAAAATATAAGAAATGTAATATATAATTTCAGTGGCAATCTCCCCTAAATGTTTCCCTTGCCGCTAATGCTCATATGTTAGAATTGTCCAACTGTGTAGCCCCTCAGAACGTATTTAACAGTTAAAATAATCCCCACCCCCCCTAAAAATGAAATTTATAGCCATAAAATCACCGAAAAGTGATAAAAATAGGGGGCCGTCCCTAAAAAACGATGGGTGTTAGGGCAAAATGGGCGTCCTATTCGGAAACAGGATGTCATTTTACATAAGAATTTGCAAAAATGGTATTGGGGGCAATTTTCATGGCGAGCAGTGTTATCAGTACCCGTCTTTTTTAAAGAGCAGTCTTCTTGTTTAAAATTGTAATTACATATTGGGAAAAATTGCTCAACAAAAAATGCGTTGTGAATGAAAGGCGGACAATAACAGTGTTTTGTAATAAATTAGAAATATTGGCACGTTTGCTAATTTAGACAGAAATGCATGTATTCGTAGGCGCATTTTAGTTAAAAATCTAGTACATGCGGATATATATATATATATATATATATATTTATGCTAAACCATTTTACAAAATCTTTAACATGAAACAAAATATTAAGGAAATTCATAGAGTAATTTTAACGATAAAAATATGAAACATTTATATTAAATGTAAATAGCTAGTCTATATAAATAAAGAGAAGTGTCTGTGTGTGTGTCTGTGTGTGTATCTGTGTGCGCTCTGGTGCTCACACTATTGATCGCAGAGCTTCCAAATTTGGCATATAGGTTCCTGGGACCCTGCAGGTGTGCCCCTCATCGAGATTTTTTCGAGTTTCGAATTTGAATTCTTTAAATTAATGTTTTTTCGATTTTAAATATTGGCTTTAAAGTTTCATTTTTCATGAATTTATTCTTCGATTGTAATCGTCTGCGTATCTTAGCAACGGCTATTATGCAATTCGTTTTTTATTTAATACATTCATTTGAAGGCGATTTTCTTTTATTATTATTATTATTATTATTATTATTATTATTATATTTATTGAAAATAAAATGGTAATGCAATAGAAATAAATTGTTACGTTTATATATAAATTTTATGCTGTAGCAACTTTTTATTTTTCATTTTTTTAATTAATCCCTTTAAAAGAAAAATCTTTTTTTTTTTTTTTTTTTTTTTTTAATTATTGGGTGAAAAAAATGGTAGTTTATAGTAGAAAGGTTTAATATTCGTTTTTCATGTATTTAATTCCTTTTAAAAGCAAATCTACTTTTTTATTTTATTTTATTGCACTGGTCGGAATCAAATCGTAATATAGTGTAAATAACGGGGGCTATAAAACACACGGTTCAAAAACTAAAATATATAATAGAAGCTGAGATACAGTCATCTTTTAAAATTGTAGTTCTTAAATATCAGAAAATCCACAAGTCGTCGGTAAATACCCAGACCAAAGTGCCCGGGAAAGACCTTTCTGTAGACAGTGGGAAACTGGACCCGATGCAGTACGGGTAGAAAAAAGAGCTGCTTTAGGCAACGGGTACCCGAAGAAGCGAGATCTAAAGCGATTTCAGGTTTTTTTTTTTTTTTTAGTTTTTATTTGTAATGTGATGTAAAAAATAAATACTGATCCAATTCTTTTGAAAATTCATTTAAATATAGTGACCAGCGAAGCGGGCGTAGCCTGCTAGTAAAAAATATTTTGAAAGGAATAAATATTCAGTGACACATTTTTCCTGTTGAAGATACATGAAAAAAAAGTAAGTAAGTAAATAAATAAATAAATAAAATGATTGTTTCATAATAGAATAACCTTAAAAGATTAAATATTTTTATTTAAAATGAACAACTAACTTCCAGGGAAAACATTATTTAAATCTACAACTTTAATTATATCACTTCTCTTTTTCCAAGAAGATAATAAATATTCAAAGAATTCAGTTTAATTTGATAAAAGTATTTCAAAGCAAAGTAATTATTTTTTAATTAATTAGATTAGCGTTGATATGTTTAAGAATTATTACCCTCTTCTTGTTCATTACTTTCAATCTTCTACTTTTTGTTCTTTGATTTTAGTGTTCCACATTTGTTACTTTTTTTTTTAACTTTCTCTTACCCATAATGTAAAGTATTGCTTTTGGGTCAAATTTTCGAAAGGCTTATCTCTTAATCTCCAATTTGTATTTATAGTATTAAATTTCAGTGTAAGAAAAAGTCGTGTGAGTTACACACCAGATTATTTTCATTTTCATTTGCTTTTTTAAACTTAAATAGTTATATAAATATAACATATTAACATAAATTAAGTATGGTAGCATAATAGTATGCATTTACAGAGTTGCCAAGTTCCTTAATTTATTCCGAAGTACTTTTAGTCCCGCTTTTTTTTTTTTTTTGTATATCAATTTTCTTTTTTTTAATACGAGTATTTTTTCTTATTTTATCGTAGATATAAACTATAGAAGAACATTCTATAAATTAAATGGTGTGAAATAAAAACGGGGCTAAAGTGCCCATGAATAAATTAAGGAACTTGGCAACTCTACATTTATAATAGCATAGTTGCCAACATTTTAATTTATTCTGGAGCCTTTTTAGTCCCGCCTTTATTCTGAACCACTTCATTTTTAGAATAATTTTCTCCTATATGTAACTATTATAAAATAAGAAAAAAAAAATACTCATAAAATAAAAGCGGTATGAAATAAGGGCGGGGCTAAGAATACTCCGGATTAAATTAAAATGTTGACAACTTTGATATTAGTGATATTTCATAGTGATATTACATATCACTGATATAGCCATAAATGCACGTATCCGTAAGCGTATTTTGATAGAAAAGGTACCTTGTGCTAATAACCTTTTTTAAATCAGAATTAAAAAAATATTAGAGAAATTTTTAGAAGAATTTTTAAGAATAAAATATGAAATTTTAAAAGAAAATGTAAACAGCTAGTTACAGATATTTTAAACGGGGAGAAATCTGTTGAACAAATTCCCTTTTAGAGATAAACGTAAAAAAATGCCCTAATTACTCGAGTAATATTTATTTCGTTTTATATAATTAACTATTTTGCATAGAAACATTATAAAATATTTCAACTATTATTAAATCGTTTTCTTTTTTAAAGAAACTTATAAATATTCAATGAATTCAGTTCTAATTTGATAAAAGTATTTTAAAACAACGCAGTTGTTCTTTAATCTGATTATAATATAATTAAAAATTATAAGTTAATTTTATTTCTTAGTTGTTTTCAGTTTCGATTTTCTTTTATATTTGTACCTATTTTATTTAGTTTTTATTAATTGTTTATTTAATTTTTTGTAAATGTAATATAGTAACAGACATTTATTCATAAAAATAAAATAACACACATTTATTTATAATAGTATAATATGCATTTATGACTATGTTAGGGACACTTAATTGTGATATTAAATATCATTAATATAGACTAATATGTGTATTCACTAATATATATATTAAGTAATCACTAATATATGTATTCTTAAACGCATTTTAGTAAAAAAGCTAATTTGTGCTGTTAAAAAAAAATTTTTTTTAAAGAATCATTTAAAAAATATAGAATATGAAAAAAAAAAATCAAAGACATTATAGAAGAATTTTAAAGATAAAATTTTAAATATTTTAAATTAAATCGAAAATTATTAAAAAAATATTTTAAAAGATAAAGAAGAAATCAACTGAGCATTTCCTTCGAAAATACACGGAAAGAAAAAAAAATAATAAAATGACTATTAATTATTTTTAAAAGTTAAATATATACTTTTTAAATAATCAATAAATCTGCATAGAGATGTTATATAATAATACAACTTTAATTAAATAAATTTTCTTTTCCCAAGAAGATAATAAATTTTCAAAGAATCCAACTTTAATTCGATAAAAGTATTTCAAAATAACGCAATTGTTCTTTAATTTGATTAGAATACGTTAAGAATTATTAGCCACTTCTTTTTGCTTATTGCTTTCAGTTTCAATCTTTTGCCTTTATACCCATTACTTTTATTTGATTTTTTAAGCTTTAATTACACCCAGTGTACTTTATTCAATTTTACATGTCTTGACATTCAGATATTTATTTCTTCAGACACACTACTTCTAGAGAAACGTTTTTGTAATATTCAAGCTTTATTTTCCAAACGTGACAAAACTGTTAAGACAGAGATACAAAAGATTTTCTTCTATAACAGTGTGTATATTTTTTTAGATGTAATTAATTTTTATTATATATATTAAGAGGATTCTAAAACACTTTTAAGGATACTGAAAGAAGTGAAATTCAAGTGATTTTTCTTCATAAAAGCACTTTCACGGAATTCAGCAAAAGCCATTTATACTTTTAATGAATAAAACAAAGAATGCATAACTGCATTCAGTATTTATCTTATTGCAGTGTTTAATAGCGTATTTTTTTAGAAGGAGCATGAATGCTTAAAGATATTAAAAGAAATAGTCGACGAAAAAAAATAAAAATAAGTAGAAAGAGAAATTTGTACAAAGTAAGAGAAGAATTTAAAATAGGAATAATTACAATTTCTTTCAGAGCGGTAAAGACTTCTTAAGATAAGTACAGAAAACTTTCAAAAGGATAAAATTCGGAATAAAAAAAAAAAACAGACTTATGTTGTTTGAAATGCATGATGCATAGTACTTTTATAAATTTTTGTATTATTTATTTATCCATTTTTTTTTAACCCTCTGTACCATACTGTAGACTGTAGGCAACATACCGTTCGATCGTGGTTCAAATTCAAAGAATCGGTTCTACAACGTAATCACGCACTGTAGCCTGTCGTATACACTCACAGTTAGAGAATCTAGTATCTAGAAACACAACTGGATGGCGCCGTATGTCGTAAGTTGAAGTTCATTACTCGACAGTGGGTAACTAACGACAAGTGCGGACCGGCTCTGATTAAAAAAATAATAAAAAATAGTTTTTCGTGTGTTTTGTGTTTTATATTGAAACAGTGAAGAGGTAAGTGTTTCAAATTCATTGTATAATATTGATTTTGACCCAATTTCACGTATTTTATAGGATTTTATGCTAAAAAGTGTTTGTTGCCTGTAGGTGTTTTTGTTTGTTTTTTCGAAATTTATGAGAAATAAAAAAAAAAAACTGAAACACGTGTATTTTATTTTTTTCCAATTATTACGAAACAAATAAACACAAAAATATTAAAGGTCATGAGTTACAGAGGGTTAAAATATATATAAAGGTAATACTAGAAAAAAAAAAAAAAAAAAAAAAGAAAAAAAAAAAGAAAAAAGAAAACTTTCCTATAAAGTCTAACACAAAAAGTCATTTTTCCTGAGTAGAGCAGGTTGCGCTAATAAATTTTTTTGGGGCCTTGTTTTGCTATGCGATGTGGAATTTAGGAATGATCATCGCTTACAAGTCATAGATGCAAGGAAAGATGAGTTCCGCAAATATTTCCGTATCTCACGTTTCGGTTTATTAAATTTACCATGCATCCCTTCTCCTTGGTACGACACATACATATTTCATAAATGAGGACTTCGTGAGCGAAATAAGGTATTTAAAGATTCATCATTCATTCCGCTTATTTTAAAAGGAAAAAAATCATTCACACAACAAATTAAGGGAAATGCACCAGTATTGGCACTGTACCAGTAGCGAACACTTTTAAATTTAAACTCTGAAAACAAGCAAACTTTCTAATTCTGGTATAGCTCAGAGCAGCGTTTAGAGCTGGCGGCTTTAGAGTTCCCAACTTGTATAATTTATTCACGAGCATTTTTAGCCCCGCCTCTTTTTCATACCGGAAATTTTGATAAATGATTTTCTTCTTATTTAATCGTTGTCGCATATTAAAGAGAAATAATCTACAAAATTTCTGGTGCGAATAAAAGGCTGGTCTAAAAATGCTCGTGAATAAATTACAAAAGTTGGAAACTCTGGCTTTCGGTGTGCTCTTCTACGACTATGATCTTCTCCGCCTTTTTTTAAAGACACTTTCAATTAAGAGAAATTTCTGCTTTTATTATTACCACTATTTTTATACAATAATCTGTATCCTATTAAATCACAACACATTGCTATAAAAATACCATGAAGATTTGTGTATGAAATTGTGGCAAAAATGGTGAAATTTTCTCATCTTTGAAAGTGTCCTGAAAAAAGGGCGGAGAGTACGACCCTGGCTATTATCACTTTGATGTCCGCATATTTTTCTATTTTTATTTGTAAGCCCCGCTTTTTGACGTTTCCTTAACCGTAGCCTCCTATAGTAGATGCCTGTCGCGTGGCTCGGAAACTTGGCAACAGTTGAAGCGGTAGACAGCGCCGCCTGGTACAGATTACGCGAATTTTTTATTCAACAGCCACCAAAAAATTTTTTAAGTGGGATTTGATATACATACAAGGCGAATAGAATCGAAGAAACGTCGATTATATATATCATATATCACTTCTTAAAATTATTGGTAACAGTTGAATAAAAAAGTCGCGCAATCTGTACCAGGTGGCTCTGTCTACTGCTTGAACTGTTGCCAAGTTTCCGAGCCACGCGGAAGGCAACAAGTTTAGGAGGCTATGCTTTAACACATTTGAGATAAATTGTTTTCCTATTTTGAACAGAAAACCCCGCCTTTGGGCGTTACTCTAAACTGTTTCCAAATAAAACAAATCTCGCAGCGTTCCTAAAAATTTACATTCATTTTATTATATTGTCACCACTATTTTAAAACAATACTTTATTAAATAATATTTAAGCATTAAAATATTCGAGAAAAACTTCTTATTGATGATAGTGGTGACAATATAATAAAATGTGAGTAAAATTTTAGGAACGCTGCGAGGACTGATAAAGTGAAATATGTATATGCATACTGCCTTGTAGTACAAATACGAAATCTGGGCATATCTTACAGAATAAACGTAGAACACAATATGTAAAAGAAACGCATGCAGGCAAAATTATTTGTAAATGCAACACACATCCGTCTTGAATAGGTTTAAACGTACATTATTTAACAAAAAGGATTTTCTTATTCGCGTTTAAATTACTTAAAATTTATCCTCAGCAATCGGTGCAGTAATTGTTGTTCAAGAATATATACACCTATAGCAATCAATGAATTAGACACGAAGGAGCAAGATCTTTTTTTTTTTTAAATAATGCATTGTTCTAGAGGAGCTCCTAAAGGAGTCTTTTTGATGAAACGAGTTAATTCGTGACCGGTCAACAAAATGTTACTCTCTTGCCACTACAAAAATTTCAAGACTTTAGGTTTAAATAATTAGCTTGATAGAGATTAATTTAACTGAAATATTCGAACTTTCTGTCACTTTGTTGTTTTTCCCTTGTATAGTTTTAAATAAGAATATAAAATTTTGTTCGATTTTTCTCTGCATTATTTATTTATTTATTTATTGTACCCTTTATTTTCACATGACTAAAATAAGAGTACGTTTATTGTGTTGAATTTTTAATTTTGTATTAACATAAAATATTTTTGCAGGTGTCCCCTACTGGTACCACAAAATATCATGAAAAACTAGTGGTGTACAACCTTGTCAAGTACTGGTCGTTTCACTTTTAAGACGAGATCCAGCTTTGTATTCTCTCAAATTTAAAATGTGGAATGAAATATCAATTCATTTTATTCAAAATTAGATCGGAATGATTCAATGTACTCATAAGCATTTTCCCTAAATTTTTAGAGTGGATTTGCATTATTGTAAATAACACGCATTGGAAATGAATTTGGATACCCATATTTTAGATATTGCAGCAAATATATTATGGCCTCACAGAAGTTTCATTGTAAATTCGTAAATAGTGAATTACGAAGTAGTGAGTTGGATTAGAAGTCTTAATTTTGATTTAGAAAGGTACTCTATGATAGCTAGTAGTTCCGAGTTTGAAATGTAATATTTGTGTTTTGAGAAATTTAGAAATTAATTAGTTTTGAATAAGTTTGTTGGGAACTAAGTTGAGTATGGATGCAAATTGATTCTGCACTTGTATAAAACACATATAAAAACTGTTCAGTTCGAGATTACTTTGTGTTCTGCTCGTCTCGAGAGCGATATTGAGGAGTTCATCTGAGATTAACTCTAGTTTCGTCAACGGCAAGTTTAATGATGATATGAAACAATTTATTGTTTTATATTTAAGTGAAAATGGAGATCACTGATATTTATTGCGCTGCTAGACAACAGTCTCAAGGCATTTCCATGAAAAATGTAACATCAGTCACACAGAGAGGTATTTCTGCTTCCAACAGTAATTTCTAACAAGAATATCTATCCTATGTATTCACAAAAATTACAGGGAATATGCCATAAATATTTCTGTATGGTAATAGTGATGACAACAAAAGAGGAAATGTTATTTTTTTTGCGTGACTCATGTTATACCTTCATGCATGGAATCAGCCCTCATCTTAAAGCTTTAAATAAATTGTTTTGTTAAATTTCTTATAGCGCTACATTTCATTATTTTAACAAACAGCTAAAATGGATGAATATGGAGAGGTCGTGCAAGAATCATTCTTCACATTGTCATAAAGAAATGCTGGTTAGCCTTAATATTTAGTGATATATGTGATAATATTAATATTATCGTATAAAAGTATGATTTAAATGTTATTCAGAAAGTAAAACTCATTTTAAATAAAATATTGTGTTATTGAAGCTGTTACGTTTTTCAGAAATAGTTTGTTATTCATTTGTGGTACAAATTTATACATTTTTTTTCCTCTTTTACCGCATTTATGAAACTGAAAATATATTTTGTTAAGTAATATACGATTAAAATTAGTTCGTATTTTATTTCACCTTTTCTGAAAAAATAAAATAAAAATAAAAATAAATAAATAAATAAATAAAGGTGTGCAAAATTGGAGCAGAAAAATTTCTGTTATATTGAATTTTACAGTATCTATTATTGACGCAATTTAAGCTCCCCGAAAAATTAATTTTTCGAGTATAAAAGCAATACAATTGGCATTTTATACAGTCCAGTAAATGTACAGAAAAAAAAAAAAAAAAAGATTTCGTATAGTCACAGTTTCATAAATTAAGAGCAATGCACCATAAAATGTCCTTCAAGTGTCCACACTACTAGTTACTTCAATAAATTAAAAATAAAAAAATTCGCTAGAAGGTAAGATTTGATATAAAGTTATTTAAATCTTCATCTGTATGCTAATACGAAAATGTATGCGAGTTACACTTTGAGAAAGTGGTTGTAATATTCCACACAAAAGACAAACTAACTTTTTAAAAACTTACATTAGAAATCGAGAATTGATATAAACTTGTTAAAGCTACGGGTGTTTAGATATATAAAGTTACATTGTACGTTTAAACGTCTGCATTGTTTAAATTTATTAATTTTAGTTTTAGAGAAGATGTTGTCATTATTTTAGCCATGGCACTTGAATGAAATTCATAGAAACTCATTTCTAGAAAAGTTTCATTAAAAGACAAGATTTGATATAAAATGGATAAAGTCTCAGTTGTTTAGATATATAAACTTACGTTGTATGTTTAAAATCTCCGCATTGTGAAAATGTATTTGCTTCAGTTCTAGAGAAGATGTCGGCGTTATTTTACCCAAGGCATTTGAATAAAATTCGTAAAAACAAACTGCGTTAATTTTCATTTCAGTTCTAAAAGAAGTATTCACATATTTCAAATATTTTATAGACTTGAATAATTTTTATTGTCAATGAGATATTACAAACTTTTCTAGAAGAAAAGATTTTTGGTAAAAACTGATCAATATATCAGTTTATACAGTAAAAGTTACATTGTATGTTCATATACCTGCATGGCGAAAATATATTCGTGTTTGTCTCAGAGAAAATGCTTGTATTATTCAAGGTATTTGAATGAAAATCACACAAAGAAACTTTGTTACATTCAATTCTAGCTCTCTAATGAATACTTAAATATTACAAACATTTATACGTTCATTATTTTTCTACCTAAGGAAGACTACAATTAATTGAGAAAATATAAACAAACTAAAAAAGAAAAAAGAAATACTATCAGACAAGACTTGATTTTAAATAATTAAAATTAAACTATTTAGATATTAAAATTTATATTTAATGTATAAACTAAAGTTACTTTTAATATCTTCCTTTCAGTACTAAAATATTTACTTTGAGAAATTCTACTCGGGTCAGTCTCAGAGAAAATATTTACATCATATTGCCCAAGGCATTTCAAGGCATTTTATGGAAGCAGAACCATTTAAATTTCATTATAGATTCATGAAGGGCTTTTAAATATTTCAAATATTTTAAAGTTTTAGATATTAAGGTCATTGCGCTGTTCATTATTATTATTTTTTTTTTTTTAAGTTTCACAAGAAATCAAAGACGTTACTGATGTAAAATGATTAAATTATTCATTTGTTTAGATTTTAAAAATTACATTGCATGTTTAAATATCTGAATAGCAGAAACGTATTTGTGTCAGAGAAAACTCTTGCATTATATTACCCAAGGCATTTGAATGAAATTCATGAAACAAATTCAGTTATATTTCATAGTAGATTTACGAAGGGTAGTCAGATATTGTAAACATTTTACATGTAAGAAGGTTGTTTTATTTTCCCTAAACTATTATAATTTTCTTTTTACTTACAATGTTAAACTTTGCATCTCCAATTCTTTTTTTTTATTTTTTATAAACGATAATTAATAATTAATTTACTCTATTATTATTTTAAGTTGTTAAAAAAGTAAATAAACCATCCACAATGTTGACAATTCCAATTTAATGTATAATAACGACAAAAAATGCAAATGATTGTAATAAATGTTGGCATATTATTTATTTTATTATATTATATATTTAGGAATAGATTATAAGTACAGGTTATATACTTAGCATAAGTTGTAAACTTCGTTATATAACACATATTTTTCATTTTACTCGGCATGTTAAAATCATAAAAAGATAATTCATTTTAAATAACAAGTTTAGCAAATAGAAATTACAGAAATATGAATGAATTAATGTTTAAAGTAAGAATTGATTATTTAGAAAACAATTAGAGAATAGTCTGTGGATTTAATTAATTTTTGATTTATTCGATACTTTTGAAGTGCCCTAGAAAATATCATACCGATTTCATGAATTTGGTTTCTTATATTAAGTTATAAATGAAACTGCAAAATCAGCGATATTTAGTGTTGAATTTTACATTTAAGTTAGAAATCTATTTAGTATTTTTTTTTTCTTTTTCCAAATTCACTTTTTGCTGATAAATATTTATCAGCTTATTTCTGAATTTCCAGATAAATAAATTAAATAACGATATCCTTATATAACAAATTCTTTCTTCAATTATCAAAGTTATCTTTTTCTTAATGTTGGTATACAATATCCAAAACTAGGAATGTCAAAATTGGTGCGTGCCAAATATTCTATATACCAAGTTGAATGAAACAACCTAATGTTGTATTGAGGCACTCGAAGTCAAAAAAGTAATGAAAAATTCCTAAAAATTAATATGTTGACTATTCCTCTCTGAACAATAATGTTTAATAAAAAGATTTTGTATCATAAAAAGAATAATTGCAGCAAAAAGATTTATTTTGTGACTTTTAAAACGAATGTTATGGATAATGTTTTGGATTTACTCTTTCTGTAATGTAAAATTCTGTGGAATATAGAAAAGTAATGTGTTATAATTTCAGTTCTAACCGGAGTATCGCAAGAAGATTCGCGAGAATATATAGATATATTTTTCATTTAACTGGTTCATTTTATAATAAGAGCTCATCACAAGCACACACACATGCAATTTGAAAGTGCAAGGTCGGTTCAAAAAGTATCCGACTTTTGGCCAGAAAAAATATCTTAGATACTTTGCGGGATTGGGATCCTAATCCCCTTCAAAATAGGCCCCTTGCGCCTCCACACACTTAGCCAAGCGTTCCTTCCACTGCCGAAAACACTTCTGGAAGGTTTCTTTTGGAATGATGTTCAACTCCGCCGTCGCGTTCTGCATTATCTCATCTCATCTCATCTTCTCTGAAACGGGATACTTTCAATGGCATTTTTAATTTCAGGAACAGCCAGGAGCCATGTCTGGAGAGTAGGGAGGTTAGCGGATGACTGGAATTCCATGCTTCGCCAAGAACGTCTGAATCAGGTGTGATGAATGTGAAGACGCATTGTCAAATTATCACACAAAACTGCATGTGCAGAACCTATACTGATCCCAACTTGTTCAGCAATTTCTCGTACGGTTAAACGACGATCTTTCACTATCAGATTTTCCACCTTTTCAACAACAGCTGCATTTCGAACGATTTGTAGTATTCCAGAACGCTGGTCAATCTCTACCGACGTGTGGCCACTTTTGAATTGGTTAAACCATTCCTTAATTTGTGTGACCCCCCATAGCATCGTCTCCAAATACTTGCTGAATCTTACGAATTGTTTCACTTTGAGAAACACCAAGCTTTTGGCAAAATTTGATGCAGTACCTCTGCTCAAGTCGTTCAGTCATCTTTAGAGAAATAAAAATCCGACGACACTTGACAGCTTGCAGGAAACGACTAGTACACTGGAACGCAAGAAAAAAAAAAAATTCAAGCATGCACATTGAGTTGTCTCCTCCCACTGTGCACAATGGCGCCGTTTTAGAATCTGTACTGTGCCCCGGAAAATTGAAGATCGGATACTTTTTGAACAGACCTTGTAGATATAATGACATATTAATTACTAAAAATGAAGAAATTAATATTGTTTAGAAATGTCTTTCAGTTAGACTAACATAATTAATAAATTATGTTTTCTGTTTTGTTCATTTTTATTTTCCTAACATACAATATATAAGGGAAGTATTGCAATCATGATTTGCGAAATGGATTTTGTATCTCATGGCTCAAAAACGAATGTTTGTAGAATGTTGCAAATTTACATTCGTGACTGTCATGACGTCTAGTTACACACCTCAAAATTTGATCTTGACACGAGCTCTTTTTTAAAGATATCTACGATTTTATACGATTTTTCATGACTTACGTATGCATGTGAGTGAACACGATAGTGTCTAAACACTTTGTTAGAATGAGCTGAAAGTTGGTACGCATGTTATAGGTTTCCGTAGCACAAACTGTATAGATTTTGGTGAATCCAGCACTTATTTTACGGAGACACATGGGCTCAAATTATTTAAGGTGCAATAGCGTCCAAAGGCCTTATTTGAACGAGCTGCAAGTTTATATACAAATTATAGGTCACTGTCGCACGAACTGTATGGATTTTGGTGAATCTAGACCCAACATTTTTTTTTTTATTCTTATGCTCTTTGGAGTCAAATTATTTAAAGTGCGATAGCGTCTAAATGCCTTATCTGATTGGACTGAAAATTTATATACATGCAATGTATGAAATATGTACACTGTTAAAAATTTTCTGATAGGTTGAACCAAATCATGGTATTATAGTAACTGCAGCCAAAACATGCTAAAACCTTTTACCATGATTTGGCCCTTGATTAACAATCATATGAAGGTGAAATGCTTTACCATGATTTAGTGAATTTTTCAGCAAGAATCACCAAATTATGGTACAAGGTTTCAGCATCGTACGGTTGTAGCGTTGTTTAAGTTTTAGTTCAACTTCGTACGCATTGCAGTTACTGTAGTACCAAATTTTGGTTAAACCTTGAACCGAAATTTTCAATAGTGTAGATTTTGGTGAATCCAAAACTTATGGATTTTTACACGGACACAAAGAAAAATTCTTTTTTATTATGGCCTATGGGCTCAAATTATACAATTTTTTTTTTTTAAATACAGGAACACAACAAAAAATTCTTTATCATTAGGGCCTATGGGATCAAATTATTTGAAGCGCAATAGCGTTAAGCGCCATATTCGATTGAGCTGATTGTTTTCTGACTTCTCTTATTTTAATTTATTTAAGCATCCGTTAATTACTTAATGTTCGGAAAGTCAATTGGAGTTACCCCAGATTTTTTATTCTCTATGCTATTTTGTAAAAAACCAAACGCATGCATATTTAAAAAAAAATATTTCTAATACTAATTATTAAAAAATAAATAGTAGCTATATATTGGTCACATATAGAATTAAAAGGATTGAAAAGTCTCTTAAGTAGATTTTTTTTTTGTTTTCGATTGTTGTTTACAACCTATGAAGAAATGAGTAAATGTGAGAATGGGAACGGTTCATGTTTAAAATTCCTTGCATTATAGGCAAGGAAATTATTAATCAACAACTACATATTTACGAAGTCTCTCCTAATAACATAATTTTTCATAAAATATATTGCTTATATCATTATTGAACAGTTTTAAAGACATATCACATAACGCTAACTCATTATGAAGCTCTTGAATACTGCAGATATTGTTAACTTTTATATGCATTATAATTAAATTTATATAAACATACTTGTAAATTAAAACAATAAATGTTTCTATTTAGGATTAAAAGGAAAGTGAGAAATCGAACGACTACTTAAAATTTAATTAATGTATTGAGACTTGACAGTTTAAAAAATATATATAATTTAAAAATTGACATAAAATCGTAACGAAAGAATTAGAAACTTCAATCAATTCTCTTGCACGCAAATTTTATTTTGCTAGATTTAATTATTTGCTACATTATTTTGCTACATTATCGGAGTACGATACAGTCGGTAACAAAAGTATCCGAACACTATCAAGAATTCCTACATATAAAAAGTAGAGTTAATACCGTTTTGTTAAATAAATCCTTGTCGAATCATGTTCTTAGACTAAGGACATGATTCGACAAGGTAACAAAACAGTATTAAGTCTACTTTTTTTTTATATAGAAATTTTTGCTAGTGTTCGGATACTTTTGTTACCGACTGTATATAGAAATTTACTTTTAAAAAGTTTGTTTTTATTAAATTTTGCTAATGTGATTTTTTTTTTTTTTTTAGATATTCGCTACACAAGTGCTCGAACATTTCTTTTTTCAAAATTTTGTTTTTCTATACTGCTGAAAATTCTATTTTCCTGAACTTTTGTGAATCTTTTCATATTATTGCTGAAAAAAAAAAAATCCATTTATTATGAATAAACAGAGAGCAATTTTTTGAATCTTCTCTAATACAACGCCATTCAAAGAAACTTCTTCGTGAAAATTGCTTGAAGAGGAGATAGAAGGATATATATTTTTTGAAAGATTCTCAACACCATACTCCCTTACGATGAGTCTCTATAGATTTTCTTTTAACGTCGTTTCACAGCCTCACGGTAGGATAAAATTGATCCTGTTATTATTCATATTTCCCACTTTTTTCTATTGCTTTTATATTTCCTATTCTTGTTTCCTGAAAGGACACGGTATAAAAATGATGACATTCTGCCGAGAAATTTGTGAATGAAACACTCACACACACTCATACGAAAAAGAAATATCCGATTTTGGAGAAATTGAATTAGAATGCGAAGAAATATAGCAGAATCTCATTTTCTCGAATATTTGGATTTTTGCCCCAAATTTATAACAGAATACGATTGTATATTTTCAGTTTTCTTTTTAATAATAATTAATTTTCCCTAACCGTTTTTAGGGTTGAATAAAAGGTGATACCTCATTTGAGGCGTTTCCGATTGCGGCAGTAGACAAAAATTGTGCCTTTTCAGGCGGTGATTTTTATACTTGGCGATATGAAGTAGCTTGGCTTTAAACGAATTTTGAAACTGGTTATTAGCAGCTTTTAGTTAATAAACCTAATTTTTATTTCGAATGACTGTTGTTTATCGCTTCGTAATTTTCTGAAGGTTCATATAATAACCAAGGTATATGATTCACTAGGGAATATTTATTCTCCCAGAAGTATATTCATTGACATTCTTCCTCATAACTTTATAGACGTCACAGTAGTGCTTTAGCTTTTTTCGTGGTGGAAAAATTTAGTTTAATTTTGCTCTATTTTCCTTAGAAGCAGCAGGCATCTAAAAATGGTGGCATTTCCGATAATGGTAAGCCATTCCTTGTCCAATCTGTCTAGTGTGATATTTAAATGAAAATACCTCTTTTGAGCTTAACTGAAGAAAAAATTATTTTTTACAACGTTGATCAAAACCCAAAATTCTTGTTGGCAACAACCTCTGTGTTCTTGTGAGGCAATTGAAGCCAACTGCGCTTGTAACAATCACAAAATCCATTACAAAATCTGCCTTAAATGAGAATAGCAGATACCTTTTACATAATATATTAATACTAACATCAATTCGTTCTCTCCTTCAGTTCCCCTAGCGATTTTTACAGATGAGTCTAGAACCACCGAAGGCGTGGGGACAGCTAACTGCACCCTTGCCGAAGGTATCTCGATCAATGGGCCTCGAGACTGGGAGCGTACAACTCTGTATACTAAGCAGAACTTTACGCAATTCTCAAAGCTTTGAACTGGGATGTTCAACAACATCCAATCTGCACAGCAGTATCAATTAACAACGACAGTCTCTCAGTCCTACAGGCCTTTTGTCACTACAGATCCGCTAACCCCATAATACAAGACAAAAAACCAACCTTCCTTACACTCACAGCCAATATCTCGTTCGCCCACGTCTCGGCTCACAGGGGAGTCACGGGCAATACTTATGTTAAGAAAACACTTTATCAAAAAACTAATGGAGGAATGGCAGTTTTACTGAAACGACTGAGAGAAAGGTCTTCATACCTTTAAACTACTTTCAAAAGTTTCAGAATATGACTTCGACTTAACACCAGCAGTCACTGCCTTTCTCACGGGTCAAGGTCTTTTTAAAAACCTGTCTGCATATCCCAACGCTCGCGATCAGATCAATGTGAGAGCGGGATCGTGGGCTCTCACAACCATTACTGTTGTTACTGACCACTAACCCTCGATTGTCGCATACTAAACCCTGTCAATAAGCCTTCAAACTGGCTTTTTAATATAATTAAGAGAAGATCTCTTCGTCAAAAACTAACAAAAATATTTAACCACCTAACCCATATCTCTAATTTAACTTCTTAAAATTTCAAAGACTACAGTTACCAACCTGAATAATAGAATTACGTCAATTAAGAGAACTTAAAGTCCATAGGAGAAGTCCTTAAGGCGAAACCAATATCATAAAACCTATGTATTACTATAGCCACCCATTGTTGCGTTCGAGTTTCTACTCAGGCAACCCTCTGTAATTAAAAAACCTTTCTTTTCTTTAATGTTTTGTTTTAAATAAACAATACGAAGGTAGACCCAGGCCTTGGCCCAACAACACTTTACACTGCCACATGGTGGTGAGTAGCCTGCTTTCGTCGGTCAACACCTTTTACACGCGCAGTGCCTGAAACGTGACAATTTTATATTAGCGCCTAAAACGGAAATAGCTGGAACGGAACTTAATAGAATTAAGGATATATGCTGCACTTAGGGAAATGTACAATTTCATCTTTTATACATATAAAAAACAAAATAAAAGGGTGGTTTGAATGAAAAAAGCCATAGACACAAGCAGGACTCGTGAAATATGGTCGCCTAGTCGCCATTGGCAACTAATATATTTTAACTGATGCCAATGCTTTCAACGTTAAAGAAACTCAATATTTATATAGTATTATTGTAACTATGGTACTATAGTATATTAATTTTAATATTTTGGTGAAAAAGTGGTCCTAAAATCGGGCGCCTATTCCACTCTCGATGCAGTCTAACTCTCGCTATTTTGATTCCCGCTCCTCTTATTACATTTTGTCTTTTGTGTGAGTCAATTTATTGAATTAATGCATCATTAGACTATTTATGCCACTTTTCTCCAATCATGTTTCACAACTCAGTGTTAAATTAGTGCATAGTTTTACGGAATTGGTTTACGCTACTCCTGTTTGCGCATGCTTAGCGACCTGGTACTAAATCGTTCGCCATTGTGATGATGCATCAATGCCGACATTATATCTCTTTAGTGAAAATAATAAAACCGGTTTTATCATGTAAAATTTAAAGAGGTGTTACCTGATGTATCATTCTAGCCTAGTAAATATTTGTTTTTTATGCACAGAATTTTATTCTCTATATTCAAGTAAATAAAAAAAAAAAAAAAAAAAAAAAAGGGGGGGGGTGGGGTGGGGTGGGGGGGGGGGGGGAGGATATTTTTTATTAGCTACCAGAAATTTTGTTGGCGACCATTTTTTTTTTCAACTTTCTGGAGCGCTGGACGTAAGAAAACAATTTTTTTTTTTTTTTTTTTTTTTTTTTTTTGTAAATGAAATTTTAAGTATCAAGACCCTTAAGATAAAAATTGCACAAAACTTTTAGAAATCACATTAAAAAGAATTTAACATCCTACTATCTGTTTCCTACAAAGTTTTACGAATATCCAACAATATTTTAAATATTTATGAAGATATGCGGACTTCATATATAACAAGAAAATAAAAAGAAAGAAATATCAGTTGAAAACTAATTTTGAAATGCAATATATTCACGACAGAATTTTTAATAATGACAGAAAAGTCATATGATATAAATAAAATTTCACATATATTTTCAAAGACAGGAAATAATTTTAAATATTTAGGAAAAAAAGAAAAAAGGGAAGTTGTAAATTCTTCATGCTTATAATGATCTTTCAAGAAAACTTCTGGTTATAAAAATGAGCACTGTAAAAATTTTATTCTTATTTAAAAGAAAAATATTTAGAATAATATTTCTTAGAACTTTAGAAGAGAATTGGAGTGTCTTGCAACAAAAAATTAAGACACTCTCTCTCTGTACAAATATGAAAAGTTCTGAGTTTTGCATATTTTAAATTGCATTTTTACGACGAAAGAAGACGAAGATTTCTTAAAGTTAAGAGAATATTTTTTCAATATAAAAAAAAAAAGCACTTTTTTCCTGAAATAATAGTAATAATAACAGCAATAATATTAATAATAATAACAAATTATTATAATTATTAAATATAATTATTGTTATTAAATTCACACCAGTACACAAAACAATTGAGAATGTTTATGTATAAGACAAAAACAAACTCTTGTTTTATTATTTTCTCTATAGTACATAAAAAGAATGTATCGATTTGTGAAAAAAATTTTGATCGCATGTTTTTCATGAATTTACACGTTTTGAAGTGTCCAAAATAAAATTTCACTATTTTTTTTTTTTTTTTTTTTTTTAACTTATCTACGTGTTGTTAAAATTTTGTGGGCGCTGTATCCCCTTAACCAAGGCTGATGGATATCATCGGTCGACAGGTGGCGTTACTGTGCTACAACTTTTCTTACTTACTGAAATGGTATATCTCAGCTTCTATAAAGTTTAAGTGCCACCAAACATGATATGTAAGATGGACATCATGAAATATATTCTAATTTAGTATGAATGCATAGCGGCAAAAAAGTGGCATTGTTATTTAGCATTATACTCTGTTTACGGAGTAACTATATCTCAATTTTTTTTATATGTGAATGCACCAAACTTGTTTTGTAAGATAGATGTTGTGAAAAATTTTGCAGACTCAATTTGTGTGTATATTGACCGATAGGTATCTTTGCTTTTACTCATTTCTTGCAATTTTTCCAGATGACTATAATATAGAATTTATTGGTTAAAATCGCACCAAATTGCACATGCAAACCTTACATTGTGAGAAGTTTTGATGATTAAACTTTTGTGTATGTTAACCGGTAGGTGGAGCTGTTATAGATAATTATATAGACAGAAGACCATAACATACTACATTGAGAAAAAAAATATACCACCTTCATCTAGAACGAATAAGTGGTAATTTTCTAAATCTCTAAACTAGAAATATAGATTTTCGAGCTATGCGTATAAGGTGCGTCAATAAACTGAATAGACGAAATGATCGAGAATTTCTAGTCTATATATTTCTAGATAGTGAAATAATATTCGGAATATTCTGAATCCTTTGAATTGCGAGAAATTATTGCTTGATTTTCTAGAATTGGGTCATAAACCAAGATTATAGTTGCTATAACATGCCTCTTGTATTCACATTTATTTGCTGAAATCTTTAAATATGTTTGATCTCTATAATATAGACAAATGCTCTAGAATTCTAATAGGGGTTTCAAGAACTCGCTTTCAAAAGGGACTAGAATTTATAAGGATGACATAGAAATATTTTTACTAAAGCCACAATTTAGATTCTAGATGTCAGTTACAGAATTTTTTCTCAGTGCAGTTTTTAGATTTAATTACTATTATTAAATTCTCTCTAATACATATACGCATGCATACACAATTATTGACGAAATTAATGCTTTAGACAAAAAAATAAAATTTCATTTTAATCGTCATAACTTTTTGTTAATATGTACCGTTTATTAGTTAAAACAAACACAACAAATCTTCCCTAAAAAGTTAAAATAAAGACAACGTGTTTTCAGAAAATAAAGACATATTACAATTATTTCGATATCTAAAAATATTTTCTTTGTCAATAACAACCTAAAAATATTGCCAAAATAGTAAAATTGTTCTCTTAGAGAAGATAGTGTCTTTCATTGTCGTGAATTGCAATCTTTTTTTTTTTTTTTTTTTTTTAATGAAATATTCGAGTCTTGAGAAAAATTATTAGAAAAAACCACAAGGAGAATCTAGACTAACTTCAGAAATAAATGTAAAATGAGAATAAATTTTATATTTTGTTTTGTGAAAAAAAGTCAAAATTATAAGAGAATGACCAATTTAAACTGTAAGCCAATAAATTTATAAAATTCAATAGGCAGATTTTATTCGTGTTCAGTGTTTCACGCATGAATTAATGAGCATTAATGAGCTGTTTCGAGTCTTACTGATTGCTTATAATTTGAATACTATGCGTAATAAAGGAAAACTCCATGAATCTAATTTCATGCTAAAATCTTTTAATGAGGCATAAATGTATAACAGAGGAAATTCAATATTATCTCGTTGTTTAAGCTAAAGTTTTATATTTCACTTAAAGTAATAGTGTGAAAACTTTTATTCAGTATTTAAAAAGTAATTTTAATTTTTGAAAATTATCATTAAAAAGAAAAAAAAATGTGTTAACTTTTATTGAGATGCAAAAAATTTACATATTTCTGACAAAGTTTAAATATTTATCATAACTTATTTCATGTATTGTTTTTTTGCATTTCTCCACATAATTAGATTTATTTACCCATTCCAACCACCTTTTTCATTGCAATACTCATAATACTAGAATTTGAATATGTTTTCAGATTTACAATTAGTAGATTATATTGATTTTATATAAGATGAGCTATGATGTAAGTTATTTTTCCTGACACAACAACTTGTCAAATCGATTTAGTATATTCATAAAAGACCAGCATTCTTCATTTTCACTAAACGATGAAAATCGTTAGGTTTTTGATATATTTTTCTCCATTGAAAAAACAAATTAACGAGTTACAATTTTTTTTTTTTTTTTTTTTTTTTTTTTAAAGACGGTAATAGAAACATAAATTGATACAATTTTCTAAATACTATCATTACCATCAATTTTTGTCATCATCGAAAAGCAATAGTGTGTAAAACTCAAGGAACTTTTCTGATTTAATACTAATTTTGAAAAGTAAATCAATAAATGGAAAATATGAAATTCAGACTACAAAGGTACAATGAAGTAAAAAAAAAAAAAAAAAAAAAAAAACTTCAAGGGTGACGATATGATATTTGTAATATAAATAAATAAAACGCATACAGTATAGAATGAAGTATAAAAGAACATTATTTACAGAATGGTATATATATAAAACGCTTTGTGGCTAAAATAACAACAAGAAAAAAAATGTCCTTTAGCATTGGATATGACCACGCTTAACTTTAATATTTGCGTGACACTGACTATCCACATTCAACCCAAATTTTCAAGACAAGAATGTCAATTTCTTAATGAGCATCTGAGTCCTTCGTCTGGTGTTTTACGAAGGATGTGATTGTGCCACTAGGCTTCTCCCGAAAACATCCAATGCACATTATAATTTCAATCATTGGCCAACTCATTCTGCAGATATCTGCACTTTGTTGAAGGTTCAGAATAATGCGACACTTGTGTGACCCTACAGAACAAACGCGCGTAGTGGAAGATAACTTGATAAATACAAGGATCTCCGGTAAGTGAACTTCTATCGAAATTGCGGAGATTCGTATGTCCGTTTATAATAAAGCTTTGCCTCTCAATCATATCAGGGCCACCCAAAGGATCCTGTTTTTAATTTTAATAGGCTGAAAGTGTGTTTCTATCTTTCTTCATATCAACTGGCACTGGAAATCGTTGGGTGAACCGAAATGTTTGTCATCGGTAAGGAGAATGGAATTCCATTGATGAGATGCCCAATCTCTTACTCTTTGTCTCTAACTCTAAACGGTTTCGCCATTGAGCTGTTCTATCCAGCATTCAAGATAGCAGATAAATAGGTCACTTTTATGAAGATGTTTATCTTCAGTAAACTGTGACATGTGTTGCCCGGTTCCTATATGCAGATGCTTAGCAATGTTGTCCGGTGTCTAGCTTTGGTCTCTTTTTGCCTGGTTGGCGATTCATCGGTCATGGACTGTCGTTGTTTTCCTTGGTCAATCACTACGGATATTTTTTAAAAGCTGTATCTTTCCTCTGTAAAGGCGTTTCCTTCATTTCGTGAAGCAACTCTTCCGTTGATTCCAAACTCTTAGGTAAGATCCGTCACACCTTGCATTTATCAAACTTGCAGATAATCCTACCATATGCAGAAGATCTCCTGATAGTTTCTTATAGCCATATAAAGAAATGCTATTTTATTTCAACTTTTAGCGAATGTCTGGAAATGAGCATTTCCTATTTTATTCTAAGTTGCCTTACAGTGAGCAAGCACGCTTCACGTTTATCGTGTTGTCACGTGACCCTGATGTCATGTTCATGATATTTGCAAATGCACCACTTTTTAATACTAGGTTAATTAAAGACATCCATTTCCCCTAATTTTTATCTTCCCTGGGAAGAGCGAATTGATGATAGCCTATAAAATCGATTACTATGCACAGAATCTTCTAATATTTGATGTTAAATGAAATACTCAAAGTCATTTACATTCTCGATTGTTCGATCCGCGAAACAGTAATGACAAGGTTTTAAAAAGGAAATGTAACAATGCTGACTGATTGTAATAAACATCTAGTACTTAATTAATTTTCCTTTTATTATAGAGTTGATCCGTCAAGAGTATAATAAAATAAAATAAAATAAAACTTTGTTCCAAATCGATTGGTGCTGGTCAGTTGTTTCAGTATTATTAATTGTGGGAGAATTTGATTTGGGTATTTAATTCTAAATAATGTAAACAGATGCAAACTTTTGAATTTCATTTTTCCTTTTTTCTATTATTAACTCATAGAGAGTTTCAAAATTTTATTTGACTGGATTTTTTTTTAATACTTCCATTACCGTACTATCGTAGGTAATGGAAGTGTTGTGTTCGGTCAAAAATTTCGATATTGAGTTTTGACATGATTAGCTCTTCTGAGTGTTATAAAGTGTTTTTTGATAATAGTCAGTGTGTTTGTGTGTGCGTGTGGAGGGCGGGGTATGTGTGGAATTTTCTGACTATTATATTTACAAAATGATAAAATATAAAACAGCGAAAATTATAAAGAAAATCGATCCTGTGTATAGATGAGTTTGACAGCTTTTGGTGAAAATTGGAAAGCGGGAAATAAGACAGTATTTTAATATTATAAGTTCGTATCTCAAAAATGGCTCGAACGTTTTCTTCAAAATTAACTGTATAAACCACCTTTTAGATGTTCTTTTGTATGCATTGATTGGTTATATTTATTGAAATTTTATTTTTCCGACTGAGTGAAAATAATGCCTGGACCGGGACTCGAACCCCGGATCATTGACTTACAAGGTCAAGGCTCTACCAATTGAGCTATCTAGGCCGACACACCGGTCAGCATTACTCACTCAGACAACCTTTAGGCAGAAACATCTCTGGTCTATCATGTAGATAGCTCAACAGAAAATAAGCCGCAGGAAATGGGAAAAACCATTAGATAATGGGAGAAAGAAATACAATTTTTATTAAAATCACACAATCAACTGTGGAAGAAAATCATATTTGTCGGCCTGGATAGCTCAATTGGTAGACCCTTGACCTTGTAAGCCAATGATTCGGGGTTCCAGTCCCGGTCCAGGCATTATTTTCACTCAGTCGGAAAAATAAAATTTCAATAAATATGATTTTCTTCCACAGTTGATTGTGTGATTTTAATAAAAATTGGTTAGTACAGGAAAATCTATAGGTGTCCTAATTACGTAGGTTAGTTTTAGATCTCGGGAATGGTTGTCTTTACCGATGGGTGAAAAACGGCTTTACCGATTTTCTTTAAGCTCGTCATATGAAGTCTCTTTTAAATGTCTTTACGATTTAGCTATTTATTAGTTCATTACTGAATATAAATTGGTAACGCGTGTGATTAGTTAGATCAAATTTATATCTTCTGATCACATTATTACCAAAAACATTTATAATATGTGTAGTCATAGATAATGGAAGTCATGTGGTTGTTACATACCAAATATTTTAATGGAACAATTAATTACTTTTTGAAAAGGAAATATAAGGAAGTTGATATAAGAAAAGTCCAAACGATATACATCTAAAGTTATTTTCCTTTTTTTAAAAAGTATCGGAAAAAACGTGTAATGAAAAATAAAAAATTATTTTTCTTTTAATAAAATTAATCTGAAACCTAATACAGAGTAATGAATTATACAATACAACCAAAATTAATTAGTTTTGAGCTGAACCAAACTATATTTCTTAAATTTTATTTATTTTTGTCCAAATAAAATGTGAAAAAAAAAAAAAAAAAGTAGTACGCATCGGGCTCTCGGGTAGAGAATGTTTACATTTTTTGTTACATTCACCGCTTTCATATCCCAGAATTTCCAGCTTAAAACCTCACAGGATCTCTCAAAACGCAACTTTTTTTTTTCATTTTTATATTTATATTTCAGATATCTTTTAGATTGAATCCTCAAAAGCAATCCGATTAAGGTAAGATTCGGCATTTTTTATTTTATTATTTTTAGGATTTGAATTTGAAGTCTTTTTGTAAAATAAAATTGTTTATTTATTTAGTTATTTTTTCTCTTCTTTGAAAGACGTTCTTTTCTAAGATATGTGTAAAGCTATTTTTTGAAAAGAAATTCTGTATGACGAAGATACGACGCGATATCTTTGTAAAGGAGTATTACGTTCTAGGTGAAAAGCCGTCATAAGTATGATGGGAAAAATATTAAAATTGAGAAAAATATTTGAAAATAAATTGAATAAGATATTTTGTCTTATTATAGTAACTGAAATGTCTAGGAAAATATCGTATACATTACACGAGAGTACAGAAAATAATGACAATTTGTATGGAATTTATGTAATTTATTTTAATATGAAATTTTTTTTACTGAGATTACTTTTTTCAATCTTAATATAAGCGTTAGTTATACGCATAAATAATGTTTGCACGAGATTGTTTTAATCGAAAAGTTGTTTTTAATTGTTTCGTGTAACCCAATTAAAAGTAATAAACTAATGACACACGTAAACAAACTTATATACAGTGCAGCCACATATCCTAAAACTAGCAGTGAGGACGCGTCCAAAATGCTGGAGGGATGCCAGCTTGACCGACAGTTTGAAATTTGGAAAACATCCAGTAATTCCGAGCTCTATTATTGCTCATTTTCTCTGAGTCAAATGACTGTCACCCCTATTTTATCATTGGATTCGTTCAGTTAGCACCTGCTCAGATGCTTCCATAGTTTCATGAAACGTGGTCGAACAGTATCATTAGAAGTAACATGTTTGTATAAAAAAAAGATCATTATAGGTTAAAGATCGTTAGCTAATGCATACTTGCCAACATCCTAATTAATATTCCCTAGTATTGTTAGCCCCGCTTTTTTTTCCCACACCAATATTTCTTTAGAGTATTTTTCTTCTTATTTAATCGCAATTATACATAGAGAATATTATTTTAAAAATCTACTGGTGTGAGATAAAGGGTGGGACTAACAACACTAGGGAATATTAATTAGGATGTTGGAAAGTATGCTTAAGTTGCACTAAAACGTCATACCAAAAAATGATCTTATGTTGTCGTCTTGATTTTCCAGGATTATCAGTAATGGTCAATAACAGATTAAGTGAAGTTTTTCTCGAATTGCAGTATATTTTGGCAACACTTTTGAATGCCAAATTAATGCATATTTTAGCATTGTAGTAAATTTTTAGGGAGAATTTTATGAATTTGCTTGTTTGTGATTAAATGCTTTCATTCATTTTTTCTTTATACAATCTAATATACCGTTTTGCATTTTCCAAAAATTTTCTACAGTGTCAGATGTGATATAATATAACATCGTAGCAAACTCTTTCGTCTATCTCAGCTTTTAACTATAATATATATTCTTATTATAATTAACTTAGTTTTATATTATATATATATTTTATATTATAACACAGTTAAAAGTAAAGTTCTACTTTTCACTAGAAAATGGAGCCAATTCAAGTCTGTTTATCTCTAACCAATATTTTTAGAAATTTGGCACTAATTTTTAACCATTTTGATGGTTAAATTTTGATATGAAAAATTACTAAAATAAACAACTTTAATAGAAAATCAACAATTTTCAAGGTGAAATTTATTTTCATGCATAATTAAATTAAAATTACTTGCATTAATTAAGTTCCATTATTTTGATAAAAAAAAAAAAAAAAAAAAAAAAAAAACAGTTAAACGTTAAATAATCCTTTTTCCCTCTATTATTGGCTATTTATCACAGCATTAGGCCACTGTTTTTGAAAATACGTTACTTTTAGAATATTGACAGCTAGGTGAGCAAAGGCCGACTAGTTTTTATCATAAAACATAGTTCATTGTTTAAAATTTTCACTGATTTATTTCTATTTGAAAAGTGCAACCGTATATATTTTATCAAAATGTGACATTACATTAATGTAGTCACATATGAAATTTCCCAGCATTTTTCTTGCAACAACAATATTATTTTCGAAAATGATCTTTCATTTTATAGTTGGAAATTTTTCCTCTAGTTTTTTAAATGATGTCTGAGTTATGTTACGGCAATTTTATATAATTTTATTTTTAAAATATTCGTTTTTAAAAATATTAAGCTCTTTTTGAGCTTTAAAGACTGCTTCATTATTTTTGTGTCACGCATTTATGATTTTATTTAAAAAGGTAACTTATTTTCAAAATTTTTTAGTACGCCCCATTTATTTTAAAATATGCAGCTGTCAACTAATTTATCTAAATGTATCACTATACTAATATACTTAAATAGGAAAATTATCACCATTTTCCTGATAACAGAACCAATTTGTAAAATAGCTATCAATATTACGCTTGAAAAATCTTTTCTTTATTTTTATAAATTGTTTAGACCAACCATTTTATTTAAATAACACTGCTCGGCATGAAAATTGCTCCTGACACCATTTCAGCATATTCTTATGTAAAATACCTCTTGAATCCGAATATGACGCCTATTTTGCCCTATCCTATTACCCACCGCTTTTTAGGAACGGCCCCTACTTTTATCATTTTTCGGTCATTTTATGGTTATAAATTTGATTTTTAGGAGGGGGAGGGGAGGATTATTTTAAGGATCCGTAAAATATCTTCTGAGGGGCTACAGAGTTGGAAAAATTGTAAAACATGGACATTTGCGACAAGGGAAATAATTTTGGGGGGATTTGCCACTGAGATTATGTTTTTCATATCTTATATTTTTTTTAATCTGCTGTTAATGTTATTTTTTAAACTTTATATATTTTTTTGTTTTTAAGTGTTAAATTAATTCTTTTTAATTCTTCAAATCAAATTCAGGGTCATAAAATTATCGAACAAGTAAAAAAAAAAAAATGAGGGAGGGGATGGTGTTTCTAGAATACGGCGGGTGGCTGGGCAAAATGGGAGTCATATTCGGATTCAGGAGGTCATTTTACATAAGAATCAGAACTCGATTTTTTTTTCAGAGCAGTGTAATTGTGTATAAAATAATTTTAATGCTATAACTTTTTAAAATCAAAATATTTGTATATTACTTTAAATAATACTTTGTTACTTTTTATACCACATATTTAGCATTTTATTATAAAAGATAATTTTTATAAAAAAACGTTTAGCAATGCACATTGCTTAAAATGTTTAGCAATGCATATGATCTTGAAACGTCCGGCTTTTAACAAATTAATCTAAA
Source organism: Salticus scenicus (assembly GCA_963930645.1). Classification (NCBI taxonomy): domain Eukaryota; kingdom Metazoa; phylum Arthropoda; class Arachnida; order Araneae; family Salticidae; genus Salticus; species Salticus scenicus. Next base: position 91,457,609 of record OZ005650.1, read on the forward strand.
TATGTCGTTTTGTCGATATCGAAACTTCTCATCAGTTTGCCAATAACACGAGAACTGTTTTGTAAAATAAATATTTATTTGATATTTGGAAATATTTCCTTTATTTATGGGTGACAATAGTTATGGGCAAAGAAGGGACCATGACCTCTATCTAGATTTTGAAGCTTGATCTAAATTGTCTTTATGTTTCATATTTTAAAAAATGAAAGTTTTTTTATTTTATTTTATTATATATTTAAATATTAAGAGTGAATAATTACAATCCAGAAAAATACGATCTTTTTCTCCACATTCCGAAAAACAAAAACTATTTTGAGACTAATATGAAATATCTTGCAACCCCTTTGGATTTTTCTGCTGGCGCACAGTTTCCAGCAAAGATCAAAAATGTTTATGACTTCTGTTTGTCTGTTTGTTTGCCTTCTATCTTCCGTTAATATTTATAGAATTTCTCCAAACTGATACTATATACTATTCGAGTTCACAATAGCATGTTCTCAAATGAAAATAGTGTAAATAACACCACTGGTTTGTATACAGGGACACCAGGAAGAAGTCCAATACCTTGCGTTCTATGAACTTCTATAAAGCGGATTTTAATGATTTTGTACTTCTAAATACATACTGCCCTCAAAGAAATTTCAATAAAATTCGAAGAGTTGACAGTTAAATTACACGGCCAGCTCCTTTCTTCGAGAAAACAGTCCAGTGCCCGTATTTGTAACAAAGTGCTCAAAAATTCAGAGTATTAACCGTTTATTAAAGGTCATTTCTCTTCTTCGAGAAAAAAAAAAAAAAAATCACTGCAGTTTCACGGCCGTAACTTTATTTTTACGGTCAGTGGCTAGAAAAATTTTAATGGTCATTGACCCGCAAAATGTGTTAAAAATTTTACAGTGTGAAATTAATAGGCACAAAAACATGCTTTGTTTAAAATATGGAATGTAAAAAAAAAAAAAAAAATCTTGTTATATTACAGAAAATTTCTGGCAGCAAAATTTGCCAGAAAATATTAGTACGCCATGGGAAAAAATTGTGGACAGAAAATTTCTGTAACCATACTAACAATTTTTTTCCATTGAAAGAAATCGACCATACAGGATCGAACTAGTGTTCTCTGTTCAGTAGGCAAAGACTTTACCTCAAAGCCACATGTCTCACACTGCTACTTAGCGCTTCCCAATTCTGCTTTGATACTAAGTCTCTCACATGCAAAACAAAATTAATATGCACCCATCAGATAAAACCTGTAACAGTGGTTGCAGGTTTTATATGTTTACATAATAGAAAAAAAAAAAAAATGTCTGTTGACAGATAGAGATGCAATTTTATAGTAAAATTTTGTAGTTTTAGAAAAAAGAAATTTTCTGTAAGAAAGTTACAGAAGTTTTCGGTTTTTTAACAGAATTTTTTTTTTACAGTGCAGGGTGACATGGAAATATTCTCATACAGTACAGGGTATAATTGAAAATTAATAGAAAGGTATTTTCGATTCTGTTAAGCATTTTTAACACTTTCCAGCAATGTTTAAAAATGACAGAAACCTATCTGTTCGTCTGTCTGTTTGTTTCCGCTCTACTTTTCGTTAATAATTATAGAATGTCTTTAATATAACATGAACATAATATGCGTTATTTAAGTTCAATATTGCATGTTCTCTGATAATGATATAAATAGAGCAAGTTTGGTTTTGTACAGGGACTCGCAAAGGTTTCTGGCGCATTAAGGTTTAGCAGAGGTGTTTGTTTAAAGCATATTGTTATATCTTTATATTGCGCACAACTTTTCAAAATTAATATACATTATACAGATACATTAATATACATTATACAGTTTCATCTTTAAAAATAAAGCTATAAAGATGCTTTTTTTGAGATTTTCTTTTTTATAGTTAGAAACAGTACATACTCTTGTAGCCGTGCTGCTTTCGATAATATGCATGATTACACAAAATAAATCGATTGTATAGTTTTTAATTCAAAGTAAAACCATAAAATATTTTTTGAAAGCTTTCTTACTCCATAATAAAAAACAAAAGATATTTTAAGGCGTTATTACAGGATTGAAATAGATTTGAAGGTAAAATTACGCAACGAGTAGATGCAGTTGGAAAGTGTTTATAATGCATGCTAACTGCACGATTTTCCTTTCGTGTTTAAATGATGCTTAAGGAGGTAAATTTTAAAGAATCTTATATAAAATAATTTAGTTCATCCTGTTTTTCAAAATCTTTAAACTTATTAAGATCTAAGTATTGTTATTATTATTATTATTATTATTGCAGTAAAGCACCGTTTATACGTCTTTCAAAAGAATGGCGTAAAAGTATGTATAAATGAAAAAGTGTATAATCGAAATTTAATAACAACACTTTGATTACTACAAATTTAATGACACTTAAGCAAACTTTATATGAAAATACTAATTTACGTTTCTTAAGTTAGTAAATGTATATTATACTTTTTTAAAGACAATAATTAATAATAATAATAATAATAATAATTAAATAAATAAATAAAGAATTATAATAAAAAGTGAGAAAAATCGTACTATTAATGCATGTCTGGATACTAATTACATATATGATATATTGAGTATTATATTGCATTTCTTAAGAACTATATGAACACATTTTGAATATTAATTATATATATTGCGTGTCTTTAATAATAAGCATACGATTTATATCCATACAGATAGTTATTTAATAACATTAAACTATTTATTAATCGTCTAATTTGCTGCTTGTCTATGAGTATTAAAAATTCTACTGTAAATTCAATCGATTCTTTGATGAGTATTCTTCTATCTTTCCCGTGTTTCTCCATTTAAGATGCTTTCTAGAAAACATCAGTCTTATTTAGAATGGAAAATAATGACAGGTCGTATGAACGAGAGACGTATAAACGGCGCTTTACCGTATTATTATTATTATTATTATTATTATTTGGTCAAACATTTCGCTTCGCATTTTATTAATATATATATATATATATATTCGCTGTTTAAATTTTCCAATGATCCATTACTACTTTGAAATTTTAAGCTTTTAATTAATTTATCTAAAAATATCTTTTACTAATACACTGAAACGTATAATTTTTTTTTCTGATAGTAATAGAATTATTTTGTAAAATGTGTATCCATTTTATCCATTTTATGTTTGAAAATCTTTTATCTACTTTAAAATTAACATCCTAGACATCAATTTGATTATATTTGTTTTAAGCGAAGTATTTTCACTGAATGAAGTTATTTAATTTATATTTTGATTAATATTTTCTTTTAGTACTTTTACTATCAAGTAATTTTAACGAATTCATTTAAACGAAAGTATTCACAAAGTAAAGATAAATATATAAACTTAAAAAAAAAAAAAAAAAAAGAAAAGAAAAAGAAAAAGTCTTCATTAACAAATAAATATATAACATCAAAACATAAAACTAATTCAGAATTTAATCGAGTAAGGTATAAACAAAAATTTAAAACTTGATGAACTGAATTTTGTTAAAGTCTGTAATTAAATTTTAGATTTCATATAGAAGAAGAACTGTAAAAAAGATCTAATCAAAAATTACAACAGTCTCTTTCATTCATTTTATTAGAATAAGAACAATTTGCACGCTTCTAAAAATTAGAAAACTCAGAAATAGAGAAAGTATTTCGAGTTACGAAACTGTTTTGTATTGTCTATTTAATTACGTAAATTAAAATATTTGATATAAATTATAATTTGGATGAAGAGTTCGTTAAGTTAGAAGATAAACTACTTAATTATTTAAAAAAAGTATAGATCAAAAATAAATTGCTTTATATTATAATATTAATTCTTTGACTTTATGAATGCATTAATGTAGATATATTTGTTTAAAAGAAAAGGAGTTATTTAAACAAATATGAAAGTTACAAAATATCTTTTCTATTTTTTGTACACTACCTTTCTATAAATGACCGGACACTTTCCATTTCAGATGTTTTTTTGAAATATCTCTAAAAATTTCTAAATAAACCACTTTGAAACTTCAGGAGTGTGAAGAACATGTTATACGTCATATATTTAAGTGGAAAGTTTGCGCTGAAAGTGAAAGGGGGATCAATAAAAAATTAAAGAAAAATGAAAGCATTTTGCATCACCTTGTAAAAAGTAATACTTGAAAGGCAATCTGGATGACGTATGTGATTATGGGGATCTTTCTTATTGCCTGTATAAATTTTCATGCCTCTACCGCATGTAAACAGGAAGATATAACGGTTTCTTTAAAAAATTGAAAAAACATTGTCACTTTTTTAGCTATAACACGCAAGGTATCCAACCCAGTGCAGAGCTATTTTCAGAAAACTTGACATACCATATTAGACACAGCATACTGCAGTCGGAATGAAATAATCTGATATGTTACTCACACGACCTTCTCTTACCCTGAAATTTAATACTATAAATACAGGTTGGAGATTAAGAGGTAAGATAACGAGTACTGTTATGTAAACCTATGTTAAACAATTCAAAGTAGGCTTCGGAAGAGTTTTATATGATAATTAGTTCTGTGCCCCCCGTTTCATTAATGTACCTACATTTATATAGAATTTAATTCTGTTATTAAAATTTAAAGGTTACTTAAAATTATACAGACAATTTTCACACCCAACATTCATTGAAACTTATCAATCTTGGTCAACTTCAAAATACAAAATTTGGATCTCCTAAAATTATTCGTTTTTAAGTTATTCTAAGAGTAGTATAACACTAAATATAAAAAAAAAGTTGAATTTGTTCTCAATATTACATTAAAAAAAAAAAAAAAAGACATTTTTTATTTTTATTTTTTATTTTTTTTGTTAAAAATGAAAAAAAATAGATAACTTTATTTTAAATTATCGTAGATCGATGGTTTAACCATTCATTTTAAAGGTATTGGCGAACTCTTTTGAAAGATACCTATCATGAAAATTTAATGCCCTCGAGGGGGGGAGGCGAGACCCCTACATACACAACATTTTTTTCCCAGTTGACTATCTCTATTACAAAAAAAAATATATATTCGTTTCAGTTGGTTTAGTGCAGTCTATAGACGTTATAGACGTTGGAGACGTTAAAGAGACAAGACGTGAGTTTTTGCGCTCCTGATAGCCGGCTAAAAGAATAGGAAAAGGGGTGAGTCGGAGTTATGTACCATACCATTTTCTTTTCCTAAAGTTATTATCTGTCTTTTGATACCATTCATAAATTTCTAGCCCAAGTGGTTCATTGATAAAATGTATAAAAAATAATTAATAACTTATGCTTCCCTCAGCAATGGCTTTCAACATGGCTGATTGCTTTTCTCTATTTTAAAAACTTTATTTTAGAATGCTTTTTACATTTAAAATCCCTCTAAAACCTAAAAACGGAATATTTTCCAGTCCACAATCACGACCTGAAGACCATTGCTGACCCTCAATAACTTATTTTGCCAATATTTATTTATAATACCCAATAAATGATAGCTTATTCTTAAATTTGTTTTCCCCACGTGCCTTGCGCATTTCTGTTAAGTTACAAGTTTTCATGTACAGGTACTTGCCTATCCCCGGATGCAAGTTTGCTTCCTTTGCTCGGACTCGGACGGGGATGCGGTTCGACGTTGCTGATTGGTTGTCATCTTTTATGGTGTAATGATTCTCCACTGACTATAATACTTAGCTTAAATCAGTAATAATTTACCATATTGCTCTCGTTTTATGCGAATAAATGAATATGAATAATTGAAAGAGATTTCTAGTTGTATTTTGAAAACAAAATTTTCTTCTCAGTATTTTAAATTGTTTATTTTACCATATTAAATTTATGATAGATAAAATTACTTTAATAAAATAATTCTGATTAAGAAAAATAGTGGCGCCATCTATATTTTTCATTGATTTTTAATTATTATGTAACCTTCTTCATTTTATTTTATGTTTTAATTCCCCTCATTTTTCTAATTAATTTAAGTTAGAAGTTCGTATAACTTTCCCACGAATTCCTTAAACATATTTTTAAACAATTTCTTAACAGTAATTTTATCAAAAAAAAAAAAAAAAAAAAAAAAAAAACAATAAGAAAAGAAAAGGGGAACCTACTTTTTTATTTATTTTTTATCTTAAGAAAAAAAAAATAATAATTTTTTTATTTATTTATATTTCATTTTTTTTTTCTTTATTATTCATTTAAATAATTACAATTTGTATTTATTTATGCATTTAATTTTTAACCCCCCCCCCCAATTTTTTTTTTTTTTTTTTTTTTTACTTTTGTTCTTTTGTGATCATCAAAATAACAATTTTTAAGATGAATTCTGATTTCAAAACTAAAGAAGTACATGTAATACTAAATACCTTGTTGGTATTCTAAATACTTTATTAATTAAAAGAAGAAAAGGAAAGAAAAAGGAGAAAAAAAGAAGAGAAAGTTTTTTTTTTTTGTTTTTCCCCGATCTTAAAAAAAAAATAAAAAAATAAAAAAATAATTTAAAATAAAATAATCATTTTTATCGTTCTATTTATTTACTCATTTACTTTTGACCTTAAAAAAAAAAAATAATAATAAATAAATAAAAAAATAATAATAAATAAAAAACTTAGTGTACAGCTGTATATAAATTTCATTTGTATCCTTATAAAAATATTAATTTAAAATACTTAATAAAATCTATTAATACAAAATTAGCTAAAATAAATTTAAATAAATAAATAATAATAGTTTGTGCGCATTAACTAAATTCCGACCCTACAGATGGCGCCACTTTTAGATACATTTTCAAAATTAAAAAAATTTTTTTTTTAAATATTTAAAACATATTTGTACTTTGCAGAGAATTAAACGTAATAAAATGTAATCTTAACTTCATAACTTTAGCAAATTAATGCAGTTCTGCTTCTTAATTACTAATTCCTATGCTTTTATTGAGAATAAATTTCTTCTATGATTAAAAAAATTAAAATTAAAAACAGAATACCTTTCGAAGTTTACTGTCCTAGTAGCTGTTGGTGTTCGCCACCACTCCCCCCTCCCCCCCCCTTTTTTTTTTTTTTCGTTGTTTTGTTGCTTGTAGTGTTGTGTCGGGTTTGTTCCTTAACCACTTGGGTCTCCCCCCTCTGATTTTTTTTTTTTCTTTTCCTCTAAAGCCCTAGTCGGATGGTAACAAATCTAAACTTTCTCAAATCTAAAAACATTTTCTCTTATTTATTCTCGGGAGTCTAGGCTCCTGGTTTTTGCTTGCCCTTTTTTTTTTTTTTTTTTAATCTCTCCCACAAATATGGTATGGTACGAGGGCTCCGGCGAGCCTCCTCCGTTAATTCACTTCAATTGTTCAAATCAGAATCTTTTCCACCCACTTCATTCCTTGGATAACAGAATCTAAAACTCAAAAAGCCTTTTTCAAGGCTATCTTCAAACCTGCCATTCTGCTCCGTAAGACTGAAAGATGACGGATTCAGAAGAAGAACTTGATGCAGTGCTTGATAACAATGAGGATCAGGATGATGCCTCCGACTCCTCGACCTCATCTGACAACTCTACACACTCCTTCAAATCAGGGTGTTCGACAAGGTCACAAACACGTAAGAATCGCAAGAAAAAATCGAAGATCTCACAGATGACTCCTCAACAATTCCTGAAAACCAACAGCACCCCATCAAAGGACTCATTTAACCCGCGCAAAGACTTTAAAGAATACAAATCCATAGTCGCTGTCACAAAGGCAGCAATGGAAATTATAGCCACAGTCCGAGCCAAGGGTAGTAGAGCACCTCTGGCCTTACTCAACAGAGCCTTCTTGCGAATAAGATCGATCCACAAGATGGCCAGACTCAAAACCTACACGAACATAGAACCACCATCTACAGAAGAAGCACCAACCACCAGCATTCAATCGCAAGCAGAAAACAGCACATCAACTAATTCCCAAGATCCAGATTCCGAACCACAACACACGCTAAACTTACAGGACATCCTAAAGAACCACCAACAACAAGTCCATGAGAAACTCGACCACATCTCAGCCCAGCAAGACAAGATACTTAGAAAAATCACAAAACACATTCACCCACAAGCCAACGACTCTCCTTCAACCTCTTCCACACAGCAACAACCAGTTAATGAAAACGTCCTCCCAGCACAGCCTGCACTCAACGAACAGCCCATCGCAGCCTCAGACCCCGCCTTCCCATCTCTGGAAGAAGCTCACCATTCAGTACACCATCACACCACTCCAACCAGCCGCCCTCCCCAATTAACGTCGTTCAGCAGCAATTCCAAAGCCCTCAACGTTTACAACAAAACACAAAGCACCATATACATCACATCCAAGGACTCTACACTAAGCGGATTTGAAATCTTAAAGCTCATGCGAAACACAAGAGTTGCAACGGCAGCTAAAATAATAAAATACAACACCTACAGACGCTCCTTGGATATCATCTGCAATACCAAGGAAGAAGCGCAAACCCTGATCCAGGATTATTCAAGCAACCAAGCCCTCACAGAAAATCTCACCTTCAAGACGAAGCCAAGCCCACAACTAAGGTTCATCGTCCTGGGAGTCCCAGAGGAGCTGTCCGAAGATGCAATCAAATCAGAGCTACAAGATCTGGGCTACATTACACAATCCACTAATTCCGCACTAAAGCTCATCAGACAGTCTCCTTCAAAAGTGCAGGGACTTAACTGCATCTTCCAAGCACCACTCCCCATCGCTGAAGCCATAATAAAACTCAAATTTCTACCACTAGGCCTAATGCGGTGTATGATAAAGCCACATACACAGGTTTCCCGCTGTTCAACTTGCCAAAGTTTTGAGCACACCCCATCACACTGTAATCAGGAACTTTACTGCTCACACTGTGCTCAAAAGCATCGTAACAACAACTGCCAGGAACAGCCCAGCTGTATAAACTGTGCCAGGGTAAATCTAAAGAACGCAAACAAGGGAATTCGCCCCCTCAACTCGAACCATCCTGCATACTCTCCTTCCTGCCCGGTTCACGAGGAGGAATATAGGAGGTTATACTATTGTCTAGTATATTCAGGTTCGTTTAACACAAAAGCCGGATCGTAGAATAATTAAAAATATAAAGTAGAAGTCTTTACTTCGAAGTAATCAGGACACATCATTTTTAGTACTGTGATTTATTAATGCAGCAATATAATATTCAGTTTGCAGTCACTAATTACTTTACATTTCACTCCTATATTCGTAAGCAAATACAAATACTCTATCCCCATCAACTATACAGAGAGGGAGGAGGACCTCAAAAAATTAACGTCTTCTTAGGACTTGAACAACAGCGAAAAGATTACACTAAATCTGCTAGCCACAGATAGCTTAAAATCGCAACCCCGGAGATTGGCATCTTTGAAATGCAGCCAAAAGAATGCCAAACTGTTTCTTTGTTCTTCTAAGATATTCATACCAAATTTTGAATATAAAAAGTTCGTCACAAATATTAAATCGATTTGACATTGAGAAGCCATGCCAAATGACCTTCAACTCTCAATGAACAAAGAAGGCGACGCCCAGACTATCGAACATCATTATAAATCTATTTTTAGAATTATAATGACCCTCTTGAAATAATAATAGGTTTTTTAACATAAACAAACAAGAGTAATAAACATGAAATCAAATGCTTGTTTTATTTTATTAATAGCTGTATATAGTAGGAATATGTTGATAACGGCTTTTTAAATTACCCTCTGAAAATAAATAATTACGGCTAAATTGATTTAATGTAAACACTAGCGTGATAAATATAAATTGAAATGACAGTTATTATTTTATTAATAGCTACTTGTGTTATAAGTAGGTTGATACGAATTTTAAATTACCCTCTCCAAAATAAATAATTATAGCTAAATTGATTTAATCCATTCGGGGAAAATGTATACACATACTATTTTTGACAAACCCCAATATAAAAATTGCTTTATTTTATTCCTAGATCAATGTGTTTTTAACGATAGAAGAACAAAGAAATGAAAATTTTGATTTAAAAATAAAACAGGGAATTCTCTATAATTAATTACTTGAATTAGATAAATTTAAAAAGATTTATTTTATATAATCTATATTAATCCCTCCTTTTTGTTAAATATTAAATTTGGATAAATAAATAAGCTTTTAAAGGACATATGTGTGAGAACACTCACACATATATCTCCCCTTCGACTAGTAAAAAAAAAAAATAAAAATAACTCCTCCTCGCCTCCTGTATAGAAATGCATATACAAACAATAATATTCAAAAGCACTTACCAATGACGCACACTTAAAAACAATGATATTACATCATAAGTAAAAATTATATGAATGCTTAATATTGAACAAACAAAATATATATGAAATATAAACACTAATTCAAAAATACAAAATACACATATTTCAAAAATATCAGTATAACCAAAAACTTTAAGAGGAAACACCTTGTCATGACAGGCGCAAAAATGTGGCTTCTATAAATAATTTCAACTGCAGTTCGATATAGTCTATAGTATTTTTTTTTATATGCCACCAAAAATTTCAGCTGAAATGTTTTTTTGTGAAAGAGTCTCTTTTTGATGAACATAGCAAATAATGCTACATCAACATTTACTAACGTTAGATTTTTACATTCCAAAATATTAAATTTTCACACTAATATGTATAGTGAAATAGAGAAAAAAAATATATAAATTACACATATGCATACACATTGTTGTAATACTAAAGGTTCCAACATATTATTGTAATATTTATTTGTCTAACACATTGGTTACACATATTGGTCAACGTTAAACAAAACTATGTACAAAAAAAATGAATAAAAGTAAAGAACAGAAAAGTTTTCGTGTATACCACACAGGAAAGATTTGAAAAAGGACGCCATTGGCAGTCAAAAAAAAATAATCTTCCCTTAATCCTTACAAAAATGTAAGTGTAATGATGTTAACTTAAGGCTAACATCCTAGCGGGACAGGGCGTGTTGAAAGACCTGCACTGTTAGGCACAGGCCTCCGTCCCCCAGCAGAATCCACAGACCCCTGTAGGGACACCTCACGAAACCGATTAAGTAAGTGTCATAAATGTTGAAAAATTAATGTCAACAAAAATATAGATTCTCATCACATATCCAATGTTGCTCTCCCGGGAGAAAATTTTGAACGAGACAACATATATCTAGGATAGGGTAATAAATAAGTAAAAGAAAACAAATTGACAAAATTTTGAGTGATGAGAGGGAGTGCCAGAATAATAAAAATTTAGATTGGATATTGAACAAACCAAACACATGTTGTACACCAAAAATCAATTGGAAACTTATAAAATTTAGCTGTATGTATATTGTTAGCACTATTATCATTAATAATTAATTTCCTATGAACTTAATCTGTATTCCAATGAAATATCTCTATTAAATATATTTCAATTATCTTACTTTTGTTTAACCTTCACCCAATAAAAATAGATATAGTACACATTAAATAAAAAATAACACCTTGATTACTAATTTAGAAATTCAAAATATGATCTACATGCATTTATGTTATCATTAGAATCATTTTTTTTTTTTTTTTTTTTTATGCATCTTATTTATAAATATTATATATATTCAACAACACTGCAATGCAAGAAATAGTCTTTATATCAAAAGAAAAATATAAAAAAACAGTGGACAAGCCATCTAAAAATAAAAATAATAAAATAAATAAAGACGAGTTCCTGCACAGCAAACAAACACACTCCCTTGGCCATTGGAAAATGCATTTGTGAAGCAAAATATATTCAAACTTTTTTTGTGAAAAAAATTAATTGCGATTTCTTAAGTTATAAGGATGTGTAGAATTATTGCCAATATTATGTGTTACATTGGAGTTGGGTTCAGTAAACAAATAATTACGTCGAGGTGGAGCAATAAGGAGTCTATCAATATGGACTCTGAAAGCTTTATTATTAGGTGCATGTAATCTCTTAATGGAAAAGGAAACTGGCGAGTGTTTTTGTACAACAATAAATGGCCCAGAATACTTGGGTTTAAATTTATCTATTGATTTCAAGTATACAACATCATGAACAGCAACAGGCCTCAGTTTTGCACGCTTTTGAAAATTTTGATATCTTTTGTCTTGATTTTCTTTAATGTTAGAATATGCTTTGCTATAGATGTTATCTAAGTCGTGTAATAATTTATATATGTCTACATTTTTATCCAAAAATGGCTGATTTATAAATTGATCAAATGTATCAAATATTAAAGACAGTTCCCTACCAAAATGCAGTAGGTTAGGTGAAAACAATGTGGATGAATGTGTTGAACCATTGTAAAGTGATTTATGTATAGCTAGTGAATTTTCAAAAGAATGCCCCTCAGAAATTAAAGTGTTAATTGAGTACTTTATAGATTTATTTATCCTCTCAGAAATAGAGTTGCTTTGAGGATGAGCAACAGATGAATGTAAGATTTTTATGCCAAGTTTATCATTAAAAATATTATAAATAGTTGATGTAAACTGTTTGCCTAAATCCGATAATATTACTGATGGTCTACCAAATGTTGTAATGTAATTAAATAAACATTTAACTATTTTTGATGAAGAAGTGTCTTTTAATTGAAATAATTCAATGTGTCGCGAAAAATGGTCAATCACAGTTAAAACTGAATGTCCATCTATAAAAGGACCAACCAAGTCGACACTAATAGTATGCCCTGGATGTGTTGGAGTATAGGTGGGTTGTAGAGGAGCTGGTGGTGTGTTATGATGTTTATTTTGTAAACATAAAGTACACGAAGCAACAAAATTTAAAGTGTCTGTGTACATACCTTTCCAATAATATCTATTTGATAAAAATTCGTATGTTTTTGTTAACCCAAAGTGAGAAAGGTGTGAAATGGTTAAAACTTTAGATTTTAAAGAATGTGGTACAACAATGAGATATGAAAAAGTATTATTATGCAAATTTTGTTTCTTGTACATTAAAACTTTAGAATCTGGATGGATAAAAAAATTATCATTATTTTTTGAAAAACCTTTTCTCAAAATTTGCCTGTAAATAATTGACAATTTTGGATCATTCTTTTGCTCATATATAAATGTATTATTTGAAATTTCCAAAAGGGGATCTTTATTTTGAATATTACCAGAAACTAGAAAATTGTTGAATTGATTTTGTAGTACTGACTGAGTAGAAGTGGAAATTTGATTAATTGAATGTGTGTCATCTTGTACGATAGGAAGAGGTTGAGAACTGAATATTAATTCTGGATTTGTTTTTAAATTTTGTTGATTATTTGAGAAGTCTGATCTTGATAAATAATCCGCTAAAACATTTGTAGTGCCAGGAATATGTTCAAATTCAAATGAGTATTCTGATAACTCTAACAGCCATTTAGTAGTTAAATCAGCAGGACTATTTGTTTTTCTATATGTTTTTAAAGGAGCACTGTCCGACAAAATGATAAACTTTCTATTGTATAAGTAATATTTGAAAGCAATTACAGATTTATAAATGGCCATTAATTCAAGTTTGATAGCCGGATATCTTTTTTCAGACGGTTTAAGTGATTTAGAGAAAAAGGCGACAGGTAATAATTGATTGTCATATTTCTGCATCAAAACTCCTGCAATAGAAATATTTGATGCATCAGTGTTGAGAAAGAAAGTCTTGTTCCAATCCGGTAATCTTACCATAGGTGAATTTAAAAATATATCTTGAAATTTCTTAAAAATATCCTGATGATGTTTATTCCAAACAAATTTTGTTTTCGGTTTAGTCAATTCAATAAGTGGTTGAATTAATTTAGAAAAATTATGAATAAGAGACTTATAAAAGGTTACAACTCCTATAAAGCGTTTTAATTGTCTTTTTGTTGTAGGTGTAGGGAAAGAGTTTATTTTAATGATATTTGACTCAATTGGAGAAATTGAATTATTCTCTATGTGAAATCCCAAATAATTTACAGCACACTTATGAAATGTACATTTACTAGGAGCTAAGGTTAAATTATATTTAATTAAAATCTTAAGTATTCTTTCAAGTTTGACACATGTCTCTTCAAAACTATTTGCACCAAATATTAAATCATCCTGATACGCGTAAATTCCATCTATATTAATTTCATCAATTAAAGAATCCATGAGTGCTTGATACTGAGAAGCCGCGTTTTTAAGACCAAAACATAGTCTTTTAAATTTGAAACTGCCAAACATTGATGTGAAAGTAATTTTATCTTGTAAATGTTCCGGTAAATCAATTTGATGATACGCTTGTTGGAAATCAAGACAAGTGAAAAATTTATACGCAGATAAATCAGCTATTATATTTTGAATTTTAGGTAACGGATAAGAAGAACCTTGAATAATAGAATTTAACATTCTTAAATCTAACGCGAGGCGAAATTTCTGTTTACCAGATCCATCTTGTTTTTTCTTTACCAGTAAAATTGGGCAAGCCCATTCTGAGCAGTTTCGCTCAATAATCCCAGCCTCTACCAATTGGTTAATTTGATCTCTAGCTTCCTGTTGTAAAGCCTGAGGAATGGGAAAGGGCAAAGTCTTAATTGGATAGTCACTTAAAAATTTTAAATCTGGTACTACCTTGTCAGTATGTCCAAGGGTTTTCATATTTTTAGAAAATGCTGCGAAATTACTTAATAAAATTTGTTTTAATTTTGTTGCATGAGTCCCATTGAGATGTTTAACATCAAAGTCCGTGGGTGTTAAATCTTGTTTTCTCATTTTTAATACATCACTAGAAGGTTGAATATAATTAATAAATTGTGAATCCTCTGAAATTTCAACCTTATCATTTTGTCTTGAACCATAGTCTATAATTTGTTCGATTTCTTTAATTGTACCAATATTTGAAAGTTTGTTTACATGCATATTTCTATTAGTGTTATTCTTAACATATAATTGAAATTTTACTCTATCATATTTACTATTACAATTTTGTTTCTGAGAATGCTCAATATTAACTATTGAATCCAAAAAAATTAATTTGGAAGAACTCTTTTTACTCTGAAATAAATAATCACCCGAAGAAACTTTGGGACAATAAACCGTAATAGAAGATTCTTCTTTGGGTTGTAAAATAAGTTTTTGTCCCGTTTTTACTGAAAGTTTCTTACATTGAGTATGCATATTAAGATTTTCTTCATGGTCGCTATATGTGTTTGTTATGGGAATACTTATGTCTTTTATTTTTAACAAGGACCTCTGCATATCTAATATTACATGATATTGTTGAATAAAATCGTAACCCAAAATAACCCTAAATGCTGAACCTTCAGGTATGTCCACTATGAAAAATTTTTGTGAAAAAAATTGATTTTGAATTTTGAAAGTGGTTTGTATACAAGATGAAAACTGTACATTCGAGTTCACGGTTTTGATTGTCACATGGGAAGATAAATGTCTATATTTCAAACTATGTTTTAATTTGTTAAATGTACTTTCAGCTAACAGACTAACAGAACTACCAGTGTCAATAAGTGTGTTTACCTTTTGTTTATCTAGCAAAATTTTAATAAGAGGTAACTTTGGAGAATTTACATGGACATTAAAAATGTTCTCCCTTTTATCGTTATTTGTTTGAGTACATTTAGAATCAGAAATTTTCAAGATTTGTTGTGTCTGAGACGCAGTAGAATTCACCAATCTGTCACTAGATAATTTGGGTAGATTAACGTTATTATCAATGTCCAGAGAAAAATTTTGTGCTGATGCTCTATTCAATTCCTGAGATGTACTTGCATCAGCTAAACTACATCTCTGCGCTCGTTTAAATTACCTGGATTTTTACTATAATTATTTCTGTCATAATTTTTACCCCTAGTCTGATTTCTTTGCCATCTAAAGCACCTAGTAGCAACATGTCCTCTTTTACTGCACAACTGGCAAATAGGAGAAGAATGATATCTGTTCTTATTTTGATTACCCCTGAAATTTTGTTTACCCCTGAAATTTTGATTTCTACTTTTATAATTATATCTTAATTCACTTTGTCTATTATAGTTTCTTTGCCTATCTTGCACTGGGGATTCGTGTGTATGATTAACCTCATCCGATTTCTGAGCGAATGACAGATTATTCATTCTATCTGTCAGTTCGACTAACTTTTCAGATAGTGTATTAATAACTGGGTTATTTAAGCTTAATTGTAATAATGTTTCATTAGCGTTAATGTCCTGTAATTTCTGTGCTCGGTTGACCGCCTGTTGGTACTCAGAGATTCCCTCTTCTTGAATCTTAACTCTAATGTTTGAGGGAATGGTTGAAATGAATTTAGTAAATTTAATGGAATTTAAAGCATTAGCATCATTAATCTGCGAATATACTACATCGGCTAAAATATTAAGCCTGTGGGAAAAATTTCTAATTGATTCTTGTGGTAAGAGTATTAAATTGTTAAATTCCACAAGAGCCTGAGTACTGCTCATTGGAGCAAAAAAATTCTGGAATTCATCCTTGATAAATTTTAAATCTGTCGATTTGTATAATAAGGGAGATTGAGTCATGAATTTTAACGCAGGGCCAGTTAATTTACCTTTTAAAATTGCCACTGCCTCTTCTGAATTTAATCTATTTAATTTTGCGTATGACTCAATCTGATCGAAAAAAAATTCAAGTAAGGATGAGTCCCCGTCAAAATTTAAAATGTTAATATTAATGTTCTTTTTAGTGGCCATCTTAATTATTTATGTTGGGTCAAATAAAAACTAATATATCTCAGAAATACTCGAGTAAAAAAAAATATATAATATATTAAATTAAATGAGCACAAAAATTACGCTTTTTTTTTTTATGCTTACGGCAACTGCATCAGATAAAATACCTCATTAAAAATGTCAAAAATTATACATATATATCTTAAAATATTCGAAAAAAAAATAAATAAATCATAAGGAATTGTAGAAATTTGCAGCAGTAATTGTAATAAATCACTTAAAAAAATAAATTATAATATGCTCATAACAGTATTAATCATCATGAAAGAAAAATAAAATCCCAACAAAATACTGTGAGACCCATTAAAAATATATATTTCAAAATTGTCCGAGCAAAAAGAATAAATTGCGTTAAGATCTATGAGCCTAAAATACTATGCATTTTTTTCTTATGTTACTCACAGAAAATGCAAATGATAAAATACCTAACCAAAATATTATGTAAACATATTTATATATTTCAAAATGTTCTAAAATTAAAGTAAATCACTTTAAGCTTTATAAGTATAGAAAAATACCAATTACTATGAAAAACAAAAAAAATATATTTATATCAAATGAAATACTTTATTATGCAAAATTAAATATTTCCGCTACTTGAAAATTGTATTCATAAACCCTTAAAATCAAAAATAAAATAAAAATGAAAATAAGGTAAAGCAAAATCTCAAAAGTAGGAAATATTTATATCCAATATTTTTGATAAACAAAAATGTATATTATATATTTTATTTAATGAAACAAAAAAAAACTTCCATTCAAATATCTAAAACACAAGATAAATTTAGACTTACCAATTCTTGGACATAACTTGGTTAAAAAAAATATTCTGTAAACAAAAAAAAATTATCGTTTACTTTATTAATATTTTTCAATTAATTTTATTACTTTGTTCCAAAAATGGTATATTTTTTCTCATTTTCTTTCCTCTCTCTTCCAATTTGCTTGAATATAAAAAAAATTTTTTGCAATCAACTTTGCACAACACCGAATTTTCGACCGTGAATTGGAAAACAACTAATTCTGATCAAAAACTGATCATGACCTTTGAACAAAAACACATGATTTGGAAACCCGAAGTTGTCTATTCTGTAGAGGTGCAGGTGTCGAACGGAAAAAATTTTCTGGGCAAACTGTGAAGAAAAACCCTTGACCAGTCCAATTTCAGGCCCCACTCTCGGCCGCTTAGTTGAGCACAGATGACCAGCGAAATATTCAGGCCCCACTCTCGGCCACTTATTTGCATCAAAAGAAATCTATCAACACAATGACACTCCAAGAAATCCCTTTTCTTTTCCTTTTTTTTTCTTTTCTTGAAGCCATAAGCACGAAAAAAAATTTCCTGAGTAGTGATATTTTCGGGCTATGCTTACAGTCACCGATTCAAGCAAGCATTTGATCGTAACCACAAACAAGTTGAATGCGCGTAAAAAGGAGATTCATCCACCAAAATTTAGAGTCAATATTTTCCCTGTCCATGACTCTTAACAAGGTCCTTTTGGGCATGCAAATCTTAATAAAATGTTCGATACATTCCCTTCCTTCCACTCGAAAGAAAAACCAGAATTTCATTTATAGAAAATCCATTATGCTGCCGTCGGGTTCCTCCTCCCCCTCCATTTTTGAAGATCGGGGAAGCTGGACACGCACCAATTAATATATACTATTGTCTAGTATATTCAGGTTCGTTTAACACAAAAGCCGGATCGTAGAATAATTAAAAATATAAAGTAGAAGTCTTTACTTCGAAGTAATCAGGACACATCATTTTTAGTACTGTGATTTATTAATGCAGCAATATAATATTCAGTTTGCAGTCACTAATTACTTTACATTTCACTCCTATATTCGTAAGCAAATACAAATACTCTATCCCCATCAACTATACAGAGAGGGAGGAGGACCTCAAAAAATTAACGTCTTCTTAGGACTTGAACAACAGCGAAAAGATTACACTAAATCTGCTAGCCACAGATAGCTTAAAATCGCAACCCCGGAGATTGGCATCTTTGAAATGCAGCCAAAAGAATGCCAAACTGTTTCTTTGTTCTTCTAAGATATTCATACCAAATTTTGAATATAAAAAGTTCGTCACAAATATTAAATCGATTTGACATTGAGAAGCCATGCCAAATGACCTTCAACTCTCAATGAACAAAGAAGGCGACGCCCAGACTATCGAACATCATTATAAATCTATTTTTAGAATTATAATGACCCTCTTGAAATAATAATAGGTTTTTTAACATAAACAAACAAGAGTAATAAACATGAAATCAAATGCTTGTTTTATTTTATTAATAGCTGTATATAGTAGGAATATGTTGATAACGGCTTTTTAAATTACCCTCTGAAAATAAATAATTACGGCTAAATTGATTTAATGTAAACACTAGCGTGATAAATATAAATTGAAATGACAGTTATTATTTTATTAATAGCTACTTGTGTTATAAGTAGGTTGATACGAATTTTAAATTACCCTCTCCAAAATAAATAATTATAGCTAAATTGATTTAATCCATTCGGGGAAAATGTATACACATACTATTTTTGACAAACCCCAATATAAAAATTGCTTTATTTTATTCCTAGATCAATGTGTTTTTAACGATAGAAGAACAAAGAAATGAAAATTTTGATTTAAAAATAAAACAGGGAATTCTCTATAATTAATTACTTGAATTAGATAAATTTAAAAAGATTTATTTTATATAATCTATATTAATCCCTCCTTTTTGTTAAATATTAAATTTGGATAAATAAATAAGCTTTTAAAGGACATATGTGTGAGAACACTCACACAGAGGTGCAGAGAAGCACTGGATAAAAAGTTCAATGTTACAGACTCCAAAAACACCCAACCACCACCCCGCATGCAACAGTCAGCAAATGCAAGCGCAACTAGACAATCTAACTTCTACTCAAACTCCAGACCGCAACGTAGCAGGCAGTCAACAAGTCTCCAAGCTCCTCCAAGTCCCTTCCCCTGGCTCTTCAACCCCTTCTCACTCTTCATGCCACACCAGAATGCCTCCCAACAAGGACAATCCTCTAACTTCTTCAGAGAAGGAAGCTCCAACCTAGCACCAAACTGTTACTATGAAGGCAACCAGCGGTACCTTATGCCATCGGGTCCTTTCGGTCAAACTCAAGAAGCTCAAGGAGTACAAGGGTAAATCATTTCATTTCCCTCTTTGCCCCCCTTTTATTTATTTTTTTTTTTTTTTTCGCTCTTTTCTCTCTCTTAAATGGCAAAATCAAGAAAGAAAAAACCCAAAGTTCTCTCCTCTCCTTCCCAAGAGTCTACATCCTCTCCTAATTCGTCATCCACAGACAATTTCAACAGTTTAAAATTCATGCAGATCAACCTCAACGGGTGCAAGGCGGCTAACTTGACGGCCCGGGATTTCATGGAGAAAAACTCCATAGATATCGGGTTGTTGCAGGATGCCTACTGCACCGTTGGGAGTGGTCTGTATGGCTTCCCCTCTTCCTGGGTTAGTTTCAGCTCAAAAAACAATACAGCACACATCATAATCACAAATAGCAACCTAAACTTCACACACCTTTTAACTGGGGAACATTGTGTTTTCATTACACTAACCACGAGGGAGGGTGAACTGACCCTTGGAAGTGCCTACGCCGCCCCGTCTGTGGACTTTGAGGCTTGTCTTTTGGAGTGGCAGCACTTAATCTCTCAACGTACACTTTTTGTCTGCGGCTGCGACCTCAGTGCTAACTCCCCCCTATGGTGCTCACCCACTGAGGACATCAGAGGTCGCAGCCTCATTGAATTCATCGCGTCCAACAACATCTGCATGGCTAACATAGAGAATTCAGCACCAACCTTCCAAAAGCGCGATGCCCAGGGCTGGCCGGACTTCACATTGTGTAACCCCAAGACCTATGCCAGGGTGAATGACTGGACAGTCCTGGACATCTTTAATTACTCCGATCACAACTATATCACCTTCTCCCTTAACTCTAAACCCTCCATAACCCAATCAAAACGTTTCGCAACCAAACGCGGAAACTTTAATAAATTCAATAAATTAATGTTAAACCTCGCTCACCCCCTATTGGAAAACTTAAGCTCAATAAAGGACACTAACCAACTAGAAAACTTCACATTAAATTTCATAGCCGCTATTCAATCTGCTGCCACTTCGGCTTTCAGGCTGAAAAAGTCGGGACGTCGCTTCACCTATACCTTCTGGACTCCCCAGCTCCGCACCATGCGTAACAAATTGACAGCAATGAAAAGACAGTTAAAATACCTAGACCCCACACTTATACCACAACATAAACTAAAAATCAAACAGCATTCGGCCAACTTCAAAAAACAAATCAATTCCACTAAACACAACGCATAGAAAAAATTTTGCTCCACTCAAACACAAATATTCGGCACCGCTCAAAAATTCTATAGTAGCAAGTTTTTCACCCCCACAGAGTTGAAACTAGAAAGACCTCCAGCTCTTTCCTCCAAGCGCAACAACCTGGAATTCCTAACTAGCACTCTATTCCCCAAAACACAATACCCACTATTTCAAGAACCTTCCTTCTCGGCTCCCTCGGATGTTCCCTTCACGGAGTCCGAGATTAAATCCACTCTTTACAGCTTCAACATTAATAAAGCACCAGGTCCAGATAACATTGATTTTAAAATCTTACGAAACATTCATAGCACTATCCCACAAATATTCCTACTATGGACCAATCAATGCCTCAGACTAAATTATTTCCCAGAAATTCTCCGGAGAGGTGAGGTGGTGTATTTCTTGAAGCAAGGGAAACTCCCCTCTTAGCCCACATCTTATAGACCGATCTGCCTCCTTCCTACCCTAGGAAAACTGCTCGAGAAATTAATCGTAACCCGGCTTAATTATCACCTAGAAACAAATCAACTTATCCATCCAAACCAATTTGGGTTCAGAGAGGGCAGATCATGCGAACATGCCTTACAAGCCATTAAAGATTCCTGCGCCGTAAGCTGTAATGCCTCTAGATACACCACCATCATCTCTTTGGACATTAAGGGTGCTTTTGATAATGTAGAGTGGCCCCATATTCACAAAGCACTACAGGAACTCAACTGCCCGGGGAACCTGGCTGGAGTCATTCGCTCCTACCTTTCAAAAAGGAAAATCATCATTAACTGGGGCGAGGGAAACACAGAATTTCCCCAAACTAAAGGCTGCCCCCAGGGCTCGTGCCTCGGCCCGATTCTCTGGAATCTCATAGCTGACGGCGTGCTAAAGCGCATGAACTCTGAGGGCTTTACGACATTCGCTTATGCGGACGACTTCACCCTGATTCTCACGGGCCGTATCAGGAAGGATCTGGAGGGCCAGGCCCAGGAAGCACTCTCCTTATTTAGCAGGCTCCTTAAAGAGTTTGACCTCAAACTCTCACCATCTAAAACCAAGGCCCTAACTTTGGCTTTCCCCAGATCCCTAAAAAAGAGAAATCCCAAGATGCGGATTGATGGTATCAGTGTCCAGCATGTTGATCACATGAAGCTTCTGGGAATAACCTTCGACAGACACCTCAACTGGCTGCCCCATGTAAAGGACCTTAAACTCAAAACACTAAGTCATTACCACAACTCAACTAAGATGGTAGGAAAGAGGTGGGGTATCTCCACCTCTCTCCTTAAAATATGGTATCAAACAATAATTGAAAAAATAATAACTTATGGGGCAGGCATCTGGGGAGGTCACTTAAGATCTGACGCCAGAGCTTCGCTTGACTCCGCTCAACGCCCTTTCCTCCTGCAAATTGCAAGAGGGTATAAAACCATCTCCACTGATGCCCTCACCGTTATCACTGGGATTCCCCACGCCCACTTGCAGGTCGCCCAAACCTATACCAAAACTAAAATCCTACAACTAAACGACCAAGAGCTCACTAACATAGTCTTTCCCCAAACTCCCATCCAGCCCCTGACCTGCAGTTGGGCAATTCACCCAGGTTTGGATGTAGCTCCTCTAATAACAAACTGTTCAAAAAATAGCTTCTCGCCTTCTGTCCCGGTGGCGATCTACACGGATGGCTCTAAGACCGAGGCTGGAGTTGCCTCAGCTTTCTGTGCTCTTGAAGGCGACAGCGAAGCCTATCGGTGGGCGGGTAGGCTCGAGGACTACAACTCAGTATTCCAAGCAGAACTCTACGCAATTAAAAAAGCCCTAGACTGGGCGGTCGTAAATCATAATCAACAACAACAACTAAGTGTTTATAGTGATAGTCTTTCGAGCCTGCTCGCCATTGCTCGCCATCGGAACAGACACCCACAAGTCCTGGAAATAAAAGAAATTCTAATGAACCCTAACCTTAACTGTACCCTGGCACACGTTTCTGCCCACAGGGGAGTAGTCGGTAATGAACTTGCTGATTCCCTGGCCAAAGAAGCCACAGAATTCTCAGTAAAAGAACCATCTCCTCCTGCCCCTCCCTCCTACGTAAAATTAAAACTGAAACAAATCTTCATTTTAAAATGGCAAGACCTGTGGCGAAATTCCGAGAAGGGTAGATATACCTTCTCCCTAATCCCACAGGTTTCAACAAATTCATGGACTCTAACTCCTCCCATAACGGCTTTCTTAACAGGCCATGGCCCCTTTCAATCCTACCTCTTCAAGTTTCATCGCCGACGCTCTCCCCTGTGTCCCTGCGGTGAGGAGGGAACTCCCGAACATTATTATTTCTCTTGCCCCCTAACTCAACAGTTCCATTTCAGAAATCCCTCTCCAAGACCAAATAATTGGCTTGAAAATATCTTAACCAGAAAACTGTTAATTAAAAAACTAAACAATATTTACTCCCTCTTAATGGACATAACCAATTTGACTGATTAATAACTATTCCCACTGGCAGCTAATCTTCTTCCCAAATGAAGCTACTTATCCTCCCACCCTTTTTCAAAATACCCTTCACCAAAACAAAAATCTGTTTGCAAGGAAGCCTCTTACTAAAACCTCTCTTAAAAACTAAATAAACTCTATAGTTTAAATTATCAACAATCCTAACTCTCTCATTCTCTCCTCTGTTACCCAAATTACCCTGCAAAATCAGTTTTCTGCACAGTTGTTCTGCAATACTGTCACCCATGTTGTCATCCAATTGTATCATCTGGACTATTCTAGTCAAACTTGAACTCTCTAGTACACATCAAGAGTTGTGAAAACTCATCTAGTGCCGTCTGTCGCGAGAGGCCTAAAGGGCCTGGCACAATCCATCTAAAATTATCATCGCCCAATGTCGCGAGGTGGCTTTCAGCCAAGCGATGACCATGTACTCTTTCTATGTTGTTTTCCATCGCCCCTTGTCGCGGTAAGGCTTCATGCCTGGCGATGCCTATGTAAAACCCTCTTGCTTTTTAAATAAACGTCAGGCAGGTCTGTAGGGGTTCTTCTCGGGACAGCCCACGTGAACCTCGGTTCTGGAAGCGCTCAACACCGCTCTTCGAGCGGTGAGCGTGGGCTGCTCCCCTGTTCAGTCTATAGACGTTAAACTCCACTTACCTGCAATTTCCCCCATAGATGTAATGCAATTCAATACTTTTGAAAGTCCCTGTACACGAACCATAAATGATAATAAAAGTAAATAAATAAATAATGAAATAAAATACAATAAAGCAAAAATATCACGTCAGTTTTTAATATTTGCTTTCAGCATAAGAAAATTACTGAAAACTACCTCAGATGAGAGAATCTTAAGAGAGATTTACCGATTACTTGGATACCAATTTTGTAGATATGTGGAATAAATTTTGATATCTGCCAACATAAATTTTTGAGTTTTGGTCTACACTGAAAAAAAAAAATAATAATAAAGGAACAAAAATACTCAAATATGAGTAAATTTGTGTCACATTTGAGAATGTCACATACTTAAAATAGATCCGAAATAAATATTTTCAAATTAAAAAATCCCATTCTCTCATTAATTATTGAGTACACTGTTAAAAAAATGCAGAAAAAATACAGAAATTCTCTGTAATTTCAGAAAAAAAGTCGTAAATTACGGAAAAATTACGTAGACAAAACGTATTTTACGACTTTTTTTCTGAAATTACATTCTGTATTTTTTCTGCATTTTTTTAACAGTGTATATTGACATGCTTAAAAATTGGCATCTACCGTTGTGAATCTGAATATCATAAACATAGATTCTCATTCATGTATTCTTACGCAAACCAGCATGAAACAACAACAAAATAATGTTGCGTACGTGGGGGTTCGTGAGTTGTCCAAAAATGAAAGGCGAAACTTGTAGGAGCTCAGAAGTTTATTTACAGAAATTTCTAGAAAAATACAGGTCTATAAACCAGGTATCAACTTCAGTTTCACCAATAAACACAGCTTAAACAACAGCTGTCAACAGTCAATTCGCAGTACAAACTGTATTAGAGCATTAACATATAGCAAGGCTGTATCAAAAAGGCTCACTCAGAGCTATTTCAATAGCATTGAAAACATTGGCGAAACTAAACTGAGACTGACTGATTTGGCGTAATGCAACTCCTTAAATATCCGCGTAAAAAAAATGTAGCCAATGAGATTGCAGCTTCCATATTTGGTGTATCGATGATTTTCTCGCCAAGAAGTCGTCAAGCAGGGAAAAACTCGCCAAATTTGATGCTAAATTCCTTATCTGCCTTATCGGAGCTTTTTAATGTGTTTTTAAAGGGAAAATTAGCTATTTTAAAGCGAAAAAGAGCTAGAAATGTAGAAAATTGACATTTTATCAACTGATTAAGCCTCTTTGCATGAATTTACATAAAAATAACTACAATTATTTACAAACTCTTAACACTATAGTTCTAGAGATCTGAGGGAATAAATTTTGTGTTTGAATTTTTTTCTGTTTAAATTAGTAGAAATTTTATTAAAGATCTTCTTTCAGTTCAGCATAGTTATAATAAATTATGAAGCGCACAGATATTAATTTGAAAACGTGCGATATTTCATAAATATGTTTTAAAATTATTCATTTCGAAATGTAGTTTTTTTTTTTTTTTTTAAGTAACATTTCTACGATTATAGGAAGTATTTAACCCTCAAATAAATTTGTAAAAGACAAGATTTATTAATATAAAATCTTTCTTTCTTTTTTTCTTTCTTTTTTTTTTTTAAGGCAGCAAAAAATGCAGTTACCATCTCGTGATAGACCACCTTGAATAAACTAATAAGTTTCGGAACCCCCAGTTAAATAAAGAAACAACAACAGCAAGGAAAAAAAAAAAAAAGTGGGCGGTGTTAAAGGCGGAAGGAAGAGGGTTTCCTTTCGAAAATTACATGTTTTTTAGGGCAGAATTTTTATTTTGTTCTTTTCTTTTTCTTTTTTAATTATCTTTTTTTATTGTATGAATTCAGACGCTATAATTGTCATACTCTATAAAGTTCATCATTTTTCTTATATTCCCAATGGCCAATGTTTTTCCGTGTCTTTTCTTTTTCTTTCTTTTCTTTTTTTTTTTTTTTTTGATGTAGAAAAAACGTAAATTTTCAATTGTTTATACGTAATTCTAGAAAATTTCAACACAAAAGTCTCTGAAACAAAAGAAACAACGAAATGTATCTATTTCTTATCAAATTTTTTATATAATGCTTGTCCTAGAAGGGAAAAGGAAAAAAAAAAAAAAAAAAATAGAAATTTCAATATTGCAATGAAAATGACTCAATACAAGTTAACAAAAGAAAATTTTTTATGTTTCACTTAATTCCAAAGAAACACTACCACAATGTATTAGAAAAATCAACCTTAATCCCCGAGAAACTTCGGATTAAAATAAAATCCTTTACAATTCGAAGACAAAACCGAAGAACGGCAAATGAAAGATTTATTCTTTTATAAAGGTACTAGGATAAAAAGAAGACCCAGCAAATAAAATGGGGAAGAAATATATTTTGCTATTGCTCCCAGATGGGTACGGAAGGAGAGAAAATCTTTTTGTTTAGGCAAAAAAGCATTCTTGAATACGATGTTGTGATGTTGGAATACTTATCATTCCGTTAAGTTCTACGCAGAGAAACGTGATTGAGCCTTCAGGGATCAGGTAAAAATGCGGTAAATGCAAGTTAAAAACTTGAGAAATGCTCCAGGCTTTACCGAAAAAGAGCTAAATTTCAAATAAATGTCATGGATTAAGATTTGGAAGCTGCGCAACTGCGGTTGCATTCTCGATTCGAAGAATACGAAATTTTAAAGAATAAGTCCCGAGAGTTTTGACTTTTCGATTTTGAAAATTTAAATAATGATGTTACAAATTTTGATAGTATAAACTTTTGACACTTGGAATTCAGAAAAATTATCTAACCTTCTTCTTTTATAACATCCTTTGAGATTGAAAATATAAGATATAAATTTTTCTCAGGAGGTTTTGATAATGAAGATGTAGGATGTCGCTAGAAGAAATATCATTCACATTTTGAATATCTAACTTGTCTAGACTTTCTAAATCGAACGGCATTCCACAATAAGAAACATAATAATAAACGCAATTCAGCACAAAAAAGTAAACTAAATTTGTTAATCATAAATAATATAATAAAAATAAATAAATCAATCAATTATAAATATACATATAAAAAATTTAGAAAAAAAAAAAAAAAAAACAAGTATTAAAAAAAAGTCATATATTTTGATTTGGGGTTAATAAAAAATTAAATGGAAACGAATTAATATTTACGATTTAAAAATATCCGAAAAAAATCAATAATTTGCAGGAAGAAATATCTTTCTTGTTTCCTTCCTTTCTTTCTGCTTTTCTTTCTTTCTTTTCCTTTCTTTCTTTTTTTTTTTTTTTTTTTTTTTTTTTTTTTTTTATAAGTAGAGGTTTTTTGTGTAAATTAATTTCACACTAGAGCTACACAGGGATTATTGATGATGGTCTGGTGTTTGGTACTTTAAAAGCAAGGCCGATTGACTACTCTAGGGTCTTAGGCCTGGGGGGTGACCTTCGTGGGGGGTCTTTCTAAGGGAATCTTGTCTGTATTTACGCAAGTTTAAAAGAAAATCACGGAAAACTACGAATGAATAGGTTGACGAGTACGACCTGGGATCGAACCTGGCACCTCACGTCCATCATCTTTGAGTGCAGAACTGCTGGGGGGGTAGGCAAGGGTCTGGAAGTCACGTATAAGGGTTTTACAGAGAATGACCATCAAAATTTTGATCCTCCACGCTGAGATGGATTCCAGCTTTGGCAACTAAACAACTTACTCGTAAAGTTGAGAATTTGACGAAAAACAGATTAACGAGGACCAGACATTTGTCGACGACTCTATTCCTCCAATTGTTGGCTGCGGTACCCTAGTTGACAGAGCTTCGATCTCGTAATCTGAGGGCCGCAGACTCCATACGCGATCCGGACAAAGACCATCATCGTGTATATCAATGGTGGCTAATTTACACAAAATTCGTCATTGCTGCAATGTATTTTATGTTCCGTAAATTTAATACTTATGGAGAATACCGGAGTTAAGGAGCTATCTCTACCAGGGATAATCAAAATTTTGATGGTATGTCTCCAGCCCACTTTTACAGTGAGTTACAATTGATCACCAATATAACAACGTTAAATTATCTCAGACCTCCACTTGTTATAAAATGTTCATGCATATTCAACACTGTTAGTTACTCAGATTCAGCCTATTGCTTTGCTTGTGAGCTTGTGACACATGAATATTTGCAACAGCATTCATAGCTTCAATTTTGCTGCGACGAAAGTGCTTCGGGTATTTCATGAGCGACGAGTATCATATTCTTTATGAATAACCCCACATTATAATTTCCCGCAGAAAACGCGTTTTAGAAGTAAAAATGAAACACAAGATCACAATTTATTTATAAGGATTAAGGTACTATTATGTTCTATACTATACATTTGAGTTATTATACATATTAAAAAATTGGATACTTAGAAATACTCTTTTTTTTTTTTTCTTTCTTAAAAGAATATTATAGATATTAGGAAATCGGATACATTAAAGATACGACCATCTGAAAGAATAGCATAGATATTTTAGAGTTTTCTAATATTAGAATTGCGTAGATTTAAGGAAAAATGGGGTCCTAGAGTTACAATGAGATTTAAAGAGTAAAAAGAAATGCAACGAATATCCCCAATTGTTTTCTGAAAGCCTCGAACAATGCATTTGTTGTCTTTAGTAGGAAAAAGTGGAGGGGGTTAGAAGGTGGCTTTTCATCATAAAACTTTTAAACAAAAGAGGAATATGCTAAAACCGTCTCGAGTAATCGAAATACTATACTGCACGTGAAGGTCGAATAAGTATAATGAGGATTAGAACTCTATGCCATTTAATATTGATTTCTTAAGACAGTGATAACAGATACTATGTACGTTTTAATGTTACTTAGAATATCTTAGCAACTAGAATATTAATCTCCAAGAGTCAGTTATACTATATATTTCCAAACTTATAAGAGCATTTATTTATGTGTATTTTCATATTAGTTTAGAAACTGATTTTTTAAAGCATGAAAAAGTGATTATTTTTTCCTTAGTGACCATTTTTCCTTTTTCTTTTTTTTTTAACCATCTGACCATATTTGACAAAAGCAAAATTATTGTTGTTTTCACTGTATAGTTTTTAAATGTACTAAAATAATGATTATTTGAATATAAGATTAAAAAAATAAAGAAATAAAACTGCGCTCTTAAAGATAAACGATTATGACTATTATTTATGATCGTCATAGTTCAACAAACTAAAATTTCATAATTATATAATTTTGTATTTTAGTGTACTGGGGAATAGCAACAGCTCTGTCAACGAATATATCCGTCAGCTGCGGGTTTCCGGACCACCTCTAAAGGCGAGTCCCAGACCGTCGCCAATTGCACATTACGCAGCACTAACAAACCAACCGTCAGTGGCGGTCAGATGGTTAAAATAAAAAGTAAGGAATTTCTTTATTTTTATTGTAAATAATTTTTATTGTATAATGTTTATTGATCCATATTATATATTTTTTAAAATTTCAATAATAATAGCAGAAAGTTACTAGCAAACTTTTTTTTAGAGCTTTTGGTACTGTTTGTTTGGATAACATTATGAATAAAAAATAATTATGCGTTTTTATTTATATATATATATATATATATATATATATATATATATATATATATATATATATATCTTGTAATATGAAAATTCCTATAATTTATACCAAATACAAATGTTCACTTGCGTTCATAGTGATTATAGCAAATAAAATTAAAACGATATGATTTTATGTTTCGAAACTTTTTGCAACTGTTAGTTAAGTTTAAGTAGTTAAGTTAGTTAAGTTTAAGTTAGTTAGTAAGTCTTTGAAGTTACCGTGATAAATTCAGATTAAACATTTTCAGTTTATAAGGAATTTTTTTTAAATGAATATATTAATGGAATGCAACTTCATAGAGAAGAAATTACACGTTTCATAAACTATTTGAAATTTACTGAACACTGAGTAAATTTGCCCATCAATTTTATAATAGAGATTTTTTTTATAATAAAGGAGGTGCGATATGGTCCCCATCTTAATGAAATAAAATATTAAATAAAATCCAATAGAAAATAGTCTTTGTATACTGAATTTATCTGAAACTTGTGTTGAGCTAAATGTAGGGGTGGTGTCACGGATAGTCAATTAA
The DNA here is from genome assembly GCA_963930645.1 of Salticus scenicus. Classification (NCBI taxonomy): domain Eukaryota; kingdom Metazoa; phylum Arthropoda; class Arachnida; order Araneae; family Salticidae; genus Salticus; species Salticus scenicus. The sequence continues at coordinate 91,487,993 of OZ005650.1, forward strand.
ATCGATGTTTTTACAGCAGTGGTCTCATGTTAAAAGGGAATGGCTTCTAGAATAAATTCCTTATTAAAGCTTGGTTCAATTTTTCGTTATGTAGGCATTTGGGGCGCTAAATATACATATAGCACAGTTGAAGGACAAAGCTAATATGTTTAAATTACAAGTGTGGTACATTTTTCTCAAAAGGGTTATTATGATTTTAGGCTAAAATATATGATACATGGATATCATGATTCTAAAACATTTCTTTTTAACACGCTTTTATTAGCTTCACCTGTTTGTATATTTGTATGTTTGTATGTATCAATGAATGTTTGTAACTGTTCTGGGAACAAACAAAAAATCTATATTGTAAAAAAAAGTCTTTCCCTAAGTGAACGCTGTGGCTGTGAGGTAAAGCTCCGCGCTACGAACCTAATGGTCTAGCGTTCGAGCCCAGTCAGGGGAGTTTTTTTAAAAATGGTTTTTGTTTAATTCTAAATTATTTTAATTAAAGATTTAAATGTATGTAAATATTAGGGTGTGTCACTCACACGATTTTCTCTTACCCTGCATTTTAATACTAAGACAGATATTGTGTGCTTTTCAGTTCACATTTCTATAAAAGCGTGTTCTTTAATTTTTTAAAACTATAATATTATTCTGAAACAGGATCAACAAGCTCCTTTTATTTCAGAATTAGTTTTCGGATTGGTAATTATAGCCTTAGTTAATCATTTAATTATTAAAGTTCGCAATTCGGTAATGGTTGTTAAGAAATAGCTGTATATTAGGTTCATTGCAGAAAAATCGGAAATTATATGGTTATAAAAATCCAACTCTTGTTTAGAACGAAATAAGATTAGAATCTATTCAAGGTATACCTGCAATTTTATTAAATATTGTTTATTGCATACTTTATGCAAGCGGTTTGGACATTAACAAAGAGTTTAGCTTTGTTAACTTTAAAAATGTTCATTCATTTTCATTTAACACAGGGTTTAAATGTCCGTTTAACACTTTATAACAAAGTTAAACGTGTTTATGAAATCTTTCTACGGTCTAATTTTTTGTAAATATATGTTTTAAAACCGATACTGTTCTATTCAAGTATACTATCGCTCATTCCCCATTAAGTATGGTATATAACTAGTGGTTTGTGTACAGGGACTCACAAAATAATTAAAACACATTGCGGTCTATGCGAAGTGTTTTTTTTAAATTTCATTTAATATTTTTAGGTTGAATAAAACATAACGAAATTAACATATATTTTTCAGATGCTCAAAAGCAACTTTTTTTAGTATGAGGTATGATTAGCATTAAGTTTCACAGGGTCGTAGAAAGATATTCTGTTACATTAGGGTATACAAAGGGAAATTGCTTTAAGTTTGTTATACGTTTTTATTTAGTTTGGAATGTTATTTGTTTTTGTGTGTAACCAAAATCTAAGAATTTAATTTTCACCTACTTCCTATCATTCGATTGGGCTGAAATTTTCCATACATGTATAGCTCCAATGACATGCTCTAGTAGTAACGGACATAGGGGTAAGAATCTGGCGGACCTCAATTAAATTATTTCTTTCGAATATTACTAATCCATTTCCTACCATCCGAGTGCGTTGAAGTTTTGCATACATGTGTATTATTCACACCCGCTAAATTGGAGTTTTTAGTACATTTTGAAATAAAAGCGAGTTTTTAAAATTTTAAAACTTATGTCTTATTCAAAATAAGTTTATAGCAAATTTACAACTTTAACATTCTGTAAAAAATTTTAAGTTTATTAGTAACTTTCAAACGAATATTAGTAATTTGAATGTTAACAGAAATAACTTATTCTCATGTAAAAAGTTTCAGATCTATTAGTTACTATTCTAAGAGTTACTTTTGCCAAAATCTATTTTCGATGAGTAAAAGTGATTTAAAATTGTTTAAGATATAAAAACATTTTTTTTTTTTCTAACGTGTCTGTCATATGCGATAAACGTTGCGGCAATTAGTAAAAAAAAAAAAAAAAAAAAAAAAAAATACAAAATACTTTTTATTCAAAAATATAGAATCTTTTTATTTTCTCATACCTATAAGGTAGAGAAAGTATTGTTTTAGGGTAAAATTTTCGAAAGTGAGTTTTTGTTATATTTACATGTTCTGAGGTCCCCTGAATACGAAAATCACGTTTTTAGCGAATGGTCTATGTGTGTGTTATCAGCATATCTCAAGAACACATATTAGCAGAAATTCCAAACTCGGCATTCTAAATGTGTATCATATAGGGATGCTGCACTAAGCTTTTCGTTGAGATGAAACAGATGGTTCGTGTACAGGGACACTCAAAAGTAAATACATTACGTCTATGGGGGAAATTGCAGGTAAGTACAGTTTAACATCTATAGACTGCACTAAACCAAATGAAACGAATATATATTTTTTATATGCATAAAAACACGTCTCATGTAGAATAGGGTAGGGAAATCATTGACTGTTCGTTTATAGGGCTACACAAAATAACTAGATAAAAGCGCGACAATCGTTGCAAATTGATGGAAGTATATTCCAGGATGGGCCATGTATGATTACTATAGGAATATATTTAGATGCACCATGTGGTCTGTATATAATCTTCGAAAGATATACAGGGCTGCAGATATTTAAGCAATGACATTCTTTTTTGTTGTTAGTGGATGTGCTTTGCTAATTATATTTTACCATTTCTAGGAAAGCTGTTCGGGAATTGAAATAAATTCCTCATAGAGATATGGTAAATAATGTATGTTTTAAGCTAAATATTCATCGCTTGTGTTTTGTATATTTACACGTTTTGACGCTTCCTGATTACCATAGTGAAGTTTTTTAACGTTTGATCTTTGTCTCTGCTTCTTAGAGTGACAAACTTAAGAACGAATAATTTTAGGAGATCCGAATGTTGTATTTTGAAGTTAATATAAGTTTGTTGCTGGAAAAGATTGATAAGTTTCAAGGAATGTTGCGCGTGAAAATTGTCTGTATAATTTTAAGTAAATTTTTAATTTTAATAACAGAATTAAATTCTATATAAATGTAGGTACATTAATGAAACGGGGGGTTGAGGTCGGTTGTCCCCCTCACACAGAACTAATTATCATATAAAACTCTTCCGAAGTCTAATTTGAATTGTTTAATATATGTTTAAATAACAGTACTCGTTATCTTACCTCTTAATCTGCAACCTGTATTTATAGTATTAAATTTCAGGGTAAGAGAAAGTCGTGTGAGTGACGCACCAGATTATTTTGTTTCTTTTCTTTTCTTTATTTGTATCTATTTATTTTTTGATTGAGGAAGATATGTTATTTTTTTCAGCAAAATACTCTCTATATAAAGAAAACCACCTGCATGTCTAACTTAAAAATGGATTTCAGAAATGCTGAATAACATTAATATAATAAAACGCTAATTTTAACAAACAGAAGAATTAAGTTGTTGCAAAATTAAATATCAGAATAAAAAATGTTGTTATATTTTCACCCTGTTCAAACTCTTATTAATATCACATCTTTTAAAAATGGAATTGATAAGATACTTCGTAGAAAACATTTACGATTTTATAAATATACTTGGGGAGAATTTTCTTTAACATAGAAGGTTGAATTATACACACATATTCTAACAATTGTGTTTTCTTAATAAATTAATTAATGATTCTGTAATACGTTATATAAAAATGATATTTTACGAATTCTAATAATATTGTTTTGTTTGTCAGTGGTACAAGAAAACATTGCATTTGAAACTTAAATATTTTCATGTCTAGTAGTTAATATGCAGTTTTTATGAGAGCTGCGCTTGCCAGATGGGCCAAATATCATGCTGAATGTCTTTATATGTTTTACTCGAAAGAAACTTCATCAGGAACAACAAAATAAAACTAGTTGTCATAAACTCTGCTCAGTTCCCCCTCATATATATATTTTCATTAATTTCTAGCACACGACATGCTATATTAATGTTTCTTAAAAGAAATGAATTTGACCGGTCCCTCGATAAGGTGGCAGACTGAAATGACCCACCTAATAGGCTATCCACTGTTAAGTTCGATATATTTACCATATCCTAATTTGTTAATTTATTTTATTGGGGTGAGTTTCGTAGTTTAGTTTTCAAGTAATTTTATACTATTTTCAATGCAACGATCACTACAATGCAAATTTATATGAAATATTGTTCTATTCTGCTATATTTAAAAAAAAATTAAATTTAGAATAATTTACGAAATTTTCAAGTTAGAATATTCGTAGTCAATGACGCTTAATCCAGAATTATGAAAAATATTTTTAAAGTAGTCTGACATTTTTACGACGAAAATACGTTTTTAGGAAATTTTGCCCTAGTCGCACAAACTAAGCCACTAACCAACTAACAAATTGACGCTTCACAGACGGACACTATATATGAATTTTATTATTTTCGGATTCCTCACACCTGAACACCTGTAAAAAAGTCTCACGTTTGTTCCCCATACCTGTACTATGATGGGGAACTAAAATGATAAACAACTTTATTTCAAAGAACGGTGTCAATGAAATTCGTATAAATCATCTAATTTTCTCCATGCATTTCGCTCCGCTAAACTTTTAATTTAACTAGTCCATTAATGGGACCTAATTCTGGAATTGCCTAATGGCGGTATCAGAAGGAGAAAGTTACAATTCAGCAGCAGTGTAAAATTTAATGCCTCACATCTAATGTGTCCCAAATGAGAAATTATACAGTATTAGCTCTTACATTAGAGGGAAAATTGCCCGGTATTGTATGCCAGATGCAGCGCAAATGCATTCGAATGGACCTTGAAAGCAATATTACGAACTGCAAGGCATAATGTGATTCTGTAAATACGTCCGTAACTGAATATTGCAGCACAATGCCTGGCTGTTACCGATTCAGAAAGCATTTACTTAAATGTTCGGCGCTTAAATTAAAACAATTTTGTTCTTGCATTGTAGCCTTAAGTTAAATTTGAAATCTTCTCTACATTTCAACAAGTAGATGCAGAAATATTTAAATTAAATAGCTTTAGAAGTTGGATATTTCTAATTTTTATGAAATTTTTTTTTCTAATGTGGAACATATCATGAAACTTTTTTTTAAAATACCTCTTAATGTATTTAAATGCATAAAAGACTAATATATATATAAATATATAGATATAAGATCTGAAAGCTATTTTTCACAAAGACAAAATCAAACAAATCAAACAGAAATAACATAACAAGTGAATATGGTATCTGGATAAGTGAGTAGGAGTAATACTTAATAATTGGAATACTTAATACTTAAGAGGACTCTCTAATTATCGTCCCCGGAAGACAAATCCAATGTTATTCTATGGAGAATTTTGCCCCATTATAATTAACTAATACATATTTTAAATTACGTTTTCACATTCAGAAAATTCACAACTGTTAAACAGATTATCGCTTTTTAAAAATTGATATTTTTAATTTTTATTATTTTATTTTTAGGTTGTAAAATGCGAATTTTTACAATGTGACATTTTGTATTTTTAAGCTTAAAAAAGAAATCTTAAATATTGATAAAATTAACTTTTAGAGAACGATAATTTGATTAACAGTTGAGAATTTTCTGAGTGTGAAAACGGAATTTAAAAATATGTATTAGTTAATGAGTTATAACGGGGCGAAATTCTTCATAGAATAACATTGGCTTTTGATTTCGGATATGATAAGTAGAGAGAGTCCCCTTAAGAAAATCCAAAGTAATTAATTAAATAGGAGAATTAATCTGAATACTTAAAGGGCAAATTGTTGCAAGAGGAAGGGCAACACTAAGATGTTTCTGATAATAGCAATGGAGTGAGAGTGATTATTAATTTATAAAGATTTGAAACATGAAGTGAAAGTTGAATTGTACGATAATAAATTGACCAATCGATATTCTAACAAAAACAAAATTTATATACTTAATTAACTATTCTATGGTAAATAATAATTAAAGAAGACTATTATCATATTTTAAAAGATAAATTATTCATAGAATAGTTATATAATAATTTTAAATACAATTAAATATATTATAAATATGCAATCGTAGATAATTCTTATGCTAGAGGATTAATGGCATCACGTAGTAAAAAAGTAAAGTATCTGAGAAATAGTATAAATTCCTTTCTCTCTGCAGTCCTTGAAAATTGTTAATTTATGTTTCAGGAGTAATACAGATTTTGATTCACCTTAATTAAAATTTATATGTGATTATGGATTTCTTATTTCATAGCAAGGTTGATTTTTCGTTTTGATGTATTGGATTTATCGTTAATTATGTGAGAATAACAATTTCTTTCCTTGTTTCACACAGAACTGTGTCGAAAAATTTCATTATATACATACATGAACATATTAAACACACACACACACAAAAAAAAACTAGTTGGCATAGGTGGACTCTGCTCAGTTCCCCATCATATATAGGTTCTCATAAATTTCTAGTGCGAGACATGATAATCATGTTAAAAGAAATGAATTTGACCAACGCTTGATACAGTGACAGAATGAAATCGCCGCCTAATAGGCTATTCACCGTTCACTTAGATATATTTATCTTATTCTAATCTATTAATTTATTTTATCAGGGTCGATTCCGTTGTTTAGTTTTCATGCTACTATTTCCAATGCAATAATCCTCAAAATTCATATTTATATGAAAAATTTACAATTTCGCTATGTTGATAAAATCGTAAATTACGAATAATTTACGAAATTTTCTATTAGAATATTTGTATTCAATCATGTTCAAACAAATATCATAAATGTAATTTTGAAGTTGTCTAATGTTTTATGATCCTCAAAATGGACGTTTATGATCAAATTGCCTTATTCTGACATGTTATGTAAATAGTAAATTCCAAATAACTTACGAATTTTTTTAATTGGAAAAATCATAGTCTATGATATTCATGCCAGTATCCTAAATAATATTTCGAAAGTGGTTTGACATCTTTACGATGAAAATATCCCTAAAAATTGACGTTTATGTGAAATTTTGCCCTATACTGACATGTTAAGAAATTCGTAAATTTCCAATAACTTGCGAAATTTTCAAAGTAGCATATTTATAGTTACTGATGTTCATTCCGGCATCGAAACGGATATTTTAAAACTGGTTTGATATTTTTACAGTAAAAAGTTTCCATTTAATGCACGTTTAAGTGAATTTTTGTCCTATTCTCCCATGTTAAGAAAATCGTAAATTTCTAATAACTTACGAAGTTTTTTAATTCGAATGTTCCAAATGAATAGGATTCTTGCCAGTATCGAAAGTAATATTTTAAAACTGATCTGACCTCTCTGCGATCATTTGTTCGTGAGATATCGTATAAACAGACTAACAAACTAACGGACTAACACACTAACGGACTGACACACTGACACACTAACAGACACCCTACAGACAGACACCATACAAATTTTATCATTTTCGGATTCCTCACACCTGAAAACGTATAAAAAAGTCAAAAAACCGAGGTCGAAAAATTTCACGATTACCAAAGTTCCCCATACCTATAGTATGATGGGGAACTAAAAAAGGTATGTATATATACATTCATTTTATACTGCCAGAATGAAAACTTGAGATAATATTCTGGATTTTTTTTTTTTTTTTTTTTTTTTTTTTTATCAATTTTCTTTAACCATTTTCCTTCAAATGTATTTTTTATTTTTATTTATTTATTTATTTTTTATTATGATATCATTAAAGCATATTCAAAACTATTTTATTCACTTTACGAATATGTGTATGATTACGCATACCTGATAAGAAGAAGCAACATAAACAGAGAAAACTCTTGAATTAAGAAAAACGTTGAAAACATTGCTTAAGTTAATGAGCACGGATTATTTTCAGTGCCTAACTGAAAGATTTTTTCTTGCATTTTAAGCTTTAGGCACTATCTAGATTTTGAGCTTATTAAATGTTTACTTAACTAGATTGTTAAGGAGTGCTGCAATATGTTTTTGGGCTTAAAATTTTAAACTGCGTACTTTTTTACTATTAAAAAATACCCTAACCATTAAAAAATATTCTTATAAGAATTGGATTTTTCATTGTGTTTTATATCTTCTTGTCAGGAATGATTCATTTAAAATCATTCAAAGTCACTGGAAAATTGACGGGATTGTTATTTTATTGAAATTTTAAATTAAATTATATTTCATTAGAATAACTTCGCTTGCATTTACATTCATTTATAATGGTTCTTGCAACATTTCCTGTTACGAATTTTTTTAATCTTTACAAACTAATGAAATATCCCACTATATACAGGGTGATCAATTTAAAAAATACCCGTTGGTTTTTCATATTACCCTTAAATATGACGGATGTGGAAACTATTCTAACACTGAACTATAATTGTTTGAACCTTGTTTAAGTGTGGGAGACAATTTCCAACACTGTTGGACTGTTACAACTTTGTGAGGTAAAACAGAAATGGAGACGCACGATGTTATTTAATCCTGTGATAATTTTATTTATGAAAAACATAATTTAATTCAAATTTTTTACATTATCATTCCTTCATTACATTTACATTACCATTTTTATATTATAATTTTATAGGATTTTACAGAGAAGTCCTTCAAACATCGATCTAAAACAGATCATAACTGAAGAAATCTCGTCAATAACACCAACAATGTGCGAAGTGTGTCAAAAAATTTGATTCGATGTGTTCATGTTTGAATTCAAAGTGGTGGCGAACATTTTCAACATTTTCTGTAAGGAATGGTAATGTAAAAAAATTGAATTAAATTATGTTTTTCAAAAATAAAATTATTACAGGATTAAAAAAATTGTGCGTCTCCATTTCTGTTTTACTTCACAAATAAAGTTGTAACAGTCCAACAGTGTTAAAAATTGTCTCCCCCACTTAAACAAGGTTCAAACAATTATAATCCAGTGTTAGAATAGTTGCCACATCTGTCAGATTTAAGGGTAATAAGAAAACCCAACGGGTACCGTTTTAAACTGATCACCCTGTATATTTCAATTCGTATAATAACATAATTGAGATATATATACACATAACATTTCAAGATTGCCTGAAAAAAAATACATATTTAAAATGTAATACTAGGGAATTATTAGTTTGTTAGATATAATTAATTTATGTTTACATTTGTATTATAATTAATGGAATAAATTAATGATAAATAGTTGCGAGTTAATAAAAGCTAATTCTTTTTCACAAGTATTAGTCATATTTCTGTACTAATAAATAAATGTGAAATGTGAAAAATAGTTCACGCTCTTTTTGTCTAATTTATGCGCAACATAAGTTAAGTCATAATGTACCAGCGAAAACTCTCATTTACTGAGAAAAGATATAACTCAAAATTTGCTATTCAACTAATATTTCACTAGAAATAACCATTTAATCCTTATATTATTAAAAATATATCCGCTTATCTACAGCGATACTACGAGTTTAAGCTCGACAACTTCATTACTTCATTCGTCTAATATCACATTTTAACAACAACTGAGGCAACGAAAACTATTTGAAAAGTCCGTCATTCCTTGACACAGGATTTCCATGCTTCCGATAATCTCGAACTTACATTAGTTCCTTATTGATATATGTGTTTCTACAGCAACCAAGTACATTTGGAAATACTTTGACCACAGCAACTGTCTAAACCTTTGACAGCTTGCCAATAGGGAACAAATGCCTAGAAATGCGAGGGCTGTTGATTCAGAAGACGGAGGCATGTTAAAGCCGACGACAACTGGCTAGTACTATATTATGTAGCATTGGAATGTCATATACCCAGGTGATAATCTGAGATATTGTGAATACATAAAAGTTACATTCGTAATCGTGCAAATTCGGAAATTTGCTTGAATAGTTTGCTCGGTGTTTAAACGCTTGTTATTAACTGGTAACTTACCAGGATATTAAATTCAGAGTATTCTAAATAAGTGATCAAAAATATTTTTCTGTTATGGAAATATCTAAGATATTTACATTCCATTGTGATATCATATTTTACTTAAAAAAATAAATAAGAAAAAAAAAAAAAACTTTATTTTGAATTTTGAAGTTATAAGGGAATGTAAAGATTAAAGTGCTGTTTAATTTATAAGTCAGAGAGAATTGTTTATTTTTTTAATACAATGGAAAAATTATTTCATTTATGATAAAACCACTAAACTTCGAAACCAAACTGTAGAAAAGTCCACTGATATGGTTTTTATACATATATTCTTTTATTCACGATTTAATATATATATATATATATATATATATATATATATATATATATATATATATATATATATATATATATATATATATATATATAATCTCGTGTCACAATGTTTGTCCTCAATGGACTCCTAAACCACTTAACCGATTATAATAAAATTCGCACACCATGTGCAGTTCGATCCAACTTGAGAGATAGGATAGTTTAAATCTCAAATTATAGTCGCAATTTTAATTTATTGCTAATTATTTGTCTGTTATTATTTGACAGTCACAATTATCTGTTAACTCCAAATGATTCTAACAGATGTCGATACCTTTCGACTGGGTTGAAATGAAAGCTGAAATATATTTGGTGCTGCCATCTACGCAAAGAATCTTCAACTTTTTAACCTATTAATAAATTTCGTATAATTCAATTATTTCCACTTTTTAAATTTTTGGTGTTAGCATAGCCGGCCACGTGTTACTTAGACTGAAGTGTAAATTGAATTCATATTATAATGAAGATAATACAGTGAAATTAATCCTGTTTTTTACTTATTTGTGCTTCATTGATCAAAACTTTATAATTTAATCTGTATATATATATAAATTACGTGTCACGATGTTTGTCCGGGGTAAACTCCTAAACTAAGGAACTGATTTTGATGAAATTTTGCACACTGTGTGCAGTTTGATCCAACTTGAGAGATAGGATAGTTTTTATCTCAATTTATTGTCACAATATTGTTTTATTGCAATTATTTGTTAATTATAGACCTTTATTAAAGTTGCTCCAAAATATCTGTGAGTTCCATTAATTTAATTGTTGCCAAAAAAAAAAAAAAAAAAAAAAAAAAAAAAAATACGAGTTCATTTTCTTTCGACATAAAAATAAATACATTTAATCAAACGTGAACGTTAAAAAATTATAAAAAGTTAAATTATGCATCTCACGAAAATTGACGTCATAATCAATTTAAAGATTTTATACACATTGATAAAGTGCTAATGTAGTTCTATCATAGATATAGTAATATATATAGATCTCTCATCCCCATGTTATCGTAGAAAGATTTTTGATGCCGAAAAAAGATAAAAAATAAAAGCTTTGGAAACAGCCATTAAGTGGTATTGAAAAAAAAAAAAAAAAAAAAAAGAAAGAAAGAAAAAGAAAAGAAAGAAAGAAATATGAATTTGAAACTGTATCTGGAGTCTTCCATTCCCCTTTAGCAAATAAATTATTCATAAATTTTATTTGCTAAAATATTAGTATGTATTCCCGTGTGTATTCACTCGGGGAAAGACGGCCATATTTTGGTAAAAACGTCGTCTTTTCCCAAATGAAAAGGAATAACTTTTTTCTCCCCAATGATCACTCTATTCTATATATGCTATACTATATCTATGAGTTCTATACGCAAGCGAAGTGTGACTCACTGACCGTCTGTGCAGCCAAGAAAAAGATTTCCTATGTTAATTGCCCACTGGATTTTTTGTAAGAAATTATTAAAAATCGAGGAAATTTATTTCCCGATTTTAATCCTTATATTTGGGTATAGATATGTATTAGTTATCGCGGGTGTTAGATTGAATTATTTTGCTGTCAAATTGACAAAATTTTAATTTTAAATTTTTAAACTCTGTCGCCCTTGGCTTTTTTTATTATTATTATTATTATTTGGCGATCAAAAGCGTAACACGAAAATATACATGCCAGATGTATGCATTGTACGAAATGGTAATATGTATTATTCATTGTACGTATGTATGACATGTAATATGTATTGTACGAAATATTGTTTCATATTATTCATTACTCTTTTAATATAAGTTGTTAAAATAACCATGATTTTTGAAAGGAATTAAATATTTTCGCCAGATAATTTGGCGATATTCTTTTTTTTTCGCCAAGGATGACAGAAATGAAATCTATTCCGCTGCAAAATATTAGTATCTTACATCAGATATTTTATTTAGACATTTGAAAACAAATTTGACTTCAAACTATGATAGAATATTTATCATTTTCCTTTTAATTTGTATATTATTAGTATATTAAAATTTAAAAGCATGGTATATAAAAAGTTTTTTTTTTTTTTTTTTTTTAAATCTTATAATTATTCTTATCTTAATCCTCAATGTTTCCCATCTTTATTGACTTGAATTTACTATTAAAATTTTAACATACTCAAAAACTTCTCATCACTTCGTTAAAATACACTAAACTTTTCCAAAATCTTTTTGTATTTAAAATGATACATGTATTTACTTTAAATGTCCAATATTTCATAAGATTTCCAATTTTAAAGTTTTAAAATATTTATCAAATTTACTTATTTTTCTGGTTTAGCCTTATTGTTTTCCCTTTTATAACTACAGCTGTTGCCCTCTTTAAAATATTTAAAATGATGAGGTCATTTAATAGTAAAATTATCCATTATAGCATATATTATATTTCACTCCTCCATAAAAATTGATTTTAAAATCGTCTGTTTCTTTTATACTTTTATTTTAATAGAATTTTAATAGAATTTAATTTATATATTAGTCATTTTAGCAATTTTATCCAAAGTAGCATTAGAAATAATATATATCACTTCTCCATTAAAATTTATAGGACCCTACAATAAAATTAATTTGTGCTTAATATCAACACTACGAAAATTTTTATCAATCGCTTCCAAATTTTGACCTAAGTTTCAAATCTCAACCCTGTGGGTTTTTACATCGGCTACAACGTTTTCGTCTTTGTTCGTAAATAATAATTTAACTGTACTAAATAGTTTACAGCCGTATAATTCAACGTATAACTTAGTCACAGCAACGCGTGGCCGGGTCTGCTAGTATATATATATATATATATTGTTGTACACAAATATGTGTGCATATTAAAGATTCATGTAAAAGTGTAAGATATTATATAAGCATGTGACAGAAATGCAGACGGCAACAAAATTAAGTAAGCATACATTCACATTTGTCATATATATATATTTTAGTTTGATAGCTAATTTTTATCACCAACTTATTTTTTTATAAACAGCACAAGACTAAGATCATGATTCGACAAACATTTACTTAGCAAAGCAGTATTAGGTGTACACCTTTCACATAGGAATTATTGCTAGCACTTTAATGATTTTGCTGCCGATTGTATGTAAATAAGTAAAGCATATATGTCTATATGTATATATGATAATTTATTAAGCATAGAGCATTCAACACGAGAAAAATTAGATCTCTTTGCCACATTTTTTTTTCACCAGTAGGGTAGGTGCTCCAGTGATTGACATGCTCCAGTAATTGGCATCCATCCCGAAATAATTAATGAATAAGAAAAATAATAAAACCATATATTTTACCTATAAGAATTTTAACATTTTATGCCAAACACTGGAGCGTAGGGTTCTAATAACTTGTAAAATTAATAACAGTGTAAAACACTTTAACATAGGGTGTCAATTACTGATAAAAGGAAAAATTGGCAGTGCCAATTATTGGAGCACTGAGTAGATGTAAAATAAAAATTCATAAAAAAAAAATATATATTATCAAACGTACAAATTTTAACATATATATGTTTCTGAATGTTTTTCATGCCATATGTATTAACTTATGATTTCTAAAAATATTTTCTGATAACTAGAACATTAAAAATGTGAGAGATTGTTCTAAAAGTGTCAGTCACTGGAACACTTACCCTATATGTGATGTAGAAATTACATATTTAAAAAAAAAATTATATTTAATTAAATTAAAATCTATTTTAACGTTTTATATAATACTGTATCCGTGTAGTCAGTAATAGTCTTTAATTAACCGCTGAATTCTTTCTCGATCACTAAAATAAAACAAAAAGTAAGTGGGAAAGAAAATCTTGATGTAAGCAAAATCCCATTATATCATTTCGGTTTTAAAAGAATACCTCATTGCTTCTTATGTCTGTGTAAATCAAAGTCTGATAGCTAACGTACTTTTGATCAGTTTCTCAAAATTATCCTTGAAAAAGAATTAATTATATTACTTTCTTAAACATCTGCTGTTTATGGTTTTTCATTTCTCATATCTGAAGTTTGGCGATATTCTGGGGTTAATATACCATGGCAAACCTGCTCTCAGTAATCAAAATTAATAACTTAATGAATATACAACTGATCTAAAGAAACCATTTTAGAAGTGTTCTTTGCGGCGAAAAATTGTATGTCAACATGATCGTGATTTTTGATTTTGGCTAAAATTTTAGACTCTCTCTCATTAACCACCGTGATGTAAAGATGCCTTAATACTAGATTAGGATTACATATTATTCGTCGCTCTCTTTCATTCCTTGCAGTCCCCAAACAAAATGTACTGTTTTCTTTTAAATTTGACTATGGTGCCACTATACTTTTTAGGATACTGTCGTATATCTTGTTGTTCAGCTCTTTTGACTTCTAAATAAAAAGGTTTTTTGAATTGTCATTCAGAGGTATTTGTTCACGGCCAATTTAGTTTGAAAACATCGAACCTGAGCGTTGTTACTATACAAGCAATTTCGTCCGGCTAATTCTCAATTTAACGAACTTTGGTGCCTCAGAGAAAGAAATACAACCAGAGCACCAGACAAATACTATTGCACTCAAAATGTCATTAAATGCAACAGAGGTGAACAAAATTACAAAGATTTTAATCTTAATAGGAGAAATGTGCAAAACTTTTGATTTGTATAAAAGATAATTATAATGTGTACAAATTGTCATTAAAAATTCACAACTTGATATCATTTGTTAAAACTAGAATTAGACTATTTATAAAATATGTATAAATGTATATAGCAGCAATAATAATATGCTAAATTTAGACCATAAATAATAAACGAAGTTGAAGAAAAAAATGCCATATAGAAACTACATTTGATGAAAATGTATATAAACATTGCCAAAAAAATGTATGTGTGTGTGTGTGAAAAAAAAGAAAAATACACATATGAAGTAACTGTGTAAGCGGAAAAATGTCAATAAATAATTTTTAGAAGAAGTAAAAAATTGTGACATTGTAACAATGTAATTCTGTATTTTATGTATACATGCATTGTAAAACTTGTGAGAAGATCCTTTAAAAATATTAAAAATATAATAAGTATAAGCTACTATTTATCTGTATTTTTCTCAATATTTTATTCTTATTCGAAGCTTAGTTCAAGTTTAGGTTATATCGAGTTGTGCGACATCTTACCGTTATTCAATTAAAACATTGCATTTAAAAATTATTTTGTGGTTTTTAGTTCACATTTCAATAAAAGCGTGTTTTTTAGTCTTTTAAAAATATAATTTTATTTTATTTAAAAAAAAATTGCAAGTAATCTATCAATCAACTACTCGCTAATTTTCATCAAACTTACACATACATACATACGTGCACATTATATGCATGGGTAATATCAAAATGTACAGTTAATTTAACACATACATCATAAAAACAAAGCCGCAAAACAATCTATGTTTTTGACAAATAATATACTTTTGTTAGATTATTTGTAATCAGATAAATGAGGTCTACATAACTGATTAAAGTATAAAAATAAGAGAATGTAATGATTTTTAAAATGTAAAGTACACCGATATCAGAAATACAAAAATCCAGAACAGGATTTTATTTATGGATTAGGTTTGAATTCAAACGATATTTTCATAAAATAACATAAACAAAACCCAACAAAATGTACCAATCTAAGTAATTCAGAATAAAAACTAGTATCTGGTGGCCATCACAAAACTTTCTTCTATATAATTCTTTCAGTTAGCGGAAACAACAGTGTCACCTATCGGTAAACATAAACAAATATTTAATCCTAATTTCTCCCAATAAAGATTTTACATATACAAGCTTGGTGAAATTTTAAATAACAGATGCTAAGATGTAGTCATATGAAAAATCGCAGAAGGTGATAAAAAGCAGCACCACCTGTCGGTCGATACATACTCAAACTTATTCAGAGTTTTTTTTTTTTTTTTTTTTTTTTTCATTATATGATCATTTCATAAATCAAGTTTGGTACGTTTATACACTGCAGATGCTAAAATATAAGTTCTCCACAGACGGAAAAATTATAATTTAGCAGCGTTACCTATCGACCGATATACACCCAAAATATAGCAGCATTTCTTTTTATAATGATAATCACACATATCTAGTTTAGTGCATTTATACGTCATAGAAACTGAGATACATGGGGAAAAATTGCTACACAGCTGCGTCACCTGAGCCCGATATGCACAGAAATTGAGTCATCATAATGTCTCATAATGGTCTTTTTAAATACCAAATTTTGTGCCAATATATGAAATAGAAGCAGAGATATAGCCTTTCCGTAAATGGAAGAAAGCGCAGCATAGTAGTGCGACTAATTGGGCGATTTGCACAATTAGGTATTAAACTTTGTTAAAGTCGTATTTTTTTTTTAAGTTATCTGCATTAGATGTTGAGATAGAATCATCACAAAATTTTTGTTATGCTCACACGCAGGCATTTTTCCAAAATTTACAGACCTCTAAAAGCATGTAAAACCAGAAGTCGATAATTTTTACAAATCCAATACTAAATACAGAATATAGTAAAAATAACACGTACTTCTAGTATATACTATATTTAGTTTCATAAATACTACTTTGTGATATGTAGATAGAATTTAGAAAGGGGAAAGCCATCTCCATACTCGATGAAATTCTGTTGTATTAAACACAGACAGATACTAATTTAAAATTTTATCTTAGTCTTTTTAAATAAACAAACAATTCACGCGCTTATAAAACAAATTTCATTTTTGCTTATGTAAATGTATTAAACGTTTTTCAAAAAAGGTAACGACTCTACGAAAACGGAAATGACACGTTTTTTCATAAACAGGTTACAGCCCCGCTAAAACAAAACAAATTATCGAAAGTGTAAAAAGGAATTTCATAATTTTGGGATTCGGGCGGAACATTCTCAGTTGACAGCTAAGATTTATTTCCCTGAAGCGACACAAAGACTTTAGACAATGCAGATGAAATAGATTTCGACAATCGGACTCGAAAGACATTCGTAAAGAGTAATTTTTTCCTCTTTTCCAAAGAAAAATACGCCATTCGCTGATAAAGTATTACCAAGCAAACAGCTATCATTTTGTTTGGGATTCTTCAGGAAAAACGTGATTTGGATAAGAGGGAATGGATATATATTGGAAAAGATAAAATATCGGTCAGAACGTTCTGGTAAATATAAAGTAAAATATGATACTAATATTATGAACTCTCTTAAAATGAGCGAGTTAACTTAACTTCCCAAACATGAGGTTTTTTCCTTGCAAATTGACTTGAGTTATAGTTCCAGTTTACTCTAGAGAATTTACTTTAAATTAACTCAAGCCGAGTTAATTTCCTTCTTTCGTTTCAAAAGAGAACGCAGGATTATTGTTTGAAGTAACATTTTTACATTTTAATTACAAAATAAATTACACAGACCTACAAAAATGAAGTGGACAAAATTTGATTTGATAATTTCAGCTGATCTTTATGTTTTTTCATATGCTGAAACCGAAAATGCAGCCCTTTTTTCTCTATCACGTATAGATTTTTGTCAATAAAGGGTGTTTACCGACACATTTTCTTACATATACCATCATAACAATAGGTTGGTTGGTATAGTTTTAAGTCGCACTAGTGCTTCACAATTACAACAATAGGTATCTATGATTAATTAATTATGGAAAAATACTATGAAACTTACAATATAATTATATTGGTGGAAGAGTAATGGAAGAAATTGTATAGGCAGTATTGGCAAAAATCTATACGTGATAGAGAAAAACTGGCTTCATTTTCGGTTTCAGCACACCGAAAACATAAAGATCAGTCAAAATTATAAGATCAAAATTTTACATGTCGACCTGTGTTATTAAACTGGCGCTCTACTGACTCGGTTACCGTGGCCCGGTTAAGTACAAATAGGAATAAAATAATTTAGTAAATTAATGAATTATTTTAAATAAAAGTATCATTTATCACTTGCTATACTTTTTTTGGGGAATGAAAAACATGCTTATTTCATTGCTAATGAAATAAAGTGTGATGATATACAAGGTTATTCAAAATGATGTACGGTTTTTAGCATATTTAAATGAAGTTAATTATAAACACTTACCACAACAAATTTAAAGGAAAGGATAACTTGAAATTTTTATTTAATGACATTTTTAAGTATTTTATATGACTTTTTTCGAGGCACGCGGACAATGCCAAGATGATAGTCATTTCTTCTCACATTTCTTTTTCAGTATTTCTAGTGTTCCTAAGTTCAGAGCATTAACAATGTGTGTTCATACGTCATTTATATTTCGTAGCTGTGGTAGCACAAACGCTACGTATTTCACAAATCTTTACAAGAAAAAGTCGTCACATGGAGAATTGTCTGGTGATCTTGGAGGCCAAAGAAACATCGCTTTGATATTTGTTCTGACGTAACCAAAAAAAAAAAAAAAAAAAAAAAAAAAAAAAAAATCACATTGTTATAGAATTTACGCACTTCCAGTGTGGAAGCGCGGGGAAAAAGTATTTGAAATAGCCTTTTTTTTTAAACAGGTTCTGGTACGTCTCTGTTTAAAAATTGACTAAATTAGATGTCAGATTTCTTTCTCTTTTCTTTCTCTTTCTTTCTTTTTCCCCCTGAAAATCGGATAAGAAAATCGGATAATTAAGGATGGTATTGTTTAAAGTTAACAATTGATCATATCAATCAGATATTTTTTATAATAATTTTGAAATACAAAAACATTTATGTGTAAAAATATTTAATCATCTAAAAATTCCAAGCAGATTGGTTGTATTTACGCAGATTGGTTGTATTGATTCTTTTTTGTTATGTTTTCAAATCGATTTTATTATTATTATTATTTCTTTTTCATTCATAACAATTTTTTTAAATATTATAGATAATCTTGAATAACCTTGTTGTAAAGTGCTATTGTAGGTCATCTTGAATAACCTTGTATATTATGTTGTTTAAAGTGCAAGTATAATGGCACTTTAAACAACAACAAAAAAAATTATAATGTAAATTTATTATACGTGATAGTGAATAAATATCTAAATCTTTACAGTTTGAAAAACAATTGGAAATTTTATATTTAAATAAATATATATATATATATATATATACATACACCACAATGATATCTAACTTTTAATAATTGTTTGTGTCTATCATTTATAGCTTTAAAAATATTATTTCAACCATTTTTAATAAAAATTCTCATTAAAATATTTTTGAATGTTGAAAATTGTATAAAACAATTTGACAAAAATATTTTCATATCTGTTTTTCGACTTGCTTAAATTTTTGCAAAATTACTGAAATTATATGCACTAATATATGATTATTTTAGTTTTTAAAGTGGTACGCCACGAAGAAATGTTCTTCATTCACCATTTTTCTATAAAGACATTCTATACGGGTATGACCATAAATTTTGTTAACACATGATGTAGCATTCTTTTTCAACAAAATAATACATTGCAGGTTAAAAATGGTTGTTTAATGTAGCGTAGCGAAAGACAAATAGTTTTACAATAACAGAACAAAAGATCAATTGTTGGGGTGCTACTAAGATGAATATGTTGCCAATATATCACTGTCGAATAAGGAAAGATATTTTTTTCAACATATCACGGAACCCTTAGCGAATTTAAAATTTAGTTAGAGTGTGAGTTTAATATATGCGTTTCTTTAAAAAGGAAAATAATCGTAATATTAATTAAAAAAAATAATTGCTTTCGAAATGTACACTAAGTTTAACTTTGAAATTTTTAGGAAAAAAAAAATGAAAAGCTATTTTTTGAGTGGATAATTTTATAACAATATTTAAAAAATTAAAGTCAAAATGATGAGAATAGTGATAAAAGAAGACAACAGCTATATTTAAGACTCGGTGAAAATATTTCATAAAGGAAATATGTAATTTTAGTAAGTAAAATTACATGTATGAATAACATTTAAATGAGAATTATATACTGTCAATTTCTTGGCTATTGTTATATAAATATATACATAGGCATGTATAACGAGAGAAAAATATATAGATATAAATGTTTGTTTTGCAAATACTGTAATACATACGTGTGTGTTTTTTAAAGAGTAGATTTTTTTAAAGTTCTCATATATATATGTGTAGATACATATTATGATTTTATTTGCATGTATATAATGCTTTTGTATATATATATATATATATATATGTGTGTGTGTGTGTGCGTGTGCGTGTTATGACTTAAGAATTTATAACTGGTATTCGAATGCAAAACTCATCTAAGACAATTTTATTACAAAAGAACAGGGATTTGATTCAGTCGTTTCTTAATAATTTCCTGATTTTTTTTATTCTCTTGAAGATCATGGAATGTTTATACAATAAACTGAAATCTCTAAATACTATCCTTACAAATAGCATAATAAATGAACTTTTCAGGTTTACTAATTGAAATTGCAGAAACACAGAGAAATTACATAAAATGTCGATTTTTTTTTTTTTTTTTTTTTTTTTTTATATATATATAACAGCTGGTAGTATAGTACAATACAAATACGTAACAGAATAGATCCAGATTATAATTTTTTATGTGTTTTATTACAGCATATGCAATTTTACTTTTCGGAAATGATATTTCCAATTAATTATTACGTAATTGAAACATATTAAAATCATACAAATAATAATACATTCTAATCACGTTTTCAATAACAATTACTATGCATGCAGTGAACTGTAAAAATGTAGTTAAAATAAAATTCCATAATTTTTTTTAAATGATGTACATACATGCTGATAATATTTATGATAATACATTTGTTCAAATACATATATACACACTACATCATACTCTGCAAATATAATTGAAAAATGAAACCATGTGAAAACAATTTCTTTTTATTTAAAATTTCTTCAAATTCAGACCGAAACATATTAGTTTGGATAATAAAAAATAAATATAATCTCTTCCACAAAAAG
The DNA here is from genome assembly GCA_963930645.1 of Salticus scenicus. Lineage (NCBI taxonomy): Eukaryota > Metazoa > Arthropoda > Arachnida > Araneae > Salticidae > Salticus > Salticus scenicus. The sequence continues at coordinate 91,509,240 of OZ005650.1, forward strand.
AATTTTTTTTCCATTTCCTCTTTTGTATAGTTTCATTTCCAGCATAATAAATAATCCCCAAAATAATCGTTTTTTAAATAATTTATGCAGCCAATCTTCTATAAAAATAGAGTTGATTTATCCATACAGTTTTCAATAATCGCAAAAAAAGGGGAACAAGCCTTCATTTACAAGTAGTAATTCAATAACAAAATAAACTCAGACATGTAAGAAAAGAAATGGCTCCACAAAATATTGTTTGAATCCCGTTTAAGAATAAATGCGGCTAACGATGCTTTTAAATGTCTTTATTTTCTTTCTTTGAATAAAATATGTACATCGACTTAGATTTTATTAAATTTTCTCTAAGATAACAATAGATAAAGGGGAGAGGATATACGAAATAATAAATGATCTCGTTCATGTTTTGCAACAATTCAAATATAATTCGCTGTTGTATAAAATGAATGCTGATCCAGAATTGTTTGTGTCATAACTAGCGTTATTATTCTTTGTCAAATTTAAGAAAGCACTTTTAGTTAATTTTTCACGTTTCTCGTTTGTTATTTTTTCTTTTTACTTTATAATGTTAGAAGCGCATTCGATAATTAAGGTTTTAAATGATCGTCAGACTGTAAATCTGCAAATTTCATATTTCTTTTCTTCAAATGAATTTTTCATCTTTATTTCCTTGTTAAAAGAGATACATAATTTTTATTTTTCTTAAAAAAAAAAAAAAAAAAAAAAAAAAAAAAAGAAAAAAGAAAAAGAAAAAGATAATTGTCGTAAAACTACAGTAGTCGTATTTTCAAAACAAATTCAAACTGTAATTAAACTCATTTGATTACATGGACATCAACTGAGGTTTGATATTAGAATAATGAGTCTTAGCCTAAATTAAGAAATGTTTGCATTCTCCAGATGTTAGTCCTTCAAATATGTTAATGCTAATTTTTATGTTTTTCAGGTGTTGAACGTGGATAAACAGATTAGTTTGATACGAGAACTGCTGCTGTATGTATTCTGTTGAAAGTATTGACGCTGGAATTTATGCCAAAGAAAAGGGAAACATTCCAACACCAAAAAACATGATTTAAAAAGTTCAAATCTGATATTTTGTACTATCAGATAACTATTCCCACAACATACAGGTCAGCCATTATTCAGGCTGCATCAAAGAAGCAAGTGAAACCTGCATCCTAGGTCCATTTGTCTATGGTACCCCCATTCCCATATTTTGAAATATTATGCATGCACATTATAATTATAATAATAAATATAATAAAACTAAGGAAAGCTATATTATTCTTCGATACATCAATCACTGTGTGAAACATTGCGTATAATAATTAACTCATATTTAAAGAGTAAATTAATTCTAGTGCAATCATGAAAAATATTGCTTTATTTGGTTTCTCCTTTGAATATATGATTAAATACGCAGAATCAAAATTTTTATTTAATTACTAATAAACAGACAAATGTTATGTTTATATTTTCAACAAATAATACGGAAATTATTATATTTCATAAACAGACAAGCCGCTTTGTTTCTAAATATTAACTTTACAGCTTTCTGTTTGTTAATTTCTATTTAAATCATTGCATAAGGTTATTATTTTAAAAAGTAATTCTACTCATAAAATAAAAACGTGTTTGAGTCGTAGCAAGTAGCTTCAAAATTTATTTGTGCTAACGATTGAAAATCTAATCGGTTTTGAATTCCAGTTACTTTTTATATTTGAATTTGTGTATAAAATTGAATCTTTTTCATAATTTAATAAATTTATGAATTTTACCTCGCTTTTTATAATCGATAAAACGATAATTTTCAGTTTTAATTATCTTTTATATGAGATTTCCTTTTCAAATCCTAGTCATTTTTCAAATTTTAATCACTTTCATTTCCACTTCCACCATTCAAATTTTAATCACATATAAAAATTTGGCGCCCGTAGGCCCAGGCCTCATGGGCCTAAGCCTAAATCCTCCCATTCTGTCAGCCAGTAGCCCCTGAGTGCCAAGGTAACAAACAAAAAAGCGTTGTAAGGTATTTGCATGTAAGACGAACAAAAGATGCTGAGTAGTCCGACAAGAACTAACACCAGCCCATAACATGTGACAGGTGAAGATCCATCGACACTTGCTTGTAAACCCCACCGATTATTCATTCCTTATATTACGTATCATAACATGAGATGAAACTGGAATTCATTTTTGCAATCCAGATGCCTGGAATTAGTGATTGGATCATAATCAGACAGTTGAACTCGTCTAAAGAGGAAGATACAACCAGAAAGGCATGTTGTGGTGGAATTATGATGGACTTATCCACCATGAATTTGTATCCAAAGATCATGGTAACATTGTGTTTCTTTATTTTGATTCACCCATGTAAAACTGTAACTTCTTCGCTGTAGAGGTCCACATATGTGGACCTACATTCTTTGCTTTGTAAAATCTAAACTGTTTAATATTTTTACGTTTTGGCTAGACTAATATAGAGCTGATTAAATTAGCTTTAAAAAGATACCAATATATCATAGCATAAAACTAAGTTAATTTCTGAAATGTACTGCTATTTTGTATAGTTTTGGAAAACAGTTTCAAAACAGCGTGGTTCAAGAAAAGTATGTAATTTTCATAATTATATAACGTATTTATACACTTTACCATAATAATAATAATAATAATAATGAAAAAAAAAAAAAAAAAAAAAAAAAAACTAACATAGATTTATTTATTCAAGGGCATCAAATTTTAATTATGTTACAGTAGAGTCCTGCACGGGTCGGGTTTTACCCGACCGAACACGACAAATGAATTTTATATCAACCCGAAATCCGACCCGCAAGAGAAAAAAAATTTTCAACCCGACCCGCGGGTCGGGTTCGGGTGAGATCGGGTTACCCGACCCGATGCAACTAAAAGCTTTCAAATGTTATTTAAATTGTAATTCTAACTTCGGGTGCGAAGAGGCTAAAGAACTTGGTGGCATTAAGTTAAAGACATAGTTCATACCTTGCCCCATGAGATTATCATGTTTTAAGGTCAATGTCTCACTCTTTTAAAAGCAGATATTTCAATAATAAAGATGAAGTGAAAACTAATAACAAGAAATTCTCTGTTTCATAATTTAAAGACAGGTATCCAAGATTTACCGGAATATTGATTGAAAAACTAAAACATAATGTTTTGTTATTTTGATGAATAAAAAGCATAAACCATTAAATTTTTCTTACATTGTTCATTTTGGCATCAGACGGCTAGCATAATTTATTATTTACCATAGTATATGTAAATATAGTATATGTAATCGATGTATCATAGTATATGTAATTATAATGTATGTGATCAATGAAATCAAAAGTATCACATGTAAATAGTTATGTCATTATTTTTGTTGTTACCAAATTGAAGCCGATTAATGAGAATTAAAACATTAACCAGCTTACATTTGTGATACTTTTCTGTGCTTTCATATATTCTAGAAAGCTCGTGTGCATAAATGCAACGTCGTTGGAGTCACAAGAGTTTCTTCATCGTTTCGAGTACAAAAAAGACAGAAAAAAATTCTTAATCACTTAGGAATTTAACTTTTACGAAAAGTATTTTGCTTTTCCTTGACATGAGTACTTACCTGTATATTAAAACAGTTAAGAGAATTCATATTTTTTAAAAATATTTTTTTACATTTGCGCAAATAACATAAAAATTCTAACCAATCAAATTACCCCTAGATCTCTTTATATTTTTGTTAAAACAATTTTGGTACATATGATAAAATTATAAACAAGATGTAGTTACCTTAAATATAAAAATCAAGTCAAATAAACACATCATGTGGATTTTCTATATACCTGCAAAAAAGAGAGAAATAATCAATACATTTTAAGTTGGAGTGTTTAACATTTCTACTTTATTACAAGAAAAAGTAAAAATATTCGAAATAATCAAATAAACCATATAATCAAATAGCTATAAAATAATTAAATAATCTAATAAACAAGTAAAAGTAATCAAATAAACCGTAGTACAAATATGAAAAAAAAAAAAAAAAAAAAAAAAAAAACCTGACTTCTGTTTTTTGATAAATTTGTACATTTGTTGCTATGAATACGACTTAAAGAATGTCTGTCTATTTGTGTTTGTTCTTCTGTTTGTGTCTCTGTCAAAATTTTATGGGCGCTTTCGCTTTATCTCCCAAAATAATGGACAGAATTACACACAACTCTATATATTTGGTTGGACTTTTGTTGGTTTTATTATGGCATATATCACTCAGCAGCTGCTGTGCTGCAACTTTCTCTATTTAGAACAAGGATGTGTAGTTCAGTTTCTGTAGCGAATAAATGCACAAAACATGAAACGTGAGATGTCTATTATAGAAATAAAAATATACTAATTTATTATTGGTGTATATCGGTCGACAGGTAGCACTGTTTTCTCACATTTTGCGATTTTTCAGGAATGACTAAATTCAGCATCTATTATATGTAATTGCATCCTGTTGTACTTTTTAAAAAATTGTGATACGTTGATTGCATTTCTGTAAATGCTATCCGGTAGGCGTCACCTTTTTATGGAATGCTAGAGAAGATAATTTGGTTATAGTCACATTTTACTAGTTTAGAGAGAGAGCATCTACAAATTAGAATTAACCACATAATATTTTTTTTATTTTGAGATGTTGTCATTTAAGAAAAAACTGCAATGTAAGGTTATATTTAGATTGATTATTCTGCCTACATATCGCCTTAAATTATATATATATATATATAAAAGTAATGAAACGGCATGTGTGCTACAACTTAAAGCCCGCTGTTCTAATATATTCATAGTTGGAAATATTTCAGACTTTTAACTCAGATTTATCATAATTATTTTTTATAGAAATATATCTCATTTATTTTCTATGTCTAAATAAATTGAATGTAGTAAAAAGTTTCCAGGGAGAAAAAGTAGACTTATCAGATATGCGTATTCATAGAAATTTTGATGAGAACATTTTACAATTCTTTTCAATATACAGGGTTGCCACGGGCTACATATTTTCCCCCTGACAGTTCCACCATATATTTTATTTTTTAACTGTAATCTTAAATAATATGTTTTTCCACCCCAAAATTTCATTTTTTTCTCAAAAATGTCACTTAACATGTTCATCTACTCAACTCTTCAGTTGTTTGAAATTTCTTTGACAGTCATATTGTTGACGTGAAATATACAGCATATATTTTAAGTTACTGCTGTAGCTGCCCATTTTTTTGCCTGTGTCCTTATCTCCTTCGGTACGAGATAATCCCTAGCATCATAAGAGATACCGATGCTTGCAGAATAATCCTAGGAACATGTTTTGATTGGTCTGGAAATTATAAGACTTTAATTAACGAAGTTATCAATTAAAAACGTCGAATAAATCATGCAGTTCGTTGCCAACTTGCAAATAGTTTTTCTTAAATGTCGTTTTTCTGGCTCAAATCATCGTTACGAAGTATTCTTTATTTTAAATTGAGATATATTTCTCATGAGAGGGAGTTACGGGCTCCTTCAGTACTTGTTATCTTTACCCACAAATTAAAATATTAATTCACATATTCAATAGTTACTATGCATAATGAATAATGAATCGATTTGTTTTGTGTAAACTTGTAAACTTAAAATCAATCCTATACACACCATTTTATATAGAAACCATTTGCTTTTAAGCATCTGAATAATGTATATTAATTTTATTATTTTTAATGCAGTATAAAGATTTTAAAACGCACTTAAAAGAAATGATGTCCACAGACCATGATGTATCGACATTATTTTGCGTGTTTCTGTACACAAGGCATTTTACTCTATATGCATAAAAAAAAGAGAAAATAAAAGAAATTTTATGCAAATCAGAAATATTCGTACCTAAATCGTTGGAAGACCCATGTCTTATAACTAAACGCTTGTTATGCCCTGTATAGTTATGTCTAAGATATTTTGATACTTTTTCAAATGCAATTTTTTATGCGTTAATAAATGTACAGTAATACCCCAAAATTTGCATTTTAAATGTTACAAATGAAAACAAATATAAAATCGAAATTACCCCCTAAAACAGTATTTACTTTACGATATGCATTCCCTTAATGGGCTTTGTTAACACGAAATCGAAAATAAATAGTCTAGAACACCGAGAGCTTAGTACATCAACTACATCAAACAGATTCAACTGCATTATCCTTTCTAAATTACATTAAAATAATTACACATCACGCTTATCTGCAACCATTAATTAAATGAAAATTTCACCATCTACACGCCACTAAAACTCGAATATCACAGAAATGTTTATGATTCACGATAACACGTAAATGAGGATACTTAATCTACCCTAGATTAAGTATCCGCACATTTCCATAACAGGTCAAGAACTATACTTAGATGAGAATATGCTTTGAGATTGAGAAAAGATGAAGGTCGAATGTTAAAAAAGCACTTTCTTTATCATTCGGATCTGTCTCAATCGTCGCCTTTCTAATGAAATTTGCAATCCGATAATCGCATAAAATGAAATGAAATAAATTTTACATTGTTGGAGAAGGACTTTTTTTTTCGTTGCTCGAAGTTTTCAATAATGAGATATTATCATAAATGAATGCAATGGTTTTGAGTTGAATTGTAATTCATATTGAATCACTAACAGTGAGTTTAAGAATCAACGTAAAAAAAAAAAGAGAGAGAGAGAGAGACACACACAGAGAGAGAGATTAGTTTTATAAAAATGTAAACTTTTTTTTTTCTCTCCAAAAGTTTCCCATTGGTTTAAAATGACGCAATGGTAATTTCCTGCCAATTATCCTTACAATACAAAAGACATTGTTTATCATGAAGAGAAAATGGTTAAGGCACGTGTATTATATACTAGCAAACCAGTGTGAAATTTTCCCACTTCATTTATTTATTTTCTTCTTATTTACATTTAAAACTTGAAACTCATAAACCTTATACCAATTTCCCCACCAAATTTGCATAGTAATTCACCAGAAGTCAAATTATTATTAGAACCACATTAATATTGTACGATAGTGAAAACAAAACCATTCAAAGAAAGGTTTCAAAATAAAATTCGTGTCTGACGACCCAATTTTCATACTTGCGCAGGCAGTACAGTTTTAATATAAGGCCTTCATGGCGACTTTTTTAAGTATACGGCCCCCATGGTGATTTTTGTTGCCATGTTGGCGATGCTTATTCATTTATTTTGACATAATTTTTTGTTTAAAAAAACTACCTATTTTGATTATACTTTTTATTATTGCGTTTTTTAGTCAATGTTTGGCATTAATTCATATTGTGTTTATATATTTAAAGTATTGCTAGCTTTAAAATGAAGCGTGCAAAGATTGTAAAGATGCAACTTTTAAAATACATTTTCCTATAAAAAGATGTCATCAGATAAATGTCGTCATTTTTTCTGATTAAATCATTGAACTAGGTCCGCGTTCTTAAATATTGCCGATAAATATTATTTTTTGTCCTCGCGTATTTTATTAAATATGTCACTATCGTATCGCTTCTACAAAATTTAATTATAACTGGACCACGTTAGAGAAATATTATACAGATTATCCGCTAAAAGACTCTTTAAAGACACGTGAATAAAAACATTTAATTTAAATTAAAAACTTAATTTATATTAAAAATTATATAGATTAAAAACATTTAATTAAAAAAAAAAAACTTACTTTAAACCATCAAAGCATCAGCAAAAAGCTTCGATGTATACAATTTTTAATGCAAATTAAGTCCTTTATTTAAATTAAATGTTTTTATCCACGTGTTTTTAAAATGTCTCTTAGCACATAATATGCTCCCAATGTTTTCAATGAGATTTAAATTAAATGAGCTTCTTCGAAAAGAACGAAATTGATCTGAAATTTTGAAATTTAAGTTTAATCTATAATAATGGTCTCTTTTAATACTTTCTTTTAAATACGAGAAAAAAGCATTTGATTCGTGAAAATTTTCGACTTCTGGTTTTTGATAAATTTACATGTTTTAATTATTTTCAGTAAATGTCTGTCTGTGTGTTTTACCAAAATTGTGAACGTTGTACTTCATAAAATAAAGGACGGAATTCCGCAGAGCTTTATATTTGATTGGACCTAGGAAAATTTGTACTGATTAGATTTTGGCATATATCTCTCATGAAATGGCGCTGCTATGCTGCAATGTACAGCCGGTAACAAAAGTATCCAAAAACTCCTATATAAAAAACGTAGAGTTAATACTGTTTTGTTAGATAACTCCTTGTCGAGTCATGTTCTTAGATTGACTAAGAGCAGGATTCGATAAGGATTTATTTAACAAAACAGTATTAACTCTACTTTTTTTATATACGAATTTTTGCTAGTGTTCGGATACTTTTGATACTGACTGTACTGCATTCATGGGAACACTATATCTTAGTTTTTATTGTGCATAAGAAGTGCACAAGACTTGATATCTGAGATGGCTTTATGGAAAACTATGCTATTCAATTTGAGATCGGCGGATCGCTATTGCTGCTATGCTGCAAATTTCCCCATTTGAAAGAGCTCAGCTATTATAATGTAAAAAAGCTAAACTCTTGGCATATATGGCGCCATTATAAAAAAAAAAAAAAGATTCAATTTAGATGTTTATCGGCTAGTAAGTGATGTTGCTATACTGCAATTTTAACAGTTTATGAGATTATTATATCTCAGCTTCTATAGCGTGTAAATGCACCAAACGTGATGCGTAACGTGACACTAGGTCATTAAAAAAGCTATATTGTTTATTTTGGCTATATATAGTCAGACAAGTGGTTCTGCTTCTACTCACTTTTTATGCTTTTCAAGATGGCTACATCTCAGCATCTATTGCATAAAAATGCAGCAAACTGCATGTGTTTCTTCATTCTGAGAATCTGTGTTGATTACAGTTTTGTGTATCTTAACAGGAAAGTTGCACTATATAGTATACTACTACTTATATAGTATAATACAATATGTTATCATATAGAATACAGTTTTGCAGTTTTGTACTATGGCCACTGTATATTAGTTTAATTAAAGGTAAAACTAACAACTATTGATTATAAAATAATGTAATAATAATAATGATAATAATAATAATTACACATTATATATATAGTATTATAATTATCATTATAATGAATATGAATAATATATAGATAATATTTCGTAAAATTTCCGATGTATGGGGTGGACGTTTCTTTTATTAAAAAGACATTGAAATGATAAAACAAAGAAACAAAGGGTCGTACGTAAATTTGTTCAGTTTTTTTTATGGTGCAGGAAAAGGAAACTAAAGTTTTCCGATGGCTTTAACAGAAACTTTTAGTCTAAAAAGGATTTTTTTAAAAAAAGGCAAACTAATTTATGTGAATAAATACAACAGGTTTCTTAAACACCAATGTCATAAATAGATTTTTTTTTTTTTTTTTTTTTGGCAAAATATTTTTTTTTACTTTGATGTCACAATGTAATAGATTGATTGTTTAGATTTTTTCATAACTGAAAAGTAAATGAGATTTAGAAAAACGCACAAAAGTTGATTTTTTGTCTGTCATCAGCTTCATACAGACATATCTTTCTTCTATTTTTGTGTATAGAAACATATCTCCCCCCTCCCCCCCCCCGTCCCTCTGCAAGAAAGAGTGGAGGAACGGTATTTCCTGACACATTTAAATTTTTTTCTGAACAATGAACACTAAATACGCCTACTACAAGGATTTTGGTGCTGCGTTCCTATTTCATCATACAAACATACACTTTTTGAACCACTTTGCATCTCAAGAAATCATTAGAAATACAAAAGAACGGAAAAAGAATTGAAGAACTGATCGAATCTTTCGCATCCTTCCCCCGACGCTTACTCGAGTAGTAATGCTATTGATTTTTAAGGGGGAAGCCTCATTAAGTAACGGATTTTTATGTTATTTTGAAAATCCTGGTGTTTGAAATGTTTCATTGAAAACAGACCGTCATTAAAAAGGAACCGTATGTTGTATTGACGCTCTTAATCACTCTTGGGGGGATGTTCACAAACGAAACAAGTAATTTGCAGGTCGGGATATCGTTACAGTATTTAATGTAACAGCGAAAATGAATATAGGG